>JBBPBO010001986.1:40660323-40725696 GCA_037974295.1 Cicer cuneatum
GCCAAATTGTTTAAAATAAGAGATGTTAGGCTTTTTACCTTTCCACAGTTCATATGGTGTTTTATTCAATATGGATCTAATATAGACTCTATTTTGAATATAACATGCGGTATTAATTGCTTCTGCCCAAAAGTGTTTTGCAACATTCATATCATTTAACATTGTTTTGGCCATTTCATGGAGTGTTCTATTTTTTTATTTCTACAACTCCATTTTGTTGGGATGTTCTAGGAGAAGAAAAGTTGTGAGAGATTCCATTCTCATCACAAAAACTTTCAAAGAATTTGTTCTCAAATTCTCCTCCATGATCACTTTTAATTGTTATAATTTTAAGACATTTTTCATTCATTATTTGTTTGTAAAATGTGTAAAACACTTTGTGGGATTCATCCTTACTTCTTAAAAATTTTACCCATGTCCACCTAGTGTAATCATCTACAATAAGAAACCCATATTTCTTTCCACTTAGAGTTTTGTTTTTACTGGCCCAAATAAATCTATGTGTAATATAGCTCAAGGGGCTTTAAGGTAGATATTGAATTTTTAGGGTTGAAAGAAGCTTTAAGGTAGATATTGAGTTTTTAGGGTTGAAAGAAATGTTTGTTTGTTTTCCCTTTTGACAAGCTTCACACATAATTTCAGTTTTGTAGCTAAGCTTAGGTAGACCTCTCACTAGTTGAAGTTTATTTAGTTTTGAAACTAATCTAAGGTTAGCATGACCTAATTTTTTATGCCAAATTAATTTTTCTTATTTACTAAAACTAGACACTTAATCTTTTTTTTCTCTAGACTAAACAGATTTATCTTCTAAATATTGTTTTGCCTATGACATGTGAAGAGTACTGATCCATCCTTCTAACAGATTTATCCTGTAAATATTTTTTGGTTAAATATAATATCATAATTACTATCACTTAATTGACTTATACTTAATAAATTATGCCTAAGACCTTTAACTAGTAGTACATCTTTAATAGAGGGAGAAGTACAATTACCAACCGTGCCTCAACCAATGATTTGGCCTTTTTGCTTTCCTCCAGAAGCCATTGTCCCTCTTTTGCTCAAAGTTACTTCTTGGAACATAGATTTCTCTCCATTCATATGTTGCGAGCATTCACTGTCCAGGTACCATCACTGGTGTTTCAACTTGATTGCTGAGGACATCTGCAACAAAGATAATTTTTTTTAGGTACCCAAATCTGGTTGAGTCCAGGTTTGTTAGTCTTGAAAGGTTTCTTGATTCTCCTTGATTTTATCATGGGACAAGACAATTTTGAGTGACCTTTCTTGGGACAAAAAACACATAAAACATCAGAGGAAATAGGTTTAGTTACAGTTATAGTTTCATCTAATACTAACTCCATATATCATAGAAGCAAATTTGCTTCTTTCCATACCATTAACAATAAAATCTTGTAAAACTTGTTCATGCATATCAGAATTACATACAATATTTTTACTTGATGTTGAACAAATATTACTTTTTAGAGTTAGGTTTTCAGACTTAAGCTCAGCAATATCAGTTTTAAGAGATGCATTTTCTGTTTTACATTCTGCATTTTGATTCTTTAAAACAACAATTTCTTTGGTTAGAGTTATATTTTCTTCCTTAAGTGTTTTCAGTTTTAAAGATAGTTTGTTATTGATATTTAAAATATCATTCATTGCAGTAATTAAATCAGATCGAGTGAGTTCAGAAAATACCTCTTTTTCATCTTCTAATGATTCACTTCCTGAATCAGATTTTGTATTGGATTCAGAGGCAGAGCTTGTGTGAGCCATCAGAGCCAGTTCTATTTCTGATTCACTTCCAGAATCAGAGTCTGGGTTGGATCTAGAGGCAGAATGAATGTGCGCCATCAGAGCCAATTCTGCTTCTTTCTGATTTGCTTCCAAAGTTGGATCCAGAGGCAGAATGAGTGCGAACTGTCTGAGCCAATTCTGCTTCTTCTGATTCATTTCCAGAGTCAGATTTTATGTTGGATCCTGAGGCAGAATTTATGTGAGCCATCATGGCTATTTTTGCTTCTTCATCTTCAGAATATTCATCAGAATCATCCCATGTTGCCATCAGATTTGTCTTCTTGGGTCTGGAGTCCTTCTTCTGATTTTTCCATTTCTCCAAATTTTTACATTCTGACTTGATGTGCCCAGGTTCATTGCATCCATAGCAAATGATACTCTTCTTGTCTTGTTCATCCTTTCCTCTGTTGGAATTCTTGGAATACCTCTGGGGAAACTTCTTCCTCCTGTTTTGCCATACCTTCAAAACCTTTTTTGGTTATGAAGGGCAATGTCTTCTTCTTCTGGTTTCTGATTCTGGTCCTCAGAATCACTATCTTCTGATTCTACTTCTGCTTCTGCTTCTGCTTTTAGAACCTTCTTCTGTTTGGATTTTAAGGCTAGGGTTTTGTTCTTCTTCTTGGGCTCATCTTCTTCCAACTCTATTTCATGTGACTTGAGGGAGCTGATTAATTCTTCCAGCTTCAGAGTGTTCAAGTCCTTTGCTTCCTGAATGGCAGTGACCTTTGGTCTCCACTTGGTTGGCAGACTTCTAAAAAATTTCTTCACGTGGTCAGCAGTGGTATGGCTCTTCTTGAGTACTCTTAATACCTAAACCAGAGTCTGAAATCTGGAAAATGTTGCTTCAATGTCTTCATCTTCTTCCATCTTGAACAGCTCGTACTTCTTGACTAGAATGTTGGCCTTTGCTTTGTGGACTTGCTTGCTGCCTTCATAAGTCAAAATCAGACTATCATAGATGCTCTTTGTTTTTTCTTTGTTAGTGCACTTGTCGAACTCCTTGAATGTGATTGCATTGATCATGAACGTTCTGGATTTGTGATGCATCTTGAACATCTTTTTCTAGTTAGCATCCACATATTTCCTGAGAATTGTAACACCATCAGCATCTTTTGGAGCAGTAAAGCCATCCTCCACCAAGTCCCAAAGTTCGGGACCTTGTGAAAAAAAGAAACTTTTCAGCCTGTCCTTCCAGTACTCGAACCATTCCCCATCAAACAGAGGTGGTCTGTTGATGTTTCCTCCAACAGCTTCTTCATTGACTCCAGACATGTTGAACCCTTGGATCTTTCCTCAAACACTATAAAATGCTTAGTCTTGAGACTGAGCTCTTATGCCAATTGAAGGTGCAAACACGAGAAGGGGGGCTTGAATTAAGTTTGCCAAACTTGAATTCTTTTGTTGTTTTGTTGAATGTTGATCCGAATTATTTGATGAATAAATAATCAGACTTAGCAGCGGATAATAACAACATAAGAACACAACGATTTATCCAGGTTCACCATTAACTTGGCTACATCCAATCCCTTCACTCCGAGGGCTTTAATCAACTAATTCAAAACACTTTGAATTACAACACTTGACCCTTCAAGTCAGTCTTCCCAAAATGTCTGACAACCCCAGACTTTTGAGGAGCGATAACAGCACCTTGACTCTACAAGTCAAGTCTTCTCCTACCAATCTGACAACCGTAGATTGAAGACGGAATCTACACCTCTAACGGGTTTGATTAGAAGGGTTTGGAACGTTGCAAAGTTGCTTTTTGAAAGCTGATTGTTGCAATGACTTTCACACTCTTTTGTTGCTTCTGGAAAGCTGATTGCTGCACTAAATTTCACTCTCACAAAAACACTTAGAGAATATTTCTTCTGCACTCAAGTGTTTCTCTCTTTTGAACTCTCAGATGACTTTGAATTGAAGCTTCAGTTCTTGTGTTTTTCGATGCTTATTACTGCTTTCTGGAGCCTTTTTTTATAGCTAAAATTTGGGCTTTGTCCAAGCTTATTTTTGAGATGAATCTTTCTCAGATTTCCTTGGAAAATTCTGTTGGCCAATTTTTTTCTCTTAATTTCAAAACTTATCTTTTTAGTTTCAGATTTCATTTGAAAATTCTGTTGACCAATCCTGTTTCTCTTAATTTCAAAACGTATCTTTTTTAGCTTCAGATTTCATTCGAATTTCCTTCAAGTCTTCAGTGATTTTGGAATCAAATCCCTTTAATACTTTGATTAAATTTCTATCATAATTCAATCAAGTCTTCTTCGAATTTTAATCAACTCTTCACTGATCTGCATCATGATTTAAATTCTGGACAGTATGATCTGCTGATCTCAACCAAGTCTGGACCATGTGATCTAATCTGAACCATTCTATCTCATGATTTGGATTGTGTGATCTTCTAATCTGAACCATTGATCTTCTGATCTGGACCAACTCTTTATGTTCTGGACCATACTATCATCTGGTCTGGACCATGTTTGGACCATGTCTTATGTTTTGGACCATGCTATCTTCTTGTATGGACCAAGTCTTATGTTCTGGACCATGCTATCTTCTAGTCTTGACCAAGTTTCCTTCTGGACAACGTTTCCTTCTAGTCTGGACCAAATCTCCTTATAGACATGCTTCCTTCTGGTCTGGGCCTAGAATAATATCCTCTGACGATGTCATTATTTCTTCCCTCTGATGATATCCTTTATTTGATGATATCCTCTGATGTTTGCCTTTGATGACATCCTCTAATTCTTGCTTCTGATGGGATCCTTTGGTGATATCCTATGGTATCCTCTGATGACATCCTCTGATGACACCCTCTGGTATCCTCTAGATGTATCTTCTGGAGGTATCCTCTTGATGCATCCTCTGATGACATCCTCTAGTATCCTCTGGATGTATCCTCTGGTGATATCTTCTGGTGGCATTTTAACTTCTGGTGACGTTGTCCTCTGGTGATGTCATCCTCTGATGACATATTCTGCTTCTGATTTTTATCTTCTGGAGGTATCTTCTGGTTGTATCTTTTGATTTTTCATACTTCCTATAAGTCAAAATATGATTTTCATAAAATACATTTGTTAACATCAAAACTTTAATTAAAAGAACCAACTTAGTTCCAACACATGTGGTTCAAGTTGTTGAAATAGTGGATTAAATCAATTTGGGTGAAGGGACTGGATGTAACTAAGTTAGTGGTGAACTAGAATAAATTACTTGTGTCATTTCATTCCTACACTCCTTATTTTTTTATTGCTTCTACTCCATGTAAATCATCAAGTCTTAATCAGCTTACTCAAATAATGAAAAAGTTATCAACTTACCCAAACACAATTTAACCCCCTTCTCGTATTTGCACCTTCAATTGACATCAAAGCTCCGTCTCAAGGCCTATCACTTTACAATGTTTGAGGAAAGATCCAAGGGTTCAACGTGTATGAATTCATTGAAGAAGCTGTTGGAGGAAACATCAACAGACCACCTCTGTTTAGTGGAGACATTTTGAGTACTGGAAGGAAGACTGAGAAGTTTCTTTATTTCACAAGATCCTGAACTATGGGGAGTTTGTCAAAGATGGTTATACTACTCCAAAGAATACTGATGGTATTGAGATTCCAAGGAAAGAGATGTATGCTGATCAGAAGAAAGCAAGCAAGTTCAACAAGTAAAGGACAACCACCTAGTCAAAGAGTCTGGGCTGGTCAAGATGGAAGAAGATGAAGACATTGAAACAATGTTTTCTAGATTCCAAACTTTGGTCTTAGGATTAAAGATACTTGAAAGGAGTTATACTACTGTTGATCATGTGAATAAGATACTAAGAAGTTTGCCAAGAAAGTGGAGACCTAAGATCATTGCCATTCAGGAAGCAAAGGATCTGAATACTCTTAACCTGGAAGAATTAATCAGCTCTTCAAATCACATGAAATTGAACTTCTAGAGAATGAGCCCTAGAAGAAGCAACCAACCTTGGCTTTGAAATCCAAGCAAAAGAATGTTCTGAAGGCAACAATAGAATTAGAAGATGATGTTTTATTGGATCAGAATGGTGACTGAGAGGAAAAGGAACTGTCTTTCATATCCTGAAAAATTCAGAAGATGTGGCACAACAGAAATAAGAAATTTCCCCAAAGATATTCCAGGCAGTCCAGTAGTGGAAAGGATGATAAATATGACAAGAAAAATCTTATATGCTACGAATGCAATAAACTTGGACATATCAAGTCAGAAGGTCCAAATCTGGAGAAAGGGAAACATCAAAGGAATGATTCAAGACCCAAGAAGAACAGATTGATGGATACATGGGATGATTATGGTGAATCTTCTAATGATGACGAACAAGCAGATTTGGCTCTAATGGCTCATACCAACTTTGCCTATTAATCCAACACAGATTCTGACTCTGTAAGTGAATCAGTAGATAAAGAAATTGAGATATTTTCTAACTTAACTCGATTTGATTTAATTACTGTTATAAATGACTTCTTGAACAAGAATCCCAAATTTTCTTTCAAATTGAAAACACATAGTAAAGAAAATGCAAACCTAACTGAAGAAACTAATGTTTTAAAGAATCAAAGTGCTGAAGTTAAAACAGAAAATGCAATTCTGAAAACCGATATTGCTGAACTTAATATTGAAAATCCAACTCTGAAAAGTAATCATAGTTCAACATCAATTAAAAATATCACATGTAATTTTGATAAGCATGAAGAATTATTTCATGATTTTCTTGCTAATGGTATGGAAAGAAGAAAATAGGCTTATATGATTTATGGAGTTAGTAGAAATGGTAAAACAGGTCTAGGATTTGAAGAAACTGTAACTGAACCTAATCATATTCCCTCTGATATCTTGTGTATTTTTTTTCTAAGAAAGGTCACTCTAAATTATCTTGTCCCATGTTAAATACAAGAAAAGAAAATAAACCTTTCAAGACTAACAAAATAGGACCCAACCAAATTTGGGTACCTAAGAACAAAATTATCTAGGTTGCAAATGTCCTTAGCAGCAAAGTTAATACAACAATTATGGTACCTAGACAGTGGATGCTCACGACATATGACAGGAGAAAAATCTATGTTCGAAGAACTAACATTTAGCAAGGAGGCACAATGACTTTTGGAGGAAAGCAAAAGGGCCAGATCGTTGGTCAAGGTACATTTCGTAATGGTACTGTTTGAACCAAGTTGGTTCTTTCACTTAAAGTTTTGATGTTAACAAAAGTATTTTATGAAAATAGCATATTTGACTTAGAAGAAGAATGAAAAATGCCACCAGAAGATGACATCACAAGAAGATGGAGATGATGTCACTAGAAGATACAAGTCAGAAGCAGGATGAAATCACCAGAGGAAGTCACCAGACGATATCATCAGAGGATATCACCAGAGGATATCATCAGAGGATATCATTAGAGGATATCACCAGACGATATCATCATAGGATATCACTAGAGGATATTACCAGAGGATATCATCATAGGAACCTGTTAGAGGATATAATCAGAAGTTCCTATCAGAAGCTACATCATTAGAAGCTGAAAGTATGCTAAAAACAGAATCTGAGCAAAATACTGAAAACAGAATCGGAGCAAAAGACTCCAGAAACAGAATCTAGCTGAAAGTATGCTCAAAACAGAATATGAGCAAAATGCTCAACACATAATCGGAGCAAAAGACTCCAGAAATAGAATCTAGCTGAAAGTAAGCTCAAAACAGAATCTGACCAAAATGCTCAAAATAACATCGGAGCAAAACACTCCAGAAACAGAATCTGAGCAAAATACTCCAGAATATTCTCAAAACAGAATCAACGAAATACACTCCAGAAGTAAAGTAACAGATCAAAGTGAAGCTCTAATTTCAACTATAAATATAGGCTTAGTGCTGAAGAATAATGGATTGAAAAATAGAAGAACTCAAGCAAAAATTCCTAAGTATTCCAAGTGTTCAAATGAGAGAAGCACTTGCTTAAAAGATAAATATTTTCTAAGTGTTCTTTTCATGGAGTGTGAGGCTGATTGTCATCACAAATTTTCTAGAAGCAAACACTCAAGTTCAAGTTAAGCTTATTGTGAGTATCAACCTTCGAGAAGTAGTTACTCAGTTTTAATTTCGATCCCTTGTATAAAATCCTATAGTGTTGAAGTTTCTTCTAAAATCTGGGGTTGTCAGGTTGTTAGAAAAAGACATGGCTTGTAGGTTTAAGGTTGTGAAGTTCCTCTAAAGTCTGGGATTGAAAGACTATTTGAGAAGACTTGGGAAGACTAGAGTTGTTGTAGTCAAGGTGTTGTTGTTCCTCAAAAGTCTAGAGTTGTTAGGCTGTTTGGGAAGACTAGCTTGAAGGGTCAGTGGTGTTGTAATTCAAGGAGTTTAAATTAGTGAAAAGGCCTTCTGAAGGAAAGGACTGGACGTAGCCTGAGTAAAGGTGAACCAGTATAAATTCGAGGTTGTAACTTTTATTATCCACTGCTTATTTACTCTGATTGCTCGTTATTCAACTAATTAGAAAAAAGAATTAAAGTTTGTGAAATACAATTCAACCCCCCTTTTGGTGTTGCACCTTCAGGTACTTCCCCTTCCATTAAAGATGTCTTGTTTGATAAAGGTCTTAAGCATAATTTATTAAGTATTAGTCAGTGAAGTGATAATAATTATGATATTATATTTAATCAATAAACATGCAAGGCAATTAGTCAAAAGGATGGATCTGTACGTACTCTTTACAGGTCAGATGCAAACCAACATTTATAAGATAAATCTGTTTAGTCTAGAGAAACAAGAGGTTAAGTGTCTTTTGTCAGTAAATGAAGAGAAACTAATTTGGAAAAAAGATTAGGTCATGCAAACCTTCGATTAATTTCAAAACTAAATAAACTTCAACTAGTTAGAGGTCTACCTAAGCTTAGTTACAAAACAAAAATTAAGTGTGAAGCTTGTCAAAAGGGAAAACAAAAAAATAACACTTTTACCTCTAAGAACTCAATCTCTACCTCAAAGCCCCTTGAGCTCTTACATATAGATCTCTTTGGGCCAGTGAAAACAGCCTCTCTAAGTGGAAAGAAATATAGCTTTCTTATAGTAGATGATTACACTAGGTGGACATGGGTAAAATTCTTAAGAAGTAAGGATGAATCCCACAAAATGTTCATCACATTTTGCATACTAGTAATGAATTAAAATGGATCTCAAGATTGTAACAATTAGAAATGATCATGAAAGAGAATTTGAAAACAAGTTCTTTGAAATTTTTTGTGATGAGAATGTAATCTCTCACAACTTTTCCTCTCCTAGAGCACCCCAACAAAATGGAGTTGTAGAAAGAAAGAGTAGATCACTCCAAGAAAAGGCCAGAACCATGTTAAATAAGATGAATGTTTCAAAACACTTTTGGGCTGAAGCAATTAACACTGCATGTTATATTCAAAATAGAGTCTTAATTAGGTCTATATTGAATAAAATAACATATGAATTGTGGAAAAGTAAAAAGCCTAACATTTCCTACTTTAAACAATTTGGTTGTACTTGTTATATGTTGAACACTAAAGATAACCTTGGTAAATTTGATTCTAGATTTCAAAAGTGTACCTTCATTGAATACTCTAAAAGATCTAATGCTTATAGAGTGTTTAATTGGGAAACTCATATTGTGGAAGAATACATACATGTTAAATTTGGTGAGAAACAGCTTGACGTTAAAAAGTCAAAGCAAGATGATGATAGTGCAGGTTTATCATAACCAAATGAAGTAGAAGGGTTAAATGAATTTAAAAGGAATGATGTTTGGGATCTAGTACCAAGACCAAAGAAGAACATTATTAGAACCAATTGGGTGTTTAGAAACAAGCTAAATGAAAAACGTGACATGGTCATAAACAAGGCAAGACTTGTCTCACAAGGCTATAGTCAGCAAAAGGGCATTGATTACACTGAGACATTTGCTCCAGTGGCCAGGTTAGAAGCTATTTGTATCCTACTTTCTTTTGCTGCAAATAATAACATTACATTACTTCAAATGGTTGTTAAAAGTAATTTTCTAAATAGTTATATAAGAGAATGAGTCTATTTTAAAAAACCCTCAGGTACTTAGACTAAGGGGGAGCCAAAGTATTTAAAAGAAAAATTATTCTCAAAAATACAGTTTTGTCATCATAAAAAAAGGGGATATTGATGGAACCAAGTTGGTTTTATACTTAGTTTTGATGTTAATAAAGTATTTTACGATATTAATATATTTGACTTCACATATTATGAAAGAAGATTCGTGTTTTTGAAGATAATCTAAAAAAAGATTTAATTCAGATTAACAATTGAAGAAAATCTTACAAGAAGATATGGTCAAGATTTGAAGAAGATATGATCAAAATCTTATCAACAATAAGATGAATTATTTACAAGAAGATTTGATCAACATTTATCTACAAGATGATATGAATTATTTACAAGAAGATTTGATCAATATTTATCACAAGGAGATATGTATTATTTACAAGAAGATTTGTCAAGATTTATCACAAGAAAATACAAATTAATTTCAAGAATATTTGATCAAGATTTATCTACAAGAAGATATGAATTATTTACAAGAAGATTTTATCATGATTTATCATAAGAAGATATGAATTATTTACAAGAAGATTTTATCATGATTTATCACAAAAAGATATGAATTATTTACAAAAATATTTGATCAAAAATTGTTTACAAGAAGATACACTCACAAGAATAAACATATTATTTGCAACTATAAGATTCAGATTTTGACAAAGGACAAAATACTGAATTGGACTTAGTCATATTCCTACTTGTGAAAGTTCAAGAACCAGTCCAACATTATGTTCCCCCCCATATCAAAGCAAGCAATAGGAAGAATGTTTCATCTAAAAAATTTCAAAAGCAATCATAACAAAATACGAACAATATCAATCTGATGAATTTACAAACTCAATCTTAACAAAATACGAACATTATCAATCTGAACAATTTACAAATTCAATTTTAACAAAAATACGAATTGTATCAATCTGAAAAATTTACAAACTCAATCTAAACAAAATATGAACAAAATCAATCTAGAAGAACTTCTCAAATTGGATTCAGAAATAAAGAATTGGCTAAAGAACATATTATCAAAAAGCATCTTGTTCACAATTATTTTTGAATAAGATCATTGTTGATCAAATTGAAGATACAATTCAAAATTAAACAAGGACTAAATTGAAGCCCAAATTTTATCTATAAAAAGATACTCAATGCTGAAGAAGAAGATAATCACAAAATCATAAAAGAGTACAAGAACTCAAGCTCAAAATTCCAAATTCATCTTAGAGTTCAAAGAGAGAAACATTTGTTCAAATGAGAAATATTTTCTAAGTGGTTTTCCTATAATGTGATAGTCATTGTTATAATCATATTGTTAGAAGCAACTACTCTAGTTCCAAACCTTTGTATTCAAACCTGATAGCGGTGTTAGTGTGCCTTAAAAAATCTGGGGTTGTTAGATTGTGTGGAAAAGACATGACTGGTAGAGTCAAGGTTTGTATGTTCCTAAAAAGTATGGGGTTGTCATGCTGTTTGAGAAGGCTGACTTGGAGCATTAGGTGCTTTGTAATTCAAGTTGTTGAATTAGTGGATTAAATCATTTTGAGTGAAGTGTCTGGATGTAGCCAAGTTAGTGGTTAACCAAGATAAAAATATTTGTGTCACTTTATTCATGCACTCCTTAGTTCTGTTATTGCTTTTACTCTAAGTAAATCATCAAATCTGAACTAGTTTAATCAAATAATGAAAAAGTTATCAACTTAGTCAAACACAATTCAACCCTCTGTCCCACTTTCTCGTGTTTGCACCTTTAATTCAAGCTCTAGATGAAGTAGGAGGATCTATTCAATAAGAACACTTGGTTTCATCATCTACACCAGTGTTCAATAATTCAAATGTCATCAAGAAGCAGTTGATCTCTCCCAAGAATTGCATTCAACCTAGTTGTGATGCCAAAAGGATATCTAGTCAAAATAGTGGATCTCATGCCATTCCCTTTGTGGTTGAAGACTCGTATAATCTTATCTTTGAAAAAAATAATAAACAAATAGTTTTAGATTATCTGAGGATGTGTCAGTCTACCTCCCGCTGCCTAATGTTTTAGGTTTTTGAGAAAAATAGTAAAAGGGTTTCCAGACATTGAGTATTGAAGAGGATGAGGAAGAACAAATAAAGGCCCAAACCTTTTTCTAAGGAAGAAACAAAATGTAACATCAAACAAGTACAACCAAATTCATATAGTGGCAAGGAAAGAAGGCAGAAAACAGTTTCCCTCCTTCCTCACTGCATCCGTTAGTTTCATTTCTTCCTCTCCCCATTCTTTTTTCTGTGTTAGTGGTAACCAAAGAGTTGCTCAAAAGTCAAATTACTTAGAAATCCAAGCGCCGAACTAGGAAGTGTCCAGAACAAAAGTTGTTCCTCTCATCGTTACGAAGCTAGGGAACTACCTTTTGTAGCGGCGAACGCGAACGGGAGTTTCGCCAACTTTTGTCGCGATAGGGCAAACGAGCAAAGAGAACGTAACAGAGGTAAGGGGCACCTTCCAGTTTCTAGATTGCATTTAGGGCTGTAAATGCCTGTTAATGTGTGATTATATTTGAGTTTTCTGGTTGGAAAAGGAAACTGTTGTTGCATGTTGTTATAAATGGTGAAAATGCATGCTGTTGATGTTTTGATGATCTGTGACGTTTGTTGTTTTGGCTGAATGCATTAATGTTGTTTTTTTTTTTGTGTGGGAATACTGGAAAATGCTTTGCATGTTGTTTTGAGGATGATCAAAATGCAAATGTTTGAAAATGGCTGTTCTGTTTTGTGGTTATGTTTGAGGGTAAGGTTTTTGCTGGTGTGGTTGACTTTCTGTTTTGGTGATTAAAGAAAACTGTGAGGTTATTCTGGTGTTGGTGATTCTGTTTTCTGTTATGTTGATAACAATCTGGTGTTGATGATGGTTTTCAAAAGAAAAGGATTTAAAATGGTGGATGTGTTTTCTGGAAAATCAGTTATTGGTGAAAAATGTTCTGAGTTTGTGGTTTCAAAGAAACGGTGATTATGTTTTGGCGTTGTGTTAGTTTTTCAAAGAAAAGAATTTGAAAACGTGTTGAAGTTTCTTGAAAATATCACTGCATTCGAAGGTGTATTCGAATACAGGTCTGCAAAGTTTCTGTTTTTATTCAAAGTCTTGAACTTGTATTCGAATACGACCCTCTGTATTCGAATACAGATGAGTGATTTTTTCTGCTGACTTAGCCTCTGTATTCGGCTACGACCCTGTCGTATTCGAATACAGGATTGCAATTTTTGCCACTGACTTCGCATCTGTATTCGGCTACAACAGCCTCGTATTCGGATACAGAATGCTGATCTTTCACTGTTTTAGCTGCTGTATTCCAATACAAGGGAGCTGTATTCGAATACAGATTGTTTTTATTCAAAAATTCTAGTTTTATATATTGTTTTATGAACTTAAAGATTTGGGGAAACATTGGGAAGGTTTCTGATGAATTAAAATGGAGTTTTTGAGATGTTTTGAGGTGGTGATGATGAGGCTTTTGAATTATTTATTGATGTGGTGAAAAGTGTTGATTTTGCACTGTTTTAGCTTCTGTATTCGAATACAAGGAAGCTGTATTCGAATACAGATTGGTTTTTTTTTAAAATTCCAATTTTAAACATTTGTTTTTGAACTTTAAGAGTTGGGGAAACATTGGAAAGGCTTGTGATGAATTAAAATGGAATTTTTAAGATGTTTTGAGGTGGTGATGATAAGATTCTTGAATTTATTTGTTGATGTGGTGATAATGAAATTGTGGAGATGGTTTGAGATGGTTTAACGTGGTGATGGAGTGGCTGGATTTTTTACTGGTAATTGCATACTGTTTTCAGTGAAGAGAAAACTTTGCATGTCCATACATTGCATAGTCAGGTGGTGACCGCGATGGGCCACAGATTTGATGCGGTGACCGTGATGGGCCGCGAAGTAAAGTAGTAACCATGGGTTATAGAATGGTTCCGTGTGTATTAGACGGTCTATTCTATTCGGGATCAGAGTAGCTCCGCGTGTATTAGACGGTCTATTCTACTCGGGCTACAGAATAGTTCCGCGTGTATTAGACAGTCCATTCTATCCGTGCGAGGATTTAACTTCTGTGTATTTGGCCTGTGAGAGGCTAATACACTATAGTAACCGTGAAGGGTTGTAGAATAGTTCCGCGTGTATTAGACGGTCTATTCTATCCGGGTTTAGAGTAGTTCCGCGTGTATTAGACGGTCCATTACACTTGTGAAATCGTGCTGGTCCGTGAGAGACTGCGCGTGTGCTGGTCCGTGAGAGACTGCACTCTGGTAATGTTTGGCTGTGAAAGGCTAACATGGGTAAATCGTGTTGGTCTGTGAAAGACTGCACGTGTGCTGGTATGTGAGCGACTGCACCTTGGTAATTCCAAGAAGTTGTGTACATTGGCATATACATATTGCATGGGGTGGTTGACTAGGAGTCACATTTTAATCTAAGTTGATGAATCGGATTCGAGGTGTGTAAGTACCTTACGAAATCTGAGTTTTCTAACAAATTGTTGTGATTGTTGAATTGATATCTGTACTTACAACATGATTTTTATATTAATTGGGTGGCTGTTTTTGCAAAGGTACACATGTCATATATTTTAAAAAATGAGCATCCTTAATATCATCATTGTTATATAACATGCCATGAATATGCTTGTTATTATTGATATAAATGCTATGTGGTATTTGTTAATTTCGGTCGGTGACACTGTACTATTATTGTGGAAAATTGGGCTTTGCCCTCAGATGAAACCCGAACTCGTACTACCGATGGTTACACTAACGACGGAGGCGTCGTTAGTTTTCCTTGATCTTCACGTACGGAGCAGTTGTGATCAACGCAGAGGGAAGGACAGCTGGGTGAAGACGAGACTTGTAGAGGACGCGGTGGAAACCGTGCTACTGTAGCTTTAGTGCATGATTAGACTAGACTTTTTGTAGAGGGCCTAGTGTTGAGGGCTGTAATTATTTATTTTGGGATAATTGTAACCTTTTCCGCACTCTGATAATATTTTGTGGGTCCAGGATACAATTTTTTATGTATCTTTATTTTAATATATTTTCAAGATTAATTTCCCAAAACTAATTTACTCGGTTAAAGTTATGATATAATTATTTAATTACGTTCGTCATTTGAATTGCGACGTATTATTTGATGAAACGATTAGAGTTTAAATTTTATTTTAATCATTCTGAATTAAATTGAGAAAAATTCTTTTATTTATTTTGGTTAAAAAAAAAATACATTCGCGTTGTGTTTTAAACTCGGGGTGTTACAATTGTGGTATCAGAGCATTTGGTTAAAGTTTGGAGTTAAAGCTCTAGTTAGATTAATGGTTTGAGTCATTATCTGATCATGCATAGGAGCAAGTAGTTAGAGTGTCAAGTCTTGTGTAAGTTGTGGTGTGCCAAAGTGATGATGGCTTTGTAGGAAACAATGCCTCCGAGGAGATACGACACTGCAAGAGCCAACGTCAGCCGGTAGGATAGGATGGCTAAAGCGATGAATATAATGGATGCGTCTATTGCTGCACAAACGGCTGCGAAGACTCAACGTGATCTAGAGAAAAGAGAAAGAGATATTCGTGCTGCTGAATCAAGAGGACTAGAGGATTTTCTTCGTCATAATCCTCCAAAGTTCAAGGGTAATGAGGGTCCAGAAAGAGCGGACCAATGGATTCAGGAAATGGAGAAAATTTTTGAAATGATTAATTGCCCGGCAGTGGTAAAGGTCAATTATGCTGCATATCTGCTGCTAGGAGAAGCAGAGTATTGGTGGAGGAGTACAAGGCTACTAATGGGATCAGCTCACAAGGAGGTGAATTGGTAGTCGTTCAAAAAGAAGTTTTTGGACAAATACTTTCCGATGAGCACTAGAACTAAGTTGGGTGATGATTTTCTGAAATTACACCAAGGAAACATGACGGTGGGTGAATATGCAGCTAAGTTTGAATCTTTGTCGAGGCATTTCAGATTTTTCCGTGAAGAGGTGGATGAACAGTTTATGTGTCATCGTTTCCAAGGTGGGCTGAAGTATGAAATTCAAGACTTGGTCTTTCCATTGGGAATTCAACGTTTCCAAGTCTTAGTGGAGAAATGCAGAGAGGTTGAGGATATGAAGAACATGAGGGCTAATCGAGGAGGTAACTTTAATTCATGAGGGCCAAGCCGGATGAGTTATCAGAATAATAAAGGGAAGCAAGTTGCTAAGCCATATAGCCGGCCACAGAATAACAATAGAAGCCAGAATCGGCCGGGAAACCAAAATTTTGGAAGACAATTAGGACAAGGGATTCGATGTTTCCGATGTGGAAAAGAGGGACATTATGCTACTGCTTGTACCACTATGAGTCCTTCATGCTACAATTTCCAGAAGCCAGGACATTTTGCTAGGGATTGCAAGGCTCCGAAAGTGGAACCAACTGTGAACGCGACTAGGGCTACTTGTCCTACTGCTAGAGGCCGTGTCTATCACATGGGTGCTGAAGCTGGGAGTCAAGCTCATAATTTAGTCCAGTGAGATTGCGAGATCGCAGGTAACACATTAACTGCACTTTTTGATTCGGGGGCAACCTATTCTTTCATTGCTATGGATTGTGAGAATCATTTGAAGCTATCTATGTCTGTTTTGCCTTTTGATTTGGTTGTTTCCACACCTGCTAAGACTTTGATCGTAAATTATGCATGTTTACGCTGTTCTTTAACGATTCAGAATAGAGATTTCTTGGTTAATTTAATCTGTCTACCCCTACAATCACTCGAGATCATTCTCGGCATGGATTGGATGTCGTATAATTATGTAGTCTTGGATTGTGCTCGCAAATTAGTTCTTTTTCCCGAACCTAGAGTCGTTCGGTATTTGGCTACTAACAAGCTCGAGGTGCCACTGAGAGAAGGAACTTAGGAATTTTTATCATTGGCTAACGTGGAAACCGAGATGGATGTGAGCATAGAAGATGTGGTGTTAGGCAAAGAGTATCCAGATGTATTTCAACAGAAATTACAGGATTACCCCCAGTAAGAGAGGTGGAATTCTTCATTGATTTACACCCAGGAACTGGACCTATTTCAATTGCGCCGTATCGGATGTCGCCATTGGAATTAAGCGAGCTTAAGGATCAAATTGAAGGTTTGTTGGAGAATGGATTTATCAGACCAAGTGTGTCGCCATGGGGAGCTCCGGTGTTGTTGGTTAAGAAGAAGGATGGAAGTTCGCGCTTATGTGTGGATTATAGGCAACTTAACAAGGTAACTATTAAGAATCGTTATCCTTTACCACGCATCGATGATTTGATGGACCAATTGAGAGGAGCCGCGGTGTTTTCAAAGATTGATTTGAAGTCAGGATACCATCATATTTGGGTAAGGACTACTTTCAGGACTCGTTACGGACATTATGAATATCTCGTTATGCCATTTGGAGTTACGAACGCACCAGCGATTTTTATGGATTATATGAATAGAATCTTTAGCCCTTTCCTGGATAACTTTGTGGTGGTGTTCATCGATGATATATTGATTTATTCAAAGGATGAAGAAGAACATGGAGAGCATTTACGTCAAGTTCTTGAAGTCTTACGCGAGAAGAAGCAATTGTATGCCAATTTGTCGAAGTACGAGTTTTGTCTAGAGAAAGTGAACTTCTTAGGACATGTGATAACAAAAGAAGGAATCGTTGTGGATCCAGCAAAGATTGAGACAATTCTTGCCTGGAAACAGCCTCAGACTATCACAGACATATGAAGTTTCGTCAGACTGACATGATACTACAGGAGATTTATTGAAGGATTTGCTAAGATTGTAGCTCCTTTGACACAACTCACCAGAAAGAATCAACCGTTTGCATGGATGGAGAAGTGTGAGGAAAGTTTTCAGTTGCTTAAGGAAAAGTTGACAACCTCACCAGTATTGGTTTTGCCACAACCAGAGGAATCCTATGAAGTTTACTGTGATGCATCTCACCAAGGTGTGGGATGTGTTTTGATGCAACACAAGAAAGCTGTAGCTTACGCCTCAAGGCAGTTGAAAACTCATGAACGAAACTATCCTACTCATGATTTAGAGCTTGCTGCAGTAGTGTTTGCATTAAAGGTCTGGAGGCACTACTTATATGGATGCACGTTCACGGTATTCAGTGACCATAAAAGTTTGAAGTATCTATACGATCAGAAGGAATTGAACATGCAGCAGAGGAAATGGATGGAGACTCTCAAGGATTTTGATTTTTCATTGCAGTACCACCCTAGGAAAGCCAATGTGGTGGCTGATGCGTTGAGTAGGAAAAGTGTATCAGTATCTTCAATGATAATGGCCAGACAACAAGAGTTGTGGGAAGCATTTAGAGATCTACACTTGGATGTAGAGTTTGCACCAGGAATTTTAAAGTGTGGAATGATAAAGATTGCGAGTGGACTACTTGAGGAGATTGCACACTTGCAAGATGACGCATTAATCCAAGAAAAGAGAAACCTGATAGCGCAAGGAAAGACGACTGACTTCAGGATCGGACCAGATAATATTCTGAAATGTAATGGAAGAATTTGTGTACCGGAAGTTGCAGATATGAGAAGAACGATTTTGGAAGAGGCTCATAAGAGCAAATTGAATATTCATCCTGGAGCGACCAAGATGTACCAGGACTTAAGACAGAATTACTGGTGGCCAGGAATGAAGAGGGACGTAGCGGAGTATGTATCGGCTTGTTTAACTTGTCAGAAAGCGAAAGTGGAACATCAACGACCTGCTGGAATGTTGCAACCTTTGGATATACCGGAATGGAAGTGGGATGGCATTTCCATGGATTTTATAATCGGATTACCTAAGACAAGGAAAAAGAATGATTCGATTTGGGTAATAGTGGATTGATTGACAAAATCCGCACATTTCTTACCGGTAAGGACAACTTATAAAGTAGATAAGCTGGCGGAAATCTACATTGCTGAGATCGTGAGATTACACGGAGTGCCATCGAGTATAGTATCGGACCGTGACCCAAAGTTCACATCTCATTTTTGGGGAGCACTGCATGAAGCATTAGGAACGAAACTGAAATTGAGTTCAGCTTACCATCCACAAACAGATGGACAAACCGAGAGAACAAATCAGTCCTTGGAAGATCTATTGAGAGCATGTTTGTCGGATGATAGAGGAAACTAGGATGAGGTATTGCCATTGATTGAGTTTACTTACAACAATAGTTTTCACGCAAGTATTGGAATGGCACCTTATGAGGCTTTGTATGGACGCAAGTGTCAGACGTCTTTATGCTAGTATAAGGACGGAGAAAGTATGATTGTTGGACCTGAGATGGTGCAACAAACTACAGAGAAGGTCAAGAGGATACAAGAGAACATGAAGATTTCACAGGATCGTCATAAGAGTTATGCGGACAAGTATCGCAGACCTTTAGAATTTGAAATGGGTGATCATGTATTTCTAAGGATCACGCCTACAACTGGAGTTGGCAGAGCTACCAAATCACGAAAGTTGACTCCAAAATTTATTGGACCATACCAGATTACTGCACGAATTGGACCAGTGGCTTATCGAATTGCTTTACCTCCAATACTATCCAATATTCACGACGTATTTCACGTGTCGCAGTTAAGGAAATACATTTCGGATCCGTCACATGTGATCGAACCAGACACAATTCAACTGAAGCATAACCTGTGATTTGAAGTATTCCCTATAAGAATTGAAGACTAGAAGATTAAACAGTTGAGGAACAAGGAAGTCCCACTAGTCAAAGTGATTTGGAATCCGACAATTGGAGACGCGACTTGGGAACTGGAGAGTAAGATGAGGGAACAACATCCTCAGTTGTTTATTGACATATAATTTCGAGGACGAAACTAGTTTAAGGGGGGTAGTAATGTAAGACCCTTAAATTTAAAATTAAAATTATGGATTTAATAATAAGTGTATTTTGGGGAATATTTGTAAAATATTTAATATATGTATATTTTGTGTAAATATATATATATATAAAAATATTTAATATGGAGGTTGAATTAAAATTATTGGATGAAGGATAAATTAATTTAATTACGAGTAATTAAATTATCGGGCAGTTAATTAAGAGGTTATCTGTTAATTACGACGGGAGTGGTTAAGTACTTGATGGTCAAGTAATATTATAATATTAATGTGGGGTGAGGTGGCACATATATGCCTATATATATGAGTGAGAGGCAAGGAAAGAAGGCAGAAAACAGTTTCCCTCCTTCCTCACTGCATGCGTTAGTTTCATTTCTACCTTTCCCCATTCTTTTTTCTGTGTTAGTGGTAACCAAAGAGTAGCTCAAAAGTCAAATTACTTAGGAATCCAAGCACCGAACCAGCAAGTGTGCAGAACAAAAGTTCTTCCTCTCATCGTTACGGAGCTAGGGAACTAACTTTTGTAGCGGGAATGGGAGTTTCGCCGACTTTTGTCGCGATAGCGCAAACGAGCAAAGAGAACGTAACAGAGGTAAGCGGCACCTTCCACTTTCTATATTGCATTTAGGGTTGTAAATGCCTGTTAATGTGTGATTATATTTGAGTTTTTTGGTTGGAAAAGGAAACTGTTGTTGCATGTTGTTATAAATGGTGAAAATGCATGTTGTTGATGTTTTGATGATCTGTGATGTTTGTTGTTTTGGCTGAATGCATTAATGTTGTTTTGTTTGTGTGGGAATACTGGAAAATGCTTTGCATGTTGTTTTGAGGATGATCAAAATGAAAATGTTTGAAAATGGCTGTTCTGTTTTGTGGTTATGTTTGAGGGTAAGGTTTTTGCTGGTGTGGTTGGCTTTCTATTTTGGTGATTAAAGAAAACTGTGAGGTTATTCTGGTGTTGGTGATTCTGTTTTCTGTTATGTTGATAACAATCTGGTGTTGATGATGATTTTCAAAAGAAAAAGATTTAAAATGGTCGAAGTTTTTTTCTGGAAAATTTGTTATTGGTGAAAAATGTTTTGAGTTTGTGGTTTCAAAGAAATGGTGATTATGTTTTGGTGTTGTGTTGTTTGTTCAAAGAAAATAATTTGAAAACGTGTTGATGTTTATGGAAAATATCATTGCATTCGAAGGTGTATTCGAATACAGCATTGGTGTATTCGAATACATGCCTGCAAAGTTTCTGTTTTTATTCAAAGTTTTGAAATTGTATTCGAATACGACCCTTTGTATTCGAATACAGATGAGTGATTTTTGCTTCTAGTTTATCCTCTGTATTCGGCTACAACCCTGTCGTATTCGAATACAGGATTGCAATTTTTGCCACTGACTTCGCATCTGTATTCGGCTACGACAGCCTCGTATTTGAATACAAAATTGTGATTTTTCACTGTTTTAGCTGCTGTATTCCAATACAAGGGAGCTGTATTCGAATATAGATTGTTTTTTTTTTCAAAAATTCCAGTTTTAAATATTGTTTTATGAACTTAAAGAGTTGGGGAAACATTGGGAAGGTTTGTGATGAATTAAAATGGAGTTTCTGAGATGTTTTGAGGTGGTGATGATGAGGTTTTTGAATTCTTTATTGATGTGGTGAAAAGTGTTGATTTGGCACTGTTTTAGCTTCTGTATTCGAATACATATTGGTTTTTTTTTTAAATTTCAGTTTTAAACATTTGTTTTTGAACTTTAAGAGTTGGGGAAACATTGGAAAGGCTTGTGATGAAATAAAATGGAATTTTGAGATGTTTTGAGGTGGTGATGATGAGATTCTTGAATTTATTTGTTGATGTGGTGATAATGAAATTGTGGAGATTGTTTGAGATGGTTTGACGTGGTGATGGAGTGGCTGGATTTTTAACTGGTAATTGCACACTGTTTTCAGTGAAGAGAAAACTTTGCATGTCCATGCATTGCATAGTCAGGTGGTGACCGCAATGCTCTGATGTATAGTCAACGCTCTAAAGAAGATAATTTTTTGTGCATCTAGTGCACAACATTTTGAATCTGTTATTTGTCTAAAGGTCTATGTGACATATTGTGATCATGATATCCTTTGCTCTCTCTGTCTCTATATCAAGTTACGCAAAATCAATTACAAGGACTATTTTTGGACAAGGTTTAATGTCGAATCAATCTCTGAAGATTTGATATGAAACTTCATGATACATACTTATTTCTTGCAATCAGAACATCGGCCAAAAATCCCTAAAGTTCTCTATAAAAAAACGTGCAACCCTCATTGGAGAAAACAACAACAACACACTACAATAAGCACAATACAATTGTCTATGCACTCTTGCTCTCTATCCTTTATTTCTCTAAGTGCTAAGAAACAATTTTATGAGAATACTGAAGGTGCAAACACGAGAAGGGGGGTTGAATTGTGTTTTACTAACTTGAATACTTTTTCTGTTTTTACAGTTTTATTACAAAACCTGATGTATGAATAAAACAGAGTTAGCACCGGATGTAAAGTAAATATAAAACACATAATTTTATACTGGTTCATCGTTAACTAGGCTACGTCCAGTCCCTTCACTTTGAAGGATTTCACTAATTCAAAAACCTTGAATTACAATAATACCACTGACCCTCCAAGTCAGTCTTCTCAAACAGTCTAACAATCCTAGACTTTTGAGGAAAAGAACCTTGAATCTAACTGCTAAGTAATCTACTACTCCTTCTAACTCCTTCAGATTGTAGACTCTCCTTCAACAACTTAGATCTAACACAAGGGAACGAACACTTAGAGTACTTGCTTTTGGAAAGCTGATACTCACAATTGACCTCATTGAAAACTCAAGTATTTTGCTTTTGGAAGTGTATGACTCTCAAGTATTTTCTATGCTAAGTCTTCTGCCTTGAGCCTCCTTTTATAGATGAAGAATTAGGGTTGCTTCCATGCTTAAGTTCAAGCTGTATCTTGCCAGATACTCTTGCAAAAATACCTTGTCCAATCGGGTTTCACTTAAATAAAAAACATATCTTTTTAGCTCCAGATTTGCTTTCAAAAATAATTTTGGCCAATCCTATCTTTAATTAATTCTGGATCAAATCTTTCTTCCCGCCAATAGCTTCTGCATTCCCACAATACTTCAATTTATTTTTGAATCAAATCCTTTTAATACTTTGATCAAATTTAATCAAGTCTCCACTGATTATCATCGTGATTAAATCTAGACCGTTTGATCTTCTGCTCTCGTCCACATCTGGACCACACAAAAACTGATCGGCTGTGATCTTCTAATCTCGGCCACTACTGGATCACACGTTATGATCTTCTGATCTCGGCCAACACTGGGCCATATAATCTGATCTTCTTTGATCTTCTATTTTCGCCCAACACTGGACCACATGTTTTAATCTTCTGATCTCGGCCAACATTGGGCCATGATGCTAAAATCTGGACGATTAATTTGAATATCTTCCCTCTGATCTTGACCAATTCTGGACTGGGTTTGGATTGAACTGAAATTAAATCAAGACTTATGATATTTTAGTCTCGATAATTACCTTTGATTTTGGATCAGGTCTGGACTTAGTTTCATACTCTAAACCATGCTATCTTCTGATCTGAGCCAAGTTTGGATTAAATCTCTTGTTCTTCTGGTCTGGAATAAGTCTCCCTCTGACAGGCTTCCTTCTGGTCTGGTCTAGGTTTCCTTCAGGACTCTGCTTCCTTCTGATCTGGGCCAGGAATGACATCCTCTAACGGTGTTTTGACATCCTGGTGTATCCTCTGGTGCCTTCAGGATGCATCCTCTGGTACCTTCTGGATGCATTATCTGGTATCTTCTGGAGGTGTATCCTCTGGTCTGATTTTATCCTCTAGTAATTCATCTTCTGCCTCTGGTGACTTCATCTTCTGCCTCTGATAACTTCATCTTCTGGTGGCATTTAATATAATAATTCTAAGAACAAAATAAGATTACATGGAGTGCTTTTGTAAACATCAAAATCCTAAGTACTTAGAACCAACTTGGTCCCAACAATCTCCCCCTTTTTGATGATGACAAAACCTTAACTTATTTTGCTAGCTTATAACTCGAAGTACTTGAAATACTCCCCCTCACACCAATCTCTCCCCATAAGTCTAATAATGACTTTTTTTTCTCCTTTTCAACTCTTTCTTAAATGACTTTTTCTTTTCTTTTCTTTTCTTCTCTTCTCCTTTTCAACTGCTTCTTTATTCTCTCTTGCTTTTCTCTCTTCACATTGCCTCTCCTTTTCAACTCCTTCTCTTTTCACTCTTTCTTTTTCTCTCTTTATTTTTCTCTCTCCATGTTTCCTCTCCTTTTCAACTTATTTCTCCTTTTTCTCTCTCTCCCCTTTTTTGTCATCAGCCAAAAAGAGGTCCTACTATTTTTGTATTTTTCTTTTTCTCTTTACAAAGTACAGAAAGTAAAAACAAGAAAAAACATAAAGTAAAATTACACGAAAATTAAAAACTCGTAAGATGACTACTTGAGCTAGTTAGATATGGAGATAATGTTGAGATGCTTCTTGATGAACTTGAACTTATCTTCAGGTAATGCTTTGGTGAAGATGTCAGCCCATTGATGATCAGTGTCCACAAACTGGATGCTTAAAGTCCCTTTTTGAACATGGTCCCTAATGAAATGGTGTTTTATTGCTCTAGAGTGTAAGATAGGGTTCTTGGTTAGGTTTATGGCTAAAGTGTTATCACAGAACAAAGGGATATTGGTTTCAAAGATGTTGTAATCTTCAAGTTGATGTTTCATCCAGATTAACTGTGAGCTGCATCCTGCTGCTGATATATACTCAACTTCAGTTGTTGACATGGCAATGGTGCTTTGTCTTTTGCTTGACCAAGAGATCAAATTATCACCTAAGAAAGTGCAATTTCCACTTGTACATTTGCTTTCCAACTTGTCTCCAGCATAGTCGGAATCACAAAAACCTCTTAGTTTGTAGGTAGGAGTTTTCTTGTATAACAAGGTAAGGTGGGTGGTTCCTTTAAGGTATCTCAAGATTCTTTTGAAAGCAGTTAAATGGGATTCCCTAGGGTCAGCTTGAAAATGGGAACAAACACAAACACTAACCAAAATGTTAGGTCTAGAAGTAGTTAGATAAAGAAGAGATCCAATCATACCTCTGTATGTTTTCTGGTCTACCTTTTCGCTGGTTTCATCTTTCTCAAGTGAGCAGGTTGGGTGCATGGGGGTGGCCATAGGCTTACAGTCACTCATCTTGAACTTTTTGAGAAGTTCTTTAGTGTATTTAGATTGGTGAATGAGTATACCTGATTTACCTTGGTGAATCTGAATTCCCAAAAAGAACTTAAGTTCTCCCATCATGCCCATTTGGAACTCTTTCGGCATTAGGTCAGAAAACTCCTTGCACAAAGTGCCATTAGTGGATCCAAAGATGATATTGAAGGTGCAAACACAAGAAGGGGGTTGAATTGTGTTTGACTAACTTGAATACTTTTTCTGTTTTTGCAGTTTTATAACAAAACCTCATGTACGAATCAAACAAAGTTAGCAGCGGATATAAAGTAAAAATAAAACACCGAATTTTATACCTGTTCACCGTTAACGAAGCTACGTCCAGTCCCTTCACTTTGAAGGATTTCACTAATTCAAACCTTGAATTACAACAATACCACTGACCCTCCAAGTCAGTCTTCTCAAACAGTCTAACAATCCTAGACTTTTGAGGAATACAGCACCTTGACTTCTCAAGTCAAGTCTTCTCCTACCAATCTGACAACCCCAGATTGTAGAAGGAATTACAACGCCTTGAATCTAATTGCTAAGTAATCTGCTACCCCTTCTGATTCCCTCAGATTGTAGACCCTACTTTAACAACTTAGATCTAACACAAGGGAAAGAAAAACACGAGTGCTTGCTTCTGGAAAGCTGATACTCACAATTGACCTCACTGAAAACTCAAGTATTTTGCTTTTGGAAGTGTATGACTCTTTTGTGATTTTCGATGATGAGTCTTCAATCTTGAGCCTCCTTTTATAGATGAAGATTAGGGTCACTTCCATGCTTAAGTTCGAGCTGTATCTTGTCAGATACTCTTGCAAAAATAACTTGGCCAATCGGGTTTCACTTAAATAAAAAAACATATCTTTTTAGCTCCAGATTTGCTTTCAAAAATAACTTGGGCCAATCCTGTTCTTAATTAATTTTGGATCAAATCTTTCTTCCCGCCAATAGCTTCTGAATTCCACAAGACTTCAATTTATTTTTGTATCAAATCCTTTTAATACTTTGATCAAATTTAATCATGTCTCCACTGATTATCATCTTGATTAAATCTAGACCATTTGATCTTCTGCTCTCTTCCACACCTGGACCAAACAAACTGATTTGTTGTGATCCTCTTATCTCAGCCAACACTAGACCACACTTTTTGATCTTCTAATCTCGACCACTCTCGACTTGCACTCTAATCTGATGTGATCCTCTGATCTCAACCACTCTGGACTTGCAATCTGATCTGCTGTGATCCTATGATTTCGGCCAACACTGCCAACACTGGGCCATGATGCTTAAATCTGGACCATTGATTTGAATATCTTCCCTCTGATCTGGACCAATTCTGGACTTGGTCAGAATTGAATTGAAATTAAATCTGGACTAATGATATTTCATTCTAGATAATTACCATTGATTCTGGATCATGTCTGGATAAAATCTAGGCATCATTTCTTCTGGTCTGAACTTAGTTTCATACTCTAAACCATTCTATCTTTTGGTCTGGGCCAAATCTGGATTAAATCTCTTGTTCTGGACCAATTAATTTATCCTCTGATTAAGTCTACATCAAGTCTAGATTGATTATCATTTCACTGCCAAGCTATCTTCTGGTCAGAATAAATTATGAACCAAGTCTGACTTATGATACCTTCTGGTCTGGAACAAGTCTCCCTCTGGCAAGCTTCCTTCTGGTCTAGTCCAGGTCTCCTTCTAGACTCTGCTTCCTTCTGATCTGGGCCGAGAAAGATATCCTCTGGTGGTGTTTTGACATCCTGGTGTATCCTCTGGTGCCTTCAGGATGCATCCTCTGGTACCTTCAGGATTTATTATCTGGTGTCTTCTGGAGGTGTATCATCTGGTCTGATTTTATCCTTTGGTAACTCATCTTCTGCCTCTGGTGATTTCATCTTCTTGTGGCATTTAATATAATAATTCAAAGTACAAAATAAGATTACATGGAGTGCTTTTGTAAACATCAAAATCCTAAGTACTTATAACCAACTTGGTTCCAATAGATATCATCAACATAAACTTGAATAATCAAAATATCATTTTTAATGGATTTCCTAAATAGAGTATTATCAATCTGGCCTCTATCAAATTCATTCTTAAGCAGAAAGTTACTAAGTCTGTCATACCATGCCCTTGGTGCTTGTTTTAAACCATATAAAGATTTTTTAAGTTTAAAAACATGGTTTGGAAAATCAGAATTTTCAAATCCAAGGGGTTGTTTGACATAGACTTCCTCACTTATATAACTATTTAATAATGCACTTTTAACATCCATTTGATATAGAATGATATCAAGATTAGCAGCAAATGATAAAAGAATTCTAATTGCTTCTAACCTGGCCACCGCAGCAAAAGTCTCACTGTAATCAATACCTTCCTATTGACTATATCCTTGAGCTACAAGTCTGGCTTTGTTCCTTACCACTTCACCTTTTTCGTTGAGTTTATTCCTGAACACCCACTTGGTTCCAATAATGTTTTTGTTTGATCTGGATACCAGATCCCAAACATCATTCCTTTGAAATTTATTCAGCTCTTCTTGCATCGCAAGTATCCATCCTTCCTCTGCCAAAGCTTCATCAACATTGCTTGGTTCAATTGTTGAGAGACCAAACAGACTGGTTTCTCTACTTGATGATCTGGTCTTCAATGGTTTTGCTGCACTGCTAATAATGAGAGTTTCTAGATGTGAAGACTTATACTTCCATCCATTCTTTCCCTCTAACTTGTATTTAGAGTCAGCATGATCTTCTTCCTTGCTTTTACCTTTATCTTTCTCAGGTTATGCTGCTGGTCCAGCTTCTGGTTCTTGTGCCTTTGGTTCACCTGCAATTTCCTCATCTTGCTTTGACTTTTCAGAGTCAAACTGTTTATCATCGAACTTAGCAAGACTAAACAAATCAATCTTATAAACATTATCTTTCCTAATGCCAATAACAGAACATATTTATCAAGTTGACTAACAGTTTTGCATGTTTTCTGGTTAAAGATGACATCGTTTTTGCAATCACTTTGTTGACTTATGCTCAAAAGATTATGCTTCAGACCTTTTACTAACAGAACATTTTTAATAAAAAGGGAAGAAAATTTGTTACCAATTGTTCATGTACCAATAATCTGACCATTCTGGTTTCCTCCAAAGGAAACTTTGCCTCCATTTTTCATGGTCAAATCGAGAAACATAGATTTGTCTCCTATCATGTGTTTGGAGCAACCACTGTCCAAGTACCATGATTTATGTTCGTGATCAGACCTTGCTTTTTCTCTATCAGAGTAAGACTCAGACTCAGCTTCTGTTCGAGCCATCAGAGCCAGTTCTGCTTCTGGCCTATTTGAGCAGTTTCCTTGATTCTGCTTTCGTTGATAAACCATGTTCCTCTGATGATTCTGGAACATGTTTTGGTTCTGGTAACTTTGGTGAATCTGGTGATTCTAATAACCTTGATGATTCTGGTGATTTGGATGAATCTGGTGGTTCTGATGAATCTGGTGATTCTGATGATTCCTGTTCTGGTTCTGGTTCCAGTACTGATTCTGATTCTGGTTCCAGTGTTGGTCTTGGTTCCAGTTCCTGTGCTTCTGATACTGGTTCCAGTTCTGGTTCTAGTTCCAGTTCATGTTCTGATTCTAGTTCCAATTTTAATTCTAGTTCCAGTTCTGGTTCTGATTCTGGTTCTGGTTGAGTTGACTTGACCTTCTTCCATCAAACTCAGATTGCATCTGCCTGGTTGTAGTAGGAACATAAACCTTGTTCTGCTTGTGCATTGCAAACATCCATTGTCCAGGCACCATTGTTGGTGTCTCCTTCTGGTTGCTCAGAATATCTGCAACATAGAAAATTTGATCTTTTGGTACCTAGAACTAATTGGGTCCAGGTTTGTTAGTTTTAACAGCTCTCTGATCTTGTTCAGATTTTACCATTGGAGAAGATAATTCAGAGAGACCTTTCTTAGGACAAACAATGCATATAACATCAGAATGAACAGTTTTAGTTTCAGCAATAGTTTCTGTAAAACCAAGACCCTTCTTTCTAGTGTTACTATTTCCATAAATCATAGATGCATATTTACTTCTTTCCATTCCATTAGAAATAAAGTTTTGAAAAAATTGCTCATGCATATCATATTCACAAACAGTTTTAGAAGTGGAACAAATATTACTTTGGAGAGTTTGGTTTTCATATTTGAGTCTTGCAACTTCAGTTTTAAAATCCTTGTTTTCAGTTGCATACTCAAAATTTCGATTCTTTAAAACTTGGACTTCTTTGGTCAGATTTTTATTATCTTCCCTAAGAGTTATCAGTTTTAAAGACATCTTATTGTTTGCATTTAAGAAATCTTTTAAAGCCTCAATTAATTTAGATTTAGTGAGATCAGAAAATACCTGACTGTCTTCATCTTCTGAATCTGTTCCAGAGCCTGAGCTGTACCTACAACTTGCGTTGGTATGAGCCATCAGAGCCAGAATTGCTCCCTCTTATATGCTTCCAGACTTGCTTGAATGACTCCTTCGATTATTCTTCCTTCTGCCTGCTTTCCTTCCTGAAATCGTGCCTTTATGAAGTCCAGAGGTAGACCTGATGTGTGTCATCATTGCTATTTCTGCCTCTTTTCATCAGACGATTCTTCTTCTGATTCTGATGCATCCCAGGCAGCCATCATACCCTTTTTTCAGAATCAGGAATTCTTCTTGTGTTGTTTGCCTTTTTCCAGATTTGGACATTCTAACTTGATATGTCTAGGTTTATTGCATCCATAACAGATGATGCTCTTCTTATCAGATTATTCATTTCCTTTGCTGTTATGTTTCTTCCTAAAGCTTCTCCTCTTCTTTTTTTCCCAGATCTTAACCATCTGTTTGGTTAAGTAAGCCATATCATCACAGTCACTGTCGCTATCCTCTGATTCTGATGCTGCCATTGCAGCTTTCTTTTGTTTCGACTTCAGGGCCAGATTCTTCTTCTTCTTTGGTTCACTTGCTTCCATTTCTAGTTCATGAGACTTGAATGAGCTGATAAAATCTTCAAGTCTTAAGTTATTCAGATCTTTGGCTTGTTGAACTGCAGTAACCATTGGTCTCCACTTGGTTGGTAAACTTCTTAGAATCTTCTTGACGTGATCTGCTGTTGTGTAGCTTTTCTTCAAGACCATCAGTCCAGATATCAGAGTCTAGAATCTACAGAACATTCCATCAATGTCTTAATCATCTTCCATCTTGAACATCTCATAATGTTTGACCAGTATGTTAGCCCTTGCTTCTTGAACCTGCTGGCTTCCTTCATAGGTCAGAACCAGACTGTCGAATATGCTTTTTGCTGTTTCTTTATCTGTGCATCTGTCAAATTCCTTGAATGTGATGGCACTGATATTGATGGTTCTAGCTTTGAGATGCAGTTTGTATGCTTTACTCTGGTCTGGTTTCATATCTTCCATGTCCAGTTCTTTAGTTGGATCTCCTGGAACAGTAGGTGCAGTGTATCCTTTGACTACCAGCTTCCATAATTCAGGATCTTGAGATATGAAGAAACTTCTCATTCTGTCCTTCCATTACTCAAACCTTTCTCCATCAAATAGTGGTGGTCTGTTGATGTTGCCTCCCAAATTATCTTTGGATACAGCCATGTTGAACCCCTTGGACCTTTCCTCAATCACTGTTAAGTGCTCAGCCTTCAGACCGAGCTCTGATGCCAATTGAAGGTGCAAACACGAGAAGGGGGGTTGAATTGTGTTTGACTAACTTGAATACTTTTTCTGTTTTTGCAGTTTTATAACAAAACCTGATGTATGAATCAAACAGAGTTAACAGCGGATATAAAGTAAAAATAAAAACACAGAATTTTATACTGCTTCACCGTTAACGAGGCTACATCCAGTCCCTTCACTGTGAAGGATATCACTAATTCAAACCTTGAATTACAACAATACCACTGACCCTCCAAGTCAGTCTTCTCAAACAATCTAACAATCCTAAACTTTTGAGGAATACAGCACCTTGACTTCTCAAGTCAAGTCTTCTCCTATCAATCTAACAACCCCAGATTGTAGAAGGATTTACAACGCCTTGAATCTACTTCAACAACTTAGATCTAACACAAGGGAAAGAAAAATACGAGTGCTTGCTTCTGGAAAGCGGATACTCACAATTGACCTCACTGAAATATCAAGTATTTTGCTTTTGGAAGTGTATGACTCTTTTGTGATTTTCGATGCTGACTCGTTTGATCTTCTACTCTCTTCCACACCTGGACCATACAAACTGATCTATTGTGATCCTTTGATCTCGGCCAACACTGGACCACACTTTGTGATCTTGTGATTTCGACCACTCTGGACTTGCAATCAGATCTGCTGTGATCCTATGATTTCGGCCTACGTCCAGTCCCTTCACTATGAAGGATATCACTAATTCAAACCTTGAATTACAACAATACCACTGACCCTCCATGTCAGTTTTCTCAAACAGTCTAACAATCCTAAACTTTTGAGGAATACAGCACCTTGACTTCTCAAGTCAAGTCTTCCCCTATCAATCTAACAACCCCAGATTGTAGAAGGATTTACAACGCCTTGAATCTACTTCAACAACTTAGATCTAACACAAGGGAAAGAAAAACACGAGTGCTTGCTTCTGGAAAGCAGATACTCACAATTGACCTCACTGAAATATCAAGTATTTTGCTTTTGGAAGTGTATGAGTCTTTTGTGATTTTCGATGCTGACTCGTTTGATCTTCTGCTCTCCTCCACACCTGGACCATACAAACTAATCTATTGTGATCCTTTGATCTCGGCCAACACTGGACCACACTTTGTGATCTTGTGATTTCGACCACTCTGGACTTGCAATCAGATCTGCTGTAATCCTATGATTTCGGCCAACACTGGACCACATGTTCTGATCTTCTCATCTCAGCCAACACAGGGCCACGATGCTTAAATCTGGACCATTGATATGAATATCTTCTCTCTGATCTGGACCAATTCTGGACTGGGTCAGGATTGAACTGAAATTAAATATGGACTTATGATATTTCAGTCAGGATAATTACCTTTGATTTTGGATCAGGCCAGGATAAAATATGGGCATCATTTCTTCTGGTCTGAACTTAGTTTCATACTCTAAACCATTCTATCTTCTGGTCTGGGCCAAATCTGGATTAAATCTCTTGTTCTGGACCAATTAATTTATCCTCTGACTAAGTCTAGATCAAGTCTGGACTGATTATCATTTCACTGCCAAGCTATCTTCTGGTCAGAATAAATTATGAACCAAGTCTGACTTATGATACCTTCTGGTCTGGAACAATTCTCCCTCTAGCAGGCTTCCTTCTGGTCTAGTCCAGGTCTCCTTCTAGACACTGCTTCCTTCTGATTTGGGCCAAGAAAGATATCCTCAGGTGGTGTTTTGACATCCTGGTGTATCCTCTGGTGCCTTCAGGATGCATCCTCTGGTACCTTCTTGATGTATTATCTGGTGTCTTCTGGAGGTGTATCCTCTGGTCTGATTTTATCCTCTGGTAACTCAACTTCTACCTCTAGCGATTTCATCTTCTGGTGGCATTTAATATAATAATTCAAAGTACAAAATAAGATTACATGGAGTGCTTTTGTAAATATCAAAATCCTAAGTACTTATAACCAACTTGGTTCCAACAGATATCATCAACATAAACTTGAATAATCAAAATATCATTTTTAATGGATTTCCTAAATAGAGTATTATCAATCTAGCCTCTATCAAATTCATTCTTAAGCAGAAAGTTACTAAGTCTGTCATACCATGCCCTTGTTGCTTGTTTTAAACCATATAAAGATTTTTTAAGTTTAAAAACATGGTTTGTAAAATAAGAATTTTCAAATCCAGGGGGCTGTTTGACATAGACTTCCTCACTTATATAGCCATTTAAGAATGCACTTTTAACATCCATTTGAAACAGAATCATATCATGATTACAGCAAATGATAAAAGAATTCTAATTGCTTCTAACCTGGCTACTGGAGCAAAAGTCTCAGTGTAATCAATACCTTCCTGTTGACTGTATCCTTGAGCTACAAGTCTGGCTTTGTTCCTTACCACTTCACCTTTTTCGTTGATTTTATTCCTGAACACCCATTTGGTTCCAATAATGTTTTTGTTTGGTCTGGATACCAGATCCCAAACATCATTCCTTTGAAATTCATACAGCTCTTCTTGCATTGCAAGTATTCAACCTTCATCTGCCAAAGCTTCATCAACATTGCTTGGTTCAATTGGAAGTGAAGACTTGTACTTCCATCCATTCTTTCTCTTTGACTTGGCTTTAGAGTCAGCATATTCTTCTTCCTTGCTTTCGTCTTTATCTTTCTCAGGTTCTGCTGCTGGTCTAGCTTCCGGTTCCTGTGCCTCTGGTTCACCTACAATTTCCTCATCTTGCTTTGACTTTTCAGAGTCAAGTTGTTTATCATCAAACTTAATGTGGATTGATTCTTCCACAGTGTTAGTTTCCTTGTGAAACACTCTATAAGCTTTTGATCTCTCGGAGTAGCCAATAAAGGTACACTTTTGAGATCTAGAGTCAAACTTAGCTAGATTATCTTTAGTGTTCAACATAAAACAAGTACAGCCAAATTGCTTGAAATAGGAAATGTTAGGTTTCTTACCTTTCCATAGTTCATATGGAGTTTTATTTAAGATTGACCTGATGTACACTCTATTATGAATTTAGCAAGCAGTGTTGACAGCTTCTACCCAAAGGTATGTGGCAAGCTTCATATCATTCAGCATGGTTCTGGCCATCTCCTGTAGTGATATATTCTTTCTTTCCACCACTCCATTCTATTGTGGTGTTCTGGGGGATGAGAAGTTGTGAGAGATGCCATTCTCATCACAGAATTCTTCAAAGTATTTGTTCTCAAATTCACCTCCATGATCACTTCTGATGGTTGTGATCTTGACACCCTGTTCATTCATTACTTGCTTACAGAAAGAAATAAACACTTTGTGAGATTCATCTTTGTTCCTTAAAAATCCATATTTCTTACCACTGAGTGAAGCTGTTTGAATGGGACCAAACAGATCTAAGTGAAGCAGTTCAAGTGGTTGAGAGGTAGAAACACATTTTTTAGTTTTAAAAGAGCTTTTAGTTTGTTTACCTCTTTGACATGATTCACACAGAATCTCAGTTTTGGAACTTACCTTGGGAAGCCCTCTTACCAACTGGAGTTTTCTTAACTCATATATAAGTCTAGGGTTTGCATGTCCTAGCCTCCTGTGCCAAATCAGATTCTTCTCACTTACAGATAATAAGCATTTAACCTATTGCTTAGCAAGACTAAAAAAATCAATTTTATAAACATTATCCTTCCTAATGCCAGTAAATAAAATAGACCCATCAAGTTGACTGACAGCTTTCCAAGTTTTTTGATTAAAGATAACATCATATTTGCAATCACTTAGTTGACTTATGCTCAAAAGATTATGTTTTAGCCCTTTAACTAACAGAACATTTTTAATAGAAAGGGAAGAAGAAGTGTTACCAACTGTGAAAAAGAATAAAGATCTACATTTTTTATGAAGACAAAAAGATGATTGTTCAAAAAGCAAAAGGATATTAATTCAACTCATCCTTCAATTTCATATTAGGTAACTTAGGACTTAAGGTACTTGATATTTATTTAAACTACAAGTCAAAATACAATATTATGAGAACCTTCTTGTTAGCATATGCATTAAAATGTTTTCTAAATATTTAAATACATAAACATATGTTTGAAAATAAAGTCTTTTACAAAAACTGAAAATCTGTATTCGAATACGAAGTGTCGTAGCCGAATATAGATTGCAAGTCAGTAGCTAAAACTGAAGATCTGTATTCGAATACAAAGTGTCGTAGCCGAATACAGATTGCAAGTCAGTAGCTAAAATTTAACTTTTGTATTCGACTGCAGCTTCGCGTATTCGAATACAACTCAAGTCAGTGGCAAAAATCTCATACTTGTATTCGACTACGAGGTATCTTATTCGAATACGAAGTTCAAATTTTAAATAAAAACTGAACGTTATAGAAGTGTATTCGAATACACTGAGGCTGTATTCGAATACAACTTCGAAACAATCCAATTTTTCAGTTTTGGAACATTGCATAAGTTCATCAAAACTTATGGGAACAATTGCCACTGATCTGAAGTGTTACCTATGGAGTATAAATACTTCATAGCTTCAGTTCTTACTGACAACCTTTGACTTACTAATCTTAAGATTAATTTCTGAAATATCAAACACTTTCAAAAGTGTGCTTGATTAAGAAAGCTTCTCAGTTGTACTTGGAAGTGTGCTTGATTAAGTATCATAATACTTAGTGATATAATCTTGTTCTTAGTTAAGAACATCATTACAAAATCAATTAAAGTTATTGTATCACTTGAAGAACTTAGTGTAGAATCTTCAAGTACTCTGAGATAGTGGTGTACTATCTTTGGCTAAAGTGTTAAGAATTTGTAACTGAAGTCTTAGTGTTAGACTTGTAACTTATTCAAACAATTAGTGGAAAATCTCTTGTGGTGTGCAAGAGGATTGGATGTACCCTTGGTTATAAGGGGAACCAGGATAAGTTTTTGTGTGATTTATTTTCAGTATTGTACAAAGCTTTCATAAACTTAAAACAGTCACTTAAACAATCTCACTAAACTCTAAAAACAGAAAAATCGCCTAACACCTAATTCACCCCCCTCTTAGGTGCACCTCTGTTCTTACAATTGGTATCAGAGCAGGTTTTGGTAATTTCCTCCTCGATTCATGGCTTCCGCACAACTTTTTTTTAGAGATGGTGGTAGCAGTAACAAACCACCTTGCTTTGTCGGTGAACATTATGATTTTTCGAAAATACGTATGCAAGCATACCTTGAGGCTCAAGGAGATGACATATGGGAGGCTGTAAAGAACGGTCCATATATTCCAACAACAGTCATCAACAATAAAGAAGAAATAAAAATAAAAGCCTCATGGAAAGACGATGAAAAGAGAAAAGTATTGTTTGACAAGAAAGCCAAAAATATGTTACAATCAGCATTAGGAATGGACGAATTCTTTCGTATATCCCACAGCAAAACAGCAAAAGAAATATGGGATACTCTTGAAGTAACCCACGAAGGAACAATTGAGGTAAAACGTTCAAAACTAAACACTTTGTCTCAAGAATACAAAATGTTTCGAATGCAACCAGGAGAAGAAATTCTAGATATGCAGAAACGATTCTCTCACTTGACAGCACTTGGCAAAAAATTTACTAATGATGAATTGAACCTAAAAGTTCTGAGATCATTAACTAGAGCATGGCAGCCTAAAGTGACAGCAATTTCTGAAAAGAAAAGTTTATCTAAAATATCACTCTCAGCACTTTTCAGAAAGTTACAAGAGCATGAAATAGAACTAGAAAGATTGGAAAAGAATGAGAGTTTAGAAAAGAAAACAAAGAATATTGCATTAAGAATAGAATCAAAAGATTTGTTGAATGAAGAAAATTCAGATGAAGAGGAAAATATTACTCTTCTTGTTAAAAAAATCGGTAAATTTCTTCAAAAAGATAGAACGTTCATAAAGAAAGATGTTTCCACTACAAATCAAAATTTTACTTGCTTTGAATGTGGAAAACAAGGACACATGAAAGCAGAATGTCCTAACATTATCAAGAAGAATGCTAATAGAAGGAAGGAGTTCAAAAAGGCATACATAGCATGGGAAGATAATGAAGTAAGTTCATCTTCAAATTTAGAAAATGACGAATGCGCAAACGTTACCTTGATGGCATCTCATCATTCTGATGAAGAAGAAGAGGTTAGTAGCAAAAATACTTGTTATAATGATGATTCATGTGGTGAAGATAGTGATGAACAACAAGCTATAAAAGAACTACTTATAGAATGTAGAAATTTGTACAAAATAGTGTCGAATCAAAAGAAACAAATTTTATCTCTTAATGAAAAGATCGACTCTATGCAACAAGATTTTGAAAAACAAAAACAGAATTCTACATGCAGTAAATGTGATTCTCTCTCATTTAAAATTGTCCAAATGAATAGAGTTATCGAAAGATACGAAAAAGGACAAATTGGATTGGAAAATTTACTTAACATGCAAAGATATTCAAACGATAAAAGTGGACTTGGCTACTCAAAATTTGATAAACCAAGTACTAGTAAAACTATCTTTGTTAAATCAAGTAATCAATCCAAAAATGAGAAAGTAATAGCTATTCAAAAGAATCATCATTATTCTAAAAAAAGTACTATTCAAAAGAAACCATGTTTTCCTAAAAGGATTACAACATGTTTCTATTGTGGTCTTAATGGCCACACACCTAATGCTTGTCATTTTAGGAACGTTGGTGTTCCACAAAGGCATTATGTGTGGGTTAAGAAAGGTACTAATCTTCAAGGACCCAAAACACTTTGGGTACCTAATAAACTATAAATCTTGTTTTGTAGGAATACACACAGAGTACATTAAATATGTGGTACTTAGATAGTGGATGTTCAAAGAACATGATCGGTGACAAAACTAAATTTTCAGCACTAACTCTTGAGTCAAAAGGTTATGTGATCTATGGAGATAACAACAAAGGAAAAATTTTGGGCATTGGAAAGGTTGGCATTGCTCCCATCTCCCTCAATTGAAGATATCCTCTATGTTGAAGGTTTAAAACACAATCTCATAAGCATAAGCCAGCTTTATGAAAAAGGTTACAAAATCACTTTCAACAAATATGATTGTATTATCCAAAATGAGGTAACAAGTGAAATTCAGTTTGTTGGTAAGCGTTTCAAAAATATTTTTACAATTAATCTTGATGATTTATCCTAAAAAATGAAATGTCTTATGGTAAGTGACAACAATGATGCTTGGCTATGGCATATAAGATTTGCACATATCCATATGGATCACTTAAACAAGTTAGTCAAGCATGAACTTGTTGTAGGCTTACCAAAAATGAAATTCATAAAGGATAAATTATGTGACGCTTGTCAAAAGGGTAAACAAACTAAAGTTTCCTTTAAACTCAAAAATATTATATCAACTTCAAGACCACTTCAATTAATACATATGGACTTGTTTGGTCCATCAAGAACTAAAAGTCTTGGTGGAAATTCATATGGACTAGTAATAGTTGATGATTTTTCAAGGTTCACATGGACCTTATTTTTGGCAAATAAAAATGAAGCTTTTAAAGCATTTAAGAAATATGCCAAACTAGTCCAAAATGAACAAGCAACCAAAATTGTATCAATTAGAAGTGATCATGGAGGAGAATTTCAAAATGCCTCTTTTGTAGAATACTGCGAAGAAAATGGAATCTTCCATAATTTTTCTGCACCAAGAACACCTCAACAAAATGGAGTTGTTGAGAGAAAGAATAGATCATTGGTAGAACTTGCAAGAACTATGCTATGTGATTCAAGTCTACCAAAATACTTTTGGGCAGATGCTGTAAGTACAGCTTGTTACGTATCCAACCGAGTCATAATTCGACCAATGCTGAAGAAAACTCCATATGAACTTTATAAAGGAAGAAAGCCGAATATCTCTCACTTTCACATATTTGGATGCAAATGCTTTGTGTTAAATAATGGAAAGGATAATCTCGGCAAATTCGATGAGAAGGCCGATGAAGGTATTTTTATTGGTTATTCCTTAACTAGTAAAGCATTTAGAATTTTTAATAAAAGAACTTTGATAGTTGAAGAATCTATACATGTATCTTTTGATGAATCTAACCCCTCGAAAGAGGATAAAATTATTTATGATGATGATGATGATGCTATAAGTAACGAGATAAGCAAAGAAAAACAAGTTGATCAAACAACTCAAAAGGACGAAATCAATATAGAACAACAAGATCAACACATTGATCTTCCTCAAGAATGGAAAACCCGTCGTGATCACTCGATTAACAACATAATAGGTGATATTAACGAAGGAGTCACTACAAGGCTAAATCTCAAAGATGCTTGTTTAAATATGGCATTTGTTTCTCAAATAGAACCCTCCAAAATAGGTGAAGCCCTCAAAGATGATCAATGGATACTTGCCATGCACGAAGAACTAAATTAGTTTGAAAGAAACAAAGTTTGGGAACTTGTTCCAAATCCTGGAAATAAACACATCATTGGTACCAAATGAGTGTTCAAGAACAAATTAGATGAAAATGGAATAGTTATTCGAAACAAGGCAAGGTTGGTCGCACAAGGATACAATCAAGAAGAAGGGATTTATTTTGATGAAACATTTGCTCCAGTAGCAAGATTAAAAGCAATTTGACTACTACTTGCTTATGCTTGCTCTATGGATTTTGAACTATTTCAAATGGATGTCAAGAGTGCGTTCCTAAATGGCTATATCAATGAGGAAGTCTATGTCAAACATCCACCTGGCTTTGAAGACTTCAAAAATCCTTCACATGTCTTCAAATTAAAGAAGGCACTTTGTGGTTTGAAACAAGCACCAAGAGCTTGGTATGATAGGTTGAGTAAATTCTTATGTGAACATGGTTTTGAAAAAGGTAAAGTTGATAAAACCTTATTCATTAAAAGAACAAATAATCATACTTTACTTGTTCAAGTCTACGTAGATGATATCATATTTGGATCAACCAAAAATGAAATATGTGACGAATTCTCATTAATGATGCAAGGAGAATTTGAAATGTCCATGATGGGAAAGTTAAATTATTTCCTAGGACTCCAAATCAAGCAACTTAAGAACACCATCTTTATTCATCAGACAGAATATTGTAAAGAATTATTAAAAAGATTTGAGATGGACAACAGCAAAGAAAGTGCGACTCCCATGGGATCCGGAATGTATGTTGATAAAGACGAAACAGGTGAATCAATTGATATATCAAGGTATAGAGATATGATTGGGTCTCTCTTATATCTAACGGCCAGTAGGCCAAATATTATGTTTAGTGTTTGTTTGTGTGCAAGGTTTCAAGCAGATCCGAAGGAATCGCATCTTGTAGCTGTAAAGAGGATAATGAAATATCTAAAAGGAACGACCAATGCTGGCCTATGGTATCCAAAAGGTAGCATATGCAATCTCATTGGTTATTCTGACTCTGACTATGCAGGATGTAAGACAGACCGAAAAAGCACAAGCGGCACCTGTCACATTCTAGGAAATGCACTAGTAATTTTTACAAAGCCACTACCTAGATAATCATTTTACAAAATACGAAGGGAACTAGGCATTCTAAATGAAAGTGATCTCTAAAACGTTTGACTGCTTTGTAAGTCATATCACTTTGAATTTTAAATTTTTTGCATCTTCTCTTACAAAAGTATTAATATATGATTCTTAGATATCTATGTGTTTTAATACATGTTTAAAATTATTTTTTTGTTTGTTTGTTAAAATTTTATTTTAGAAACGAAATTTTTACTATCGTATTCGAATACAAACTGTTTGTATTCGAATACACGCTCCCAGAAAAATCTGTATTCGAATACATCAAACCTGTAGTCGAATACAGATTCAAGTTTTTCAGCATATAAAAACGTTTTTAACAGATTTTAGGTTTTTACCGAATACAAACTGATAGTAGCCGAATACAATCAAAATCTCTGGTTTCCTTCCTTCAAAAACATCATCTAAACTTACATGCAATCATCTCTAAACCTTCACCTCATCATACATTACATCTAAGATTGTTCTAAAATCAAACCCAAAAACCAATTTCCCCAAAACCGTAAACTTCAACTTCTCAAATATGGATGCACAAAAAAGAGGTCCAAGAATGAAGGTTGCTGCAGTAAGTCCTTCAAAGAAAAAAGGAATGATAATATTGAAGTAGCAAAATTGATTTACAAGGAAGGGGGTTTGAATTGTAAATCTCCCTTTTTAAAATTTCCTGAAAAACTTCATATTTGAACTCAAGAAAGTTCTTGGTTAAGAAAACAGAAAAACAGAGAACGTTATTGATTTATCAGAAAAACTATGAATGTTCATATTAGTTTGTAAAAGAGAAAACAGTTTTGTATTTTTAATCTTGAAAAGCAATCAAACTGAATAAAGAGATAAAGGATAAGAAATACCACACACAGATGTATCCTGGTTCACCCAACTTGGGCTACGTCCAGTACTCACAATTGTGAGATTTTCCACTAAGTGTTTAAAACAAGAACCTTCTTGGTTTTACAGCACCTAGCCTAGATCAACCTTGATCTCTGTTACAGAACTTAATCTAATTCAACCCAGAAAGAGATTAATCAAATCACCTACCAACCTTGATAGTGATTTCTTACAATCTACCCCAAACTAAAAATAATTCAGTATAAATGTATCAGAGTAAAAAGAATTTAATCAAACTGATTCTTGTAAGTGATTGGAGAATTTCAAGTATGTAAATGTGAATGATTTTGAGAGATTTGTTAGCACTTGAACTTCTGCGTTTTCCTTGAGCTGTGGCCTTTCTTTTATAGGCTTGAGAGCATTAAATGGAGGTCAATAGAGCTGTTGGTAGTGCCCTTGTCAGGCTTGACCAGAGGCAATATTTCTGAATAAAAATAATCCAACTTTTGACTATTTTTATTTTCTATTTTGACTGGGTTGTGTGTTGCATTTTAGATCAGTTTTTCTTGAGTAATTAATGATCCTCTAATGCTTCTGATAAGTGATAATATTGCTGGCTTGAACTAGAGCTTTGGATCAATTAAAACAGATTGAAAACGATCACATAACGTTGTTGCAGAAAACTGTAGTGTAGTTGCTGGAGATTGATGATCAATCTGGAGCTTTAGCTTTTGGGTTTCCTAGAGATTGATAATCAATCTTGACTTATTTCTGAACATACTGAAAGCTTTCTTGATGCATTGTACATTGTCAAGATTGTTTATCAGTCTTGACAGTAGAACTGGAGAGTGTTCAGTTTCTGCTTGGGCAGCTTGATTCATGGCCTTTTTTCTTTGTGATTTGAATAGTTTCTTTAAATTGTAATGGATCACATCTGTTCCTTGCCATGTACTCTTAATACTGATGTAAATTCCAGAGGCAATAACTTCAAGTAAGTGATGGAGAAAGATTGGTCTTTATGCTATCACGGCCTGGCGAACATTCTTCGTTTTCCAATGTCAAGAATGTTCTTTGCCTTTGTTTATGTTGTTTTCTTTGATTCTTTGAAACCTATCTTTGAATTAACACACTCAAAAGCACATGTTAAATTAACAATACATTTAGAATCATAATTAACAATCTTTAATTAACCTTTGTTTATTTTCATCAAAACTTTACAAATGAGAGTTTGTCTTAACAATCTCCCCCTTTTTGATGATGACAAACATGTTTATTTAGATTTTAATTTTGATTCTAATTTTGAAAGAGCTTGAAAGCTCCCCCTCAATTTGTGCAGTGATTTAATTTTGACAGAAGATAAATCATGTAAATTCAAGAGATAAATCAATTCAAATTCATAATAAAGACTTTCCATTAGATGATATCAATTGATAATTATACAGTGAGATTAAGTCAGAAGATATACAGAAGTACCATATACAAAAGGACTTCTATCTAATTTAAAAAGCTTAAACTTAATCTAAAATCTTCAAATTAATTCTCCCCCTTTGTCATAACAAAAAGGAAGGAGAAAAAAATCCTAAGATGCCAACGATGGTGAAGATCCTTCTGAAGAAGAGGACTTGGCAGGATCAACAACAGGTTGAGGAGAAGGAGAAGGATGAACAGGAGGAGGAACAAGTCCAAGCTTTGGAGCAAGTTGTTCTGTCATCCAGGTGCGCAGGTGGGTGGACTCTAAATCCTGCTGAGTCTGGCGTGCCATAATGGTTTGAAGGGCAGCCATGATCTCAGAATTTGTAGGTTCCTTTGGTGGAGGAGGAGGAGGAGGCATAGCAGAAGCAGGATGAGTGGAAGTTGGAGGAGTGGAGGCAGAAGGTGAGGGATTGGAGATGGATTTATGGTTAATTGAGGGTCCAGGTGTATTAGAAAAAGTCAAGAATTGACTTATCCCAAAGAGTGAGGGACTGGTTCTCTGAGGGGAAATGAATAATGGTGACATGGAGGAGACGTGTTGGTTGGGAAAGAGGGTGCACATGTCATCAATGGGTGATTGGAGGTAATGGAGAAAGTCTGTAGAAGACAAGGTTGAAGGTTGAGGGAAAACGGAGAAAGTGTGGGGATGGTTTGGTTGGGCAAGTGAACTTTCTCGGTTTTCAGCTGAACATTCTTGAGCAGTTTCTGCTTCTGCTTCAAGAAGTTCTTGTGAGGGTTGTGGTGAGGCTGGGGTTGGGGTTGGAGCTGGAGCAACAGCTCTTCACCTTGAGGAGCGCTTCCTTTTTAGTGAAGGTGGAAAGAAGGATGAAGGAGCACTTGTCTCAGAAGAAGTTTTCTTCATATGAGAAATATTCTTTGAAGAAAACTTGGAGATTTTGATCAGACTCTTCTCATTGTTGAGAGGGATTTGAAAATGCTTGAAGATTCTGGTCAGAATCATCCCATAAGGTACAGTGTTTCTCCTGTAATCCTTATTTGTTGCAGCTATCATGTGATGGATGATGATGTGGGGAAGATTGAGACTCTTGCAATTTAGGAGATGATGGATTATGAGGGCATCATTGTCTGATACATACTCATGACTTCCACAGTGGGGAAGTATGGTATGGTGTGTAAGACCCTTAAATTTAAAATTTCATTATGGATTTAATATTAAGTGTATTTTGGGGAATAATTGTAAAATATTTAATATATGTGTATTTTGTGTAAATATATATATAAATATTTATTTTGGAGGTTGAATTAAAATTAGTGGATGAAGGATAAATTAATTTAATTATGAGTAATTAAATTATCGGGCAGTTAATGAAGGGATTATCTGCTAATTGCGACAAGACTGGTTAAGTGATGGAGGGTCAAGTAATATTATACTATTAATGTGGGATGAGGTGGCACATATATGTGCCTATATATAAGTGAAGGAGTGGCAAGAGCAAACGCAGAAACACGTTTCCCTCCTTCCTTACTGCATGAAATAGTAACCTTCTTCTTCCCCTTCCCATTCTGTTTTCTGTTAGCAGAAAAAAAAAAGTTGCTCAAAAGTGAGATTACTTGGAAATCCAAGCACCGAACCACCAAGTGCCCAAAACAAAAGTTGTTCCTCTCCTCATTACGGAACTAGAGAAGCCACTTTGGTAGCGGCAAACGGAAACTTCGCCGACTTTTGTCGCGAAAACGTGAACGGGAGCAGAAACGTAACAGAGGTAAGGGGCACCTTCCACTTTCTAGTTTTCATTTTAGGGCTATAAATGCATATTTGATGTGTGATCATATTTTAGTTTCTGGTTTGAAAAACGAAACTATTGTGCATGTTGTTAAAAAATGCGAAAAATGCATCCTGTTGATGTTTGATGATTCTGCGATGTTGCTGTTTTGGCTGATACAACATTGCTGTTTTGGTTGTGTGGGAATACTAGAAAATGTTTTGCATGTTGTTTTGGTTGTGTAAGAATACTGGAAAATACTTTGCATGTTGTTTTGAGAAATGATCAAAATGTAAACGTTGAAAAAATGTCTGTTTTGTTGTAGTTGACATTCTATTTTGGGTGGTTTAAGGAAAACTGTGATGATGTTCTGGTGTTGGTGATCCTGTTTCTGTTATGTTGAAAACAATCTGGTGTGGATGATGGTTTTCAAAAGAAAAGGATTTAAAATGGTGGAAGTGTTTTCTGGAAAATCTGTTGTTGATGAAAAATGTTTTGAGTTTTGTGGTTAAAGAAAAACATTGAGGTGATTCTGGTGTTGTTTCTGTTGTGTTGTTAAAAATCTGTTGTTGATCATGTTGAGGGTGATTTTTAAAGGAGAAGGATTTAACTGGGTGAAGGTGTTTTACGGAAAATCTGTTGTTGATGAAAAACGTTTTGAGTTTTGTGGTTTCAAAAGAATGGTGATTTTATTTTGGTGTGGTGTTGGTTTTTCAAAGAAAAGAATTTGAAAACGTGTTGAAGTTTGTTGTGAAATTTCACTGAATTCGAAGGTGTATTCGAATACGGCATGAGTGTATTCGAATACAACTTGCAAAACTTCAGTTTTATTCAAATTTTTGAACTTGTATTCGAGTACGAGCCTCTGTATTCGAATACAGATAAGGGATTTTTGCTTCTGACTTAGCCTCTGTATTCGGCTACGACCCTGTCGTATTCGAATAGAGGACTGCAATTTTTGCCACTATATTCGCATCTGTATTCGACTACGACAGCCTCGTACTCGAATACAGAATGCTGATTTTTCACTGTTTTTGCCTCTGTATTCGAATACAAGGGAGCTGTATTCGAATACAGCTTGTTTTTTTTCAAAAATTTCAGTTTTAAAAAATGGTTTATGAACTTAAAGAGTTGGGAAAATATTGGGAAGGTTTGTGATGAATTAAAATGGTGTTTTTGATATGGTTTGAGGTGGTGATGATGAGGTTCTGGAGTTCTTTATTGATGCTGTGAAAAATGCTGAGTTTACACTGTTGTAGCTTCTGTATTCGTATACAAGGAAGCTGTATTCGAATACAGAGTGTTGATTCTACACTGTTTTAGCTTCTGTATTCGAATACAAGGAAGCTGTATTCGAATACAGATTCGTTTTTCCAAGAAATCTCAGTTTTAAACACTGTTTTATGAACTTTAAGAGTTTGGGAAACATTGGGAAGACTTGTGATAAATAAAAATGGAGTTTTTGAGATAGTGTGAAGTGGTAATGATGAGGTGCTTGAATGTTTTTATTGATGTGATGATAATGAAATTATTTGGGTTGACATGGTTTTGGGGAAATGATGGAAAGGCAGAATTTTGCTGATGTTTGCATACTGTTTTCAGTGAAGAGAAAACATTGCATGTTCATGCATTGCATAGTCAGGTGGTAACCGCGATGGGCCACAGAGTAATGTATAAAACGTGCTGGTCTGTTGAGCGACTACACGAGTGATGGTCTGTTGAGCGACTGCACTGGTACTGGTCTGTGAGCGATTGTACCTTGATATGCGCAAAACGTGCTGGTCTGTTGAGCGACTGCACGAGTGCTGGTCTGTCGAGCAACTGCACTGGTACTGGTCTGTGAGCGACTGTACCTTGGTATATGTGAAACGTGTTGGTCTGTTGAGCGACTGCACGAGTGCTGGTCTGTTGAGCAACTGCACTGGTGCTGATCTGTGAGAGATTGCACCATGGTCATGTTGGTCATTAAAGTCTAACATATGAAAATCGTGATGGTCTATGAGCAATCGCACGTGTGATAGTCTGTGAGCGACTGCACCTTGGTAATTCCAAGAAGTTGAGTACATGAGCATATACATATTGCATCGGGGTGGTTGACCGGTGAATTATGATTGGATATGATGTTGACGAGTGGTAATCGATGTGTGTAAGTACCTTTTGAAATTTTCAACTTCTGATGAATTGGTGTGATTGCTGAATTGATATTTGTACTTACAACATGATTTTATATTAATTTGGTTGCTGTTTTGCAAAGGTATAAATGTCATATAATTTCAATATGAGCATCCTTACTTATCATCATTGTTATATAACATGCCATGAATATGATTGTTATTATTGACATAAATGCTATGTGGTATTTGTTAATTTTGGTCGGTGACCCTTTACTATTATTGTGGAAATTGGGCTTTGCCCTCAGATGATACCCAAACCCATTCCACCGACGGTTACACTAACGACGGAAACGTCGTTAGTTTCCCCTGATCTTCACGTACGGAGTATTCGTGGACAACGTAGAGGGACGAACCACTGGGGTGAATATGAGACTTGTGGAGGAGGCGGTGGAAATTACTTGCTACTATAGCTTAGTGCATGATCAGACTAGACTTTTTGCATAGGGCCTAGTGTTGAGGGATGTATTCACTTATTTTGGGATTATTGTATATTTTTCCTTCTGCAACTCTGATAATATTTTAGTTTGGGATAATTGTATATTTTCCGCACTCTGATAAATATTTTGGTGGGTCCAGGATACAGCTGTTGGATGTATCTTTATTTTGATATATTTTGAAGAATTAAATTCCCAAAAATAATTTACTTGATTAATCGTGATGTAATTATTTAATTACTTCTCTATTTTGGATTACGATGTCGAACGATAATTAATTTGAATTGATTTTAATCATTCTGAAGTAAATTGAAAAAAATTCTTTTATTTATTTTGGTTATAAAAAAAATACACTCGCGCTATGTTTTAAACTCGGGGTGTTACAATTGTGGTATCAGAGCATTTGGTTAAAGTTTTGGGTTAAAGCTCTAGTTAAATTATTGGTTTTGAGTCATTATCTGATCATGAATAGGAGCAAGTAGTTAAAGTGTCAAGTCTTGTGTAAGTTGTGGTGACTGAAGTGATGATGGTTTTGTAGGAAACAATGCCTCAAAGAAGAGACAACACTGCAAGAGCCAACGTCAGCCGGGACGATAAGATGGCTGAAGCGATGAATAACATGGCTGCGTCTGTTGCTGCACAAACGGCTGCGAAGACTCAACGTGATCTGGAGAAAAGAGAAAGAGAGATTCGTGCTGCTGAATCAAGAGGACTAGAGGATTTTCGTCGCCATAATCCTCCAAAGTTCAAGGTGATGAGGATCCAGAAAGAGCGGATCAATGGATTCAGGAGATGGAGAAAATCTTTGAAATGATTAATTGTCCGCAGCGGTAAAGGTAAACTATGCTACCTATCTACTGCTAGGGGATGCAGAGTATTGGTGGAGGAGTACAAGACTACTGATGGGATCAGCTCATGAGGAGGTGAACTGGGAGTCGTTCAAAAAGAAGTTTTTGAACAAATACTTCCCGATGAGCACTAGAACTAAATTGGGTGACGATTTTCTGAAATTGCACCAAGGAAACATGACGGTGGGGGAATATGCGGCTAAGTTTGAATCTCTATCAAGGCATTTTAGATTTTTCCGCGAAGAGGTGGATGAACAGTTCATGTATCATCGTTTCCAAAATGGACTGAAATATGAAATTCAAGACTCCATTTTACCCTTGGGAATTCAACGTTTCCAAGCATTAGTGGAGAAGTGTAGAGAAGTTGAGGATATGAAGAACAGGAGGGCCAACAGAGGAGGGAACTTTAATTCATGAGGGCCTAGTCGGATGCACTATCAGAACAATAGAGGAAAGCAGGTTGTTAAGCCGTATAACCGGCCACTACACAACAATAGAGGCCAGAATCGGCCGGGAAATCAAAATTTTGGACGACAATTGGGACAAGGAGTCCGATGTTTCCGATGTGGGAAAGAGGGACATATTGCTACTGCTTATACCACAAAGGATCTTGTATGTTTCAATTGCCAGAAACCAGGACACGTTGCAAGGAATTGTCAGGTTCCAAAAGTGGAACTAACAGTGAACGCAATGAGGGATACTCGTCCTATTGCTAGGGGACGTGTCTATCACATGGGTGCTGAAGCTGGGAGTCAAGCTCCTAATTTAATCCAGCAAGATTGCGAGATTGCAGGTAACACACTAACTGCACTTTTTGATTCGGGGGCAACCCATTCTTTCATTTCCATGGACTGTGTGAATCGTTTGAAGTTATCTGTGTCTGCTTTACCTTTTGATTTGGTTGTTTCCACACCTGCTAAGACTTTGACCGTAAACTCTGCATGTTTACACTGTACTGTAACGATTCAGAATAGAGATTTCTTGGTTAATTTAATCTGTCTACCCCTACAATCACTTGAGATCATTCTCGGCATGGATTGGATGTCGTATAATTACGTAGTCTTGGATTGTGCTCGCAAATTAGTTATTTTCCCCGAACCTGGAGTCATTCGGTATTTGGCTGCTAACAAACTCGAAGTATCACAATAGAGAAGGAACGCAGGAATTTTTATCATTGGCTAACGTGGAGACCAAGATGGATGTAAACATAGAAGATGTGGTGTTAGTCGAAGAATATCCGGACGTATTTCCAATAGAAATTCCAGGATTACCTCCGGTGAGAGAGGTGGAGTTCTTCATTGATTTAAACCCAGGAACTGGAGCTATTTCAATTGCGCCGTATCGGATGTCGCCATTGGAATTAAGCGAGCTTAAGGGTCAAATTGAAGGCTTGTTGGAGAAAGGATTTATCAGACCAAGTGTGTCGCCATGAGGAGCTCCGGTGTTGTTGGTTTAGAAGAAGGATGGAAGTTCGCGCTTATGTGTGGATTATAGGCATGAAAATATAAGAAACAAGCAATTATTTCCTTGATCTCATGAAAATCTAAGAAACAAGCAATTATTTCCCTGTCCAGCAGCGAGGCAGAGTATCATGCTTTAGCTAGCTCGAGTTGTGAGTTCCAATGGATAAAATAACTTCTTCAAGATCTTTGCATTCCACTTGCCAAACCTGTTTCCATTGACTGCGATAGCAAGTCAATTATTCATTTGGGTCACAATCCAACATTTCAGGAACACACCAAGCATATCGAGATCGATTGTCACGTCATTTAGGAGAAAACATATTCACCAAATCATTATTTGGGCCTTCATTTAATCGTCTTGTGTCCAAGATTGGCCTTCTAGATATTAGCATAGTTTAGTCTTTATCTTACTGTCTTATTATTAGTTTAATTGTATTACGTTAGTTGGTTTAGGTTAGCTGTATTTTACAATTAGTATTAGTTTTTCTGTTAGTGGTTTCTATCTCTTCCTTATTATCCATTCTACATAAGGAATATATCCCTTTTGTAAATAACATTTTTAATCCCAAAAATAATTCAATGATAGGAGACAAATTCAAAAAACATTATCTATTTTCTCTAAACTTAACAAACCTCCTATGTGGACATGTTTAACCATAATTTTCTATTATTTAACCATAATTTTTCAATGTTCAACTATATATAAATTTGAATACTTCAAAATTTTCAAAGTACTGAGTTTAAATTCCTTTAGAGGCAATTGTAAAATGGTTATTAGTTTCTCATTTTGATTAGTAAAATTTTCTCATTTTTTCAATTCTTTTTTAAAAAAAGAACACTTAAAAATTATGGTGAATCATGTCCTAATTTATGGTTATTCTATTTGATTTTGATATGTTTTATATCAATTAATTATTTATTAAACGTAATTAACCAACTTTCCTAAAAAAATGTAAATAACAATCTATTTAAACTATATTAACCACTTAAAAAATTATAGCGAAAGTTGTTTAAATTTAATCGTTCAGATGACATAATTGTTGTTTTTGATGAAATAATGAGCAAAATTGACAATATGCTAATGGATAATGGGGGAAATTCTATTATTTTCATAATAATAATAAATTATTTTATTATAATACTATGATTTGTTATATTTATTTAAGATTCTAAGAGCAGGTAGTAAAAAAAGTAGAGATTAAAGTCTTTTTGGTTCTCTTTGAAAAATAAAATAGAGGATAACTAAAGGAGGGAAGTACAATTTTCTCTTAAACTAATATTAGCTTCTTTCAAAAGTAGCAATTTAGAAGGAGAGAATGCTAATTAAATTTAAATACTTTATATTTTATGTGATTTTAAATATTATAAAAGTAAAAAATATAAATTCATACTATATTTCATTAAAATGTATTATTTTGTCTGTTTTTAAATCGTAGTTCAACTATATATGAATTTTTTGTGATATTTACCGCCTTTTCTCTTTTCCAATCAAACACGACATCTCCCTCCCCACCTTTAAACTATAGAGATCTAAAAAACAAACAAATTAGAATGTAATCATAAAGAGGTAGACCCATCATCATTCACTAAATAGAAATAAAAATAGAAATAAAAATATAAACATATTTTTATTTTAACAATTAAACCCGTAAAAAAAATATTTATAAAACTATATTTAAAATTTTTTATCTTATTTAATTGTAATACATTGATTTTTTATTTTTTTTCTCAATATAAATTATTTATCTTTTAAAATTGACACAGATTATTTTTTTCATTAAAAATATTGTAACTTACTACCTCAACATCTTTTAAGTAAAAACATTAAAGATAATTAATTTATGCATGAAGGATAAATGTCTTATACTAAAATAAAAATTTCATGCATCGATAATATAATTTTTTTTATATAATTAGTATATCATGACTAATATTAATAATTAATTATTAAAAAGTCAAATATAATTAATTATTTAATAATTGTATAATTCACATTAGAAATTTTTTTAATATCTAAATTAAATTATAAAAAAAATAAAGAATCAATTTATTAGAAATAAATAAAACAGAAAATTACAGATAAAAATCCGCAAAACAACAATACTTATCATTCAGCAACAACAAACCCGATCTGCCCTTGTATCAGACAGAAATAAACACATTGGAGTAGCACTGAACTCAAGAACCCGGAAAACGCCGCCGGGGTTGGTCGTCGGCCGCCAAAACCAGTGAGTAAGTCCACCTCTTCTTTTCCTTTTTTCTTTGGATTTTCCATCCCGTCCCCTGGTGTGTGCTCCAGGATGCCGATATCACCGCGATTTGTGGCGGCGATTGACAACCACTTTCAGTTTTACATTTTCCTAATTTTCAATTTTTATTATAATCTTGCAGCTTTGATATATTTCACTTTTAAACATTTATTGACAGTCATCTGGGCTACAATTTTTCTGCATCTTTTATTTGGTTTCTGTTGTTGATTTTGTTATTCCAATTTGATTGAGTTTTGTTTTCCTTAATTCCATCATTTCTTTTTGCGATTGTATGAGCTCATTTCAAAATTTTTTCCTTCTCATTTTCTATCATATATCATTAAACACTATAATCACCACCACTTTTATAGCTTCTGTTTTCACTATGGTCACGGTTTTATATAGCTGTCGCAATAAGGGTTGCGGTCAGTCAACGGAAGCAAATCGCAGTCAAATGGTGGCGGACGCATGGATGTGGTCCAGATTACGGTGGCAGACCTTTTAAGACTTTGCCTATAATATTTATTACCAGTTGGCCTTCTACTTTCTTACATTGTTTTTAGAACGTATGAAGCACGGATACTGACATGAGCGCCGAAAACGACACTGACACGTCAACATCAATAAATAATTTGAGAAAATGGATTTACTAAATGTAATCAATGTGAGCGTCGGACACCAAGACGCTTCTTTGACCAAAAGTGTCTGTAGTAGTCTATTAGTATCAGGAAAAACAGGTTCTCTAAACACCAGACTTGCTAAGCAATATCTTTGTGCCTGAGATGAATGAATGACAAAGCAATATGTATAGAATTTATTTATATTAATATTCATCTAGTGCAACATATATCTCTCTCTTTATCATCAAGTGCTAGAAAACCAGATGGAAAAGTTACATTATGTACCAATAATCAATTCAATTCATTATTATATAAAAGGTGTAATTATAATTCATAATCGTATTTTCCTTATTTTGTTCTGAAGAATAGTAGGTAAGGTAGTGTATGATTCAGTTCTTATTGACAATATCTGAAAGACTCATAGCTAATTTTCTTCATGATTTTATTGTGAAGCAGAATCTGGCTTCTCATTATCGTCTCCAGCACTTTCCATGACCATGGTTCGGAAATTTCTTAAAGTCGGATCCACGAAGTCAATATATCATGCTGTTGTTCGTGATCCCTCTTGCATATGTTATCTGGTGTATTCGTCTAGAACTTTATTTTCTTCGTTATCAACTAGTCGCCATGCTGAAGCTAGAGAATTTTGGCATAAAGAGCAATCTCAAGACCTTACGAGATCTGTTGACATTCTTACTGCAAAAATTGGCAAAGGAAACAGCGAAGAAGACATTCTCCAGTCTCTAATCAGTGATGAAGCTGTAAGTGATATTCATCCGTCTCAAAACCTTATTAACAGGTTGCTCTTTCGATATAAGGATGATTGGAAATCTGCATTGGGTATATTCAAATGGGCGAGTTTACATTCGAACTTTAAACATTCGCCAGAATCGTATGATATGATGATAGACATATTGGGTAGAATGAAGGTAATGGAAAAAATGAGAGAGATCTTAGAAGAAATGCGTCAGGAGAGTTTTATCACTCTCAGTACTATATCCAAAGTAATGAGAAGGTTTGTTGGGGCAGGACAGTGGAAAGATGCAGTGAGGATATTCGATGACTTACAGTTTCTCGGCTTGGAAAAGAATACAGAATCCATGAATGTGTTGCTTGATACTCTATGCAAAGAGAAATTTGTTGAGCAAGCTCGTGAAATTTACTTGGAGCTGAAGCATCACATTGCGCCAAACGCTCACACGTTTAACATATTTATTCACGGATGGTGCAAAATCCGCCGTGTTGAGGAGGCACATTGGACAATTCAAGAGATGAAAGGATACGGTTGTCACCCTTGTGTTATAAGTTATTCCATTATCATCCAATGTTATTGTCAAGAACAGAATTTCAACAAGGTCTATTTACTTCTTGATGAAATGCAAGCTGAAAATTGCTCCCCTAATGTGGTCACATATACTACTGTCATGTGCGCACTGGCAAAAGCCGAAAAAATTGACGAAGCTTTGCAAGTAGTTCAGAGAATGAACTCTGCTGGATGTAAGCCTGATTTGCTTTTTTACAATTCGTTGATTTATATGTTAGGGAGAGCAGGCAGAATAGATGATGCAACACATGTATTCAAGGTTGCGATGCCAAAAGCTGGGGTGGTACCAAATTCATCCACCTATAATTCAATGATTTCTATGTTTTGTTACATTGCACAAGAAGAAAGAGCTTTTGGCATACTGAAAGAGATGGAAGATTCAGGACTATGTAAGCCTGATATTCAAACTTACCATCCATTGATCAAGTCATGTTTTAGAATCGGAAAAATTGATAGTTGGTTGAATGATATATTAAATGACATGGTAAATAAATATCATTTTGGTCTTGATCTTTCAACCTATACACTGCTGATTCATGGGTTTTGCAGAGCAGATAGATGCAAACGAGCATTCGATCTGTTCGAGGAGATGGTTGATCAAGATATCATGCCTAGATACAGAACTTGCCGTTTGCTCTTGGATGAAGTCAAACGGAAAAATATGGATGAAGCTGCTGAGAAAATCGAGTTTCTTATGAAGAAACTGTAAATGAGTGAGTCTCTTTGATAGGTACTGGTTCTAAATCTCTGGTACTGGTTTCTATCAAAATGTTGCCACAAAAATGCCAATTCAAAATGATAAGGAGTAATTCTGGCAGAGAGACTGTATAAATTTATAATCCTGTGCTTTTTTCATCATGTTGAAGAAATGATATATATTCTTGAACACAACAAAAGATGAGTTTCAAGCTCTTCCTAAGAAACAAGTTCAACGACTGTTGAGTCATTGTGGATGTGGTTTAATGAAGTGATGGTAATTGAGTAGAGGTTGCTTCATGATGTTCATAATCATGCATGATCCTCATGCTCTAAGTCACAGCAGAGTACTGATGTTAGAGTATCAACTTACAGATTTTTAGCGAGAACAGAGAGGAATGGTAACAAGAAGTTTAATATAGAAGGATTTGATTGAAAAAGAATGAAAACTATGAGGACTTTTTCACACCCTTCCAATTTAGTGATTTTGTTAAAAACATGACAAACTATAGGAACTAACAAATTAATTTAATTTATATAATTTTATATTTGCTGTTAGATGCTGATTTGTCATATAATAGTAATAGTATATGAATTGAAAAAAAATCCATAAATGGGGAAAAAATACGTATTTTTATTATAGATTCCATTTGTATTTTATTTTTGTTTATTTTTGTCATGACAGTAAATACAGAAAAATAGAGAACTTGCAAAGATAGAGAACAAAAGAGGAGACAACAATTTGTGTGGTTCTGTTTGAATATTAGAAAATATCTTATAATATTTCTTATTTCCTAAGATCATTGTATAACCATAGAGATATCTTAAAATATCTTATTATTATTATGATTTGTTCTTGATTTAGGATTGAGTCTATGTTTCTCTATAAATATATATTAGTATTGAGTCTTTTGTAATAAAGTTAACATAAAACTATTATCAAAAATATTTAACCTCTTATTATTTTTTCTCCTCCTTTTCTCTAAAATCCCACAACTTCAACATGGTATCTAGAGCCTACTTCAATCCTCCTTGAACAATCTTGTCGTTGTTCCGCTTATGAGTTTCCAATAGTTAGGGAATATAATCACAATTTCTCTTTTCCAATGTGATCATTTCTTTTTTCAAATGACACCGGCTTCAATCGTTTTTGTTCAATTTGCTACTGCCGCCGTCATTGTTTCTGGCGACTTTTCCAGAAAACAATCGCTTCATCAGTTTCGCTTCTTCTAGATCGGCCCACACTGCAAAGCGCGTCGCCGAAAGCCACCGCATGCGCCTTACTGTCCAACGCGCATCAGATCCACGCATTGCCGCTCTTCACCATGCGTGACAGTGCGTTTGGCAGCCGTAAACCTTCGACTTCGCTCCTTCAACAACTTCACTAAGCATTTCTATTCATCTTCATCCGCCATCACCGCTCGTTCCTATTTGTATTCATCCACCGCTGCTTCCACCAAGGTTGTTCAAGCAAAGGATGAACCCTACCTAGCAGCCACAATCCCTAAGCACGTCCGTATCTTCGAATCGATTTAGGAGGAGCAGCAGATTCGCTGGCTTTCACTATCTCCGAGTCCGATTAAGGTAACGCTTCCTGATGGAAACATGAAGGTAAGAAAGAAATGGCAAACTACTCCTTTGGACATTGCTCGTGAAATCTCAAAGAATATGGCCAATAATGCTTTTATTGCTAAGGTTAATGGTGTTCTATGGGATATGACTCGCCCTCTTGAAGAGGATTCTCAACTTCAGATCTTTATGTTTGATGATGATGAAGGACGTGACACTTTTTGTCATTCTAGTGCTCACATTCTTAGCCAATCACTAGAGACGGAGTATGGATGCAAGCTTTGCATTGGGCCGGGTACTGCAAGAGGAGAGGGATTCTATTATGATGCTTTTTATGGTGACTTGGGATTGAATGATGATCACTTTAAACAAATTGAGGCTGGGGCATTGAAGGCTGTTGCGGAAAAACAACCCTTTTAGCAGTTTGTGATAACTCTCGCTGAAGCAAGGGAGTGTGCTACTGGTATGGTGAGGAAGATGCTGCAATTTACTAGCAGGTTGTTTGCAATTATTCTGAAAATGGTTTTGGATATTGAGGATGATCCAGCTTGGCACACTGCGAAGAATAAGGATGAAGATGCTAGTGAAACTAGAAATTATAGTGTTGGACATGAATGTTTTGATAGGTTATCTATATCGTTGGGAGGAAATATGATTGTTCCTGTTGCTTCTGAACAATACCTGCATATTTGGTTGCACCTGAGTGGCAAAAACATCATGCTGCATTGATTGCACTTGCTCAAATTGCTGAAGGATGCTCAAAGGTATGGAGCAAGTGGTGGCTATGGTATTCAATTCATCTCCTGATCAACATCCTCGTGTAAGGTGGGCAGCTATTAATGCAATTGGGCAATTGTCTACTGATTTGGGTCCAGATTTGCAAGTTCAATATCATCAGGGGGTGTTGCCAGCTCTAGCTGCTGCGTTGAATAATTTTCAGAATCCTCGTGTAGAGGCTCATGCTGGTCAGCTGTGCCCAACTTCAGCCTATTGACCGTGTCTTTCATACACACCGATTAGAAATCAATCTTATGACAACATGTTTAAGAGACTCAATTATCTATTAAGTGTGTAATACTATATGTGGGTAGTAAAACAATGTTTTTTTTCTTTCATTTTTATCATTAAATTAATAATAAAATCCATCAAACAAAAATCTTAAACCAATTATGCAAAAGATTCTTTCATATATTATTTCACCCAAGTTGTATATACTATTGACTATAAATTATGATAGCCAATTCTTAATTAAATATGTCAACTGAACACTAACTATTAATAATGTGCCAACAATTAACATACTGATGCACCTAAATCAATACATGAAATTCATGCAAGTATTTCATTATAGCACCACCTAATTCCGTTCATTTGTTTTTAAAGATTAAGTAAACAAACATGTCATTTCTTATTGACATAAAAACATCCCTTCAAATTTATATAGCTATTTAGCTCTTTACAGTATATGATAAAGATATACATTATTATATTCAATTCATTGAAAGCTTCACCTTCCAACATGTTTTTATATAAATACACAGATTTCACTAAAATTCAAACTTTTCCATTTGCTGCTATAGCAGGACTAGCCTTCCTCCTCCTCTCGCTAAAACTACCACACGAAACCAAGATTGGAAGACAACACTGCACAGGTTCTCTTATGGATGATGATGATTCATTTTCATCATTCATAGTGTTTCTTTCAATGCTACTACATGAAGAATTACCACCTGAGATATAAGGAGTACTTTGTGCTGATTTTGTAGTAAGAATATCATGTATGATAGTTGGTTTAAGTAGTTGATTCTGTTCGTTGGTTGAAGTTTTTTCAACTTCATTGTTCTGATTTTCTCTCACACTTTCTCTGAAAAGTTCCAACAAATTCTTTTTCTTTTCTGTTGGAGATGGTTTAGGAACTATATCCTCAGAAGGGGTTTTGTTGATGGTAGGAGTTGCAAAATTGTGGTGCAATGGAGTGGTGCCACGTGATGGGGTAAAATCTGGATAGAAACAGAGAAATTCATATGTTGATTAGTGGGAGAAGAGTCATGAAAAACATTGAAAAACACGGCACTGACACAATCATAAATAATTTGAGAAAATAAAAGTGATCAACTGATCAAATGCAATTATATATGTCGGTATACAATGTGAGACACCGACAAGTGTCGGACTCTCGACATGCTATCAATCTAAAGTGTCGATGCTACACAAAGAAAAACTAGAACACACAGAAAGAAATATCTATAGGTTCTATCTAAAGTTCAACATTCTTCACAAAATTGGCTTAAAAATGATGGTTAAGCTATAATGTCTATGATAACATACTACGATCTTCTCCAACCCCTCTATCGGTTCATCGCCTCAAACCTCAATTGTGATTAATATAAGAAATCAACAATTACATTAATCCAATGATTGAGATTTAGATGGAGTAACAGGAGAGCCTCCATCCCCTCCATTCAAATCTCAGTTGTTGGATTAATCAAATAGTTGAAATCTCTCCAAGACTTTAAGTTAATACAACGATTGATTTTTGGTTGGAGGAGCAGGAGAGCCTCCATCCCTTATATCCAAATCTCAATCGTTAGATTAATCTAATAATAGAAAATCTTCCTGTGTATAAATTAATACAAGGACTGAGATTTGGTTGGAGCAATGAGAGAAGCTGGCGATGATCAATCTCCCAAAGAACTACAGAAAGGAGAAAGTGATGGAAGATATCCTTACCACCATTGACACTGTAGAAATCGTCTTCACAATCTGAGTCTAACCAACCCTTGGAATCAAAAAATGCTTCATCTTTGCTAGCTATATTGTAAAGTTCAAAAAATTGTGTCAGAAAAACTGAGAAATGGCACATCAACATTAGAAAAAATTAAACATGTGAAGGAGTAGCTTTGATAAAAGAAAACTAATTAATGTAACCAGTGAAATAATAAGTTGGCTTCTAGAATGTGGAATATTACAAGAGGAGGGGAATGGCACAAACCTTTTTATTGACAAATAATTTATTCGAACATAGTAGTCACCTCTACAAAGTACTAACACAGACACTAGTGACACCAACGCTGATACATAGATATATATCAGTAATAATTTGAGAAAACACAATGAATGATTATAATGACAAGCATCAATGGAACACCAAACATGTCTTCAATCTAAAGTGTCAGTGCTACATAACCTCAGTCCTTTAAAAAAGTGTTAGACAACTTGCATTAAACAAGTACCTCTATTCCTTTCCAACAGATATTTAAGATATAGGCACATAGATTGAAAACTCATTAATTGATATATATTTAGATTAAAATACCCTAATTTAATTCACAAGTATAGTACATAAATGTGGATAATCACTAATTCTCTTTATTTTTAAACCTATAAAGGTGTAACTAAAGAAATTACTGAGTCTTAATTTCTATAACATCAATAATTTTCAAACAAAATTAAAATGCTAAAAATATCATTAGAAAAGTAATGCAGGGAGTACTTGTTATTAGGTCACTGTAACAAGTTTTAAAAAAAAAGGGTTACTGTAACAAGTTGCAGTTCATAGAACTTGCCATGTGACTTCATTTCCATCACAGTACATAAACACTTTTGTATAAATAAGTACTTGAACAAATTTGAACCTAAAGTTGCAGAATAGAGTCGATTTTCTGTTAAAGTGTGCTAGGAAGCCCCAACCACAAAATAAAACATAAAACATCTTATTAGTAACTAAGAAGCAATGAGTGTTAAGCATATGCAAGAAAAGAACAGATTACAGCATTTGTACATTTCCCTTGTTTTGCTATAGGAAAGCATAAAAAAGAGTTACAGTGAACTACCAACCCAATTTTACCTTAATTTATGTTTATATTAAATATCAAAACTTTGTTTCACCTAATTTATATTGAAAGCTAGAGTTATTAACTACTCTACTTGACCATCCCTTTGTGGTCCATAAGTTGAAGTAGACTGCAAATATGAATAATTCTAGGTGAGAAATGAGAGTTTTTGTTTTTGAATAGAAAAGTGTTAGTATTATTTTTGAGGTCAGTAAATGTTAGTATATTAGTTGTTATTCTATATTTTTTTCCCTTCACCAAGATTTGAATTCTGGTGTTCTAACTCCTTCAACTCATATAACTCTTAGCTCAAATCAATTGAGTTTACCCAACCTACCCAAATATGAGAGTTTTTATTCACAGCTAGAGATAGAGCCATCAGAGAGGTGCTAAACTACTGGTCCGAAAGCCAAAAGGATAAAAGCTCTAAAAGGGGACCATGTTCACTTCTAAGCACTAACAGATTACCACCAAAAAAGGTTAACACAATAACTGTCACAAAAGCCTCCATATCATGAAACTCAAAACCACATATAGCCATCATTGTCATTTAAATAACCATGGTGCATGATATTATACTATCTGTGTCCTAAACACAATGTTCTGGTATGCTTATATTGTTTGTCGATGTTGACGACAACGGAAGGCCAAAAATTTGTCATATAAACATGTCATTGCGGCCTATATTGTCGCCATGGCAGGCATCCTTCACAAACTTCTTACAACAGTTGTAAAAATATCCACCATGCAATTCTTCCATGATGTCACCATGGCAGCATTTAACGACACCGTTGTTTGGTCATATTAATTTCAACACCACACATCAAGTTTATCACAAAGAGAGAAAGAGCTCAAATTACAAAACAAAATCTTTAAGGATACTCAAGAGGTTTTATTTTTCTCCGTATTTTAAAACAAATCATTTGTATAATGAATTCCTTCCTTATAAGTTACTCTAACAGAAAATTCATATAGATAAAAGTTACTAACAAGCCATTTAAGAAACAAAAGTATAGAAGAAGTGGCGGATATTTGAGTTCTTTAACCATTTGATCGGGGTTCGATTCATTGTTGATAAATATGGATAAACGTATGTTGCGGGAGATTATCTCATTAAATAAATTTCAGTTACCTTGAGAGATTAGTCTCTGCAGCTATGCGCGAGAGATATTTTGGTTTACCAATTTTTTTTTCAACAAACAATTAGACAACAAAGTTATACATCAACTAAAAGTAGTCAAAATTTATCCATAACTCAACAAACTAACAATCAAGATTCTTAGTATCTACCCTAATAAATTGCTGGTGTCCATACTACCCCTTAAATTTCTACCAACAACAATCACATATATCAAGCCGTTTTCACATTAAATAGGGTCTTCTGTACACTGTCATGAATTAAGTTCTAAGGTAGGCCAACAACCACATAAATCTTAAATCTTTCTATTTGACCGTATAGAGAATTGTATTTTCAATAGTCACCTCATCCAGGTGCAGATTACATCCTTTGGATAATGATGAAAGACTCATATTCTAAGTTGTATTTTACTATGTTGCACAGACAAGATACGATTTTGTGGACTGATATGAAAAGACCAGACTATTTTTTCTATAAAATTTTTTTGTTAAATAATATAATTTTATTCATATAAACGGTCAACGTAAATTCTTTTAAGACCGTCAATAAATCATAACCCTTAAATCATCAAGATTGTTAGACTTATTTGATTACTTTAAAAGTCACAAAGAATGGTTGTTAAACATCAAAAGTGTAAAAATTTTACCGTACAAAAATGAATCTCTAAATAATAATAATATGAAATATCATGTGTTAGTACAAGAGAAATTGAATATTAAAAGTAAATCATATTAGCCATTATAAAGTTAATTAAAAACACATAAAGAACAGCATAAAAAAATAGGAAAAAAATAAATAAAACTTAAGCATGAAGATTAATAATTAGATAATCAAATCATCAAAGACCCCACAAAACATGAAATCACTGGTCAACAGAAACGTTCATAAAAGTGCAAAGTCTCAGTTCTGATGAGAAATATATCAATAAAAATAGCATCTTTATATGATGATGCATGAGAATCAAAAAGAGAAAGACCCTACCATTGAAGGTGGGGGTTGATCGAGAAGGAGACTTAACAGCAACATCATGAATCAAAAAGTTATCATTTTTAGGATTTTCCTTGATGGGTGATGGAAGAATCACAAGTTCATCAACAGTTTTAGAACAAAATGAGTTTCTATGAACAGAAGAACAAGAACCCATATCAAAAGATCACTCTTTTTTTTGGAATAACCACAATTCAACTTGAAGAAGAACCTTGAAGCATATAAAAAGAGTTCATGATATGAAAAAAAAGAGAGAGTGGAGTGAAAGTGAGAGAGGAAGAGAGGTGAATAATGAGCAAAAGGGTGTAAAAAGAAGAGGGTGTTTGGCGTTATAACAAAGGGGTAGCAAAAAATGCGCTAAGAAAGAAGTGAAACGCCCAATGGGAGTGGAAAAACAGAGAAAGTTTAAGAGTTGATTGGACTTCAAAGGAAAGGAAAATGGATAGATTCTAAATAGATTTCTATCTTTATTAAAGTCATTAAATTAATGGTTTATTTTAATAATTTTATTTATTACTCTAGCTAAATAAATGTCTCATTTGACTGTATCACTAAAAATAATAAATAAAAGAGGATTAAATTATTTTTATCAATTATTTATATAGTTGAATTATCATAAATATAAAGTAAAATAATAATAAATTATAAGTGATGTATATAGTATGAATTAGATAGTACAATAGAAAAATAAAAATAAAAATTGAATTAGAAATTGAAAGCATAGTCTTTTGATAAAAATTTTTTATAACTGTGACACTTATTTTAGAAGAGCATTTACATATACATATAATATAGTATCAATTAATCCGTCTCTATTTATAAGATCATTTAATATTTTTAGATTTATTAAAAAAAAGTTCCTAGTATAATTAATGTATATAATTTGTATATGACTATTATCAAATTATTTTTTGTGTATTGATACATATAATATTAACTTTTCATATTCAAATACAATTTGATAATATTAATAACTATTATATTTGCTTACAAAAAAACAATAAATATATTTGAAAAATGATTAATAAATGTATTTGTTTATCAAATTTGTAAACTGTTTTATATATAATGGTTGACAAATGTGTTAAAGGGATATCATAATTAGAGACAAATAAAGTAGTAATTTGTTTATCAACCATAGATATTATAAAATAAAATGAATTGCTCACTAAAAATGAATCTAATTTATTTTAAAAATATAACAACTCTTATAAATATTTAACAACTAATCGTTTGAAGATGCATCATTTATTTTATATTTAATTACTTTTTAAGTAATTTAAATGTGGAATTAGTTTCCCCTCATAGGTACATGTATCCACCTTTTTGAATGGATACAAAAGAGATCTAATAACAGTACATTTTTCTATTATTTAAAAGCTAAAATTTTATATTAGAAAATGATCATAATAATTCAAGAGTTTTACTGTTGCTTTATTCTTAGGGCTGCATCTAAATCTAAATTTAGGACGTTTAATTAAGCTGAAAAAATATAAACCATTTGATAAAAAATTGTTTATTTTTGAATTGAAGTTAATTATGAAAATAATAATGCGTGAATGGAATAATGCAATATGTTACATTGAATTATAGAGGGAAAAGTTATGTCAAAGATAGGACAAAGCAGTGTGTAGTGTGTGGGGTGTCTCATGAGTCATGATCTCATGAATGCTACCTGTGATGTGTAAGTTATAGTTATAATACTGTGTTGTATGTGGACACTTCGGTGATGGCCCCACAGTCACATGAAAATGGAGTTTGTTTGGAATTTGGAATTGGTATTGGAATTAGAATTGGAATCGGAATCAATCACAAGCTTTAAATTAAAACCATTTTTTTATTCATTAAATGATAACCATTGATTGATTACAATATGAGTTTTTATGTTTTTAAATCTCTATATTTTAGAAAACGAAATTTTAATAATTTAGAATTTGACTATGAAGTTAGTAAAACTTAATTAAAATTTGTTTTAGTTCAAATTCTTTTTAATTTCAACTCAGTAATCAACATTTTTTTTATTAATTAGTAATCAACATTGTGTCTCGTATTAAGTGTTGTGTTTAAAATATTTCAATCATTTACATTGAAGAAATACTAACAAATATTCAATGAGTACTTGTTAAAAATATTCAATTAAAAATATATTGAAAGTTGTATTTTCAATTTTTAGAAAATTTAAAATTTTTTATCTTCAATATTTTTTTAATAAATGTCTTTAGACACTTATTAAATTAAAATATCAATAAAATATATATTACTTTTATTTTTAATGTTATCCCTTTTGTTTTTATTTTTAATTCATAGGATACTTGAAATGCTTATATATTTGAGACTTTGCGGAAAAAAATATTTATTTTAACTATAATTCTTATAAATATGTGTTCTAGGTCAGATTCAGATTTAAGCGGTTCAAATTGATCGAAGAAATGTAACTGTCGCGGACTAAATTTTGAGTGTTTCTCGAATTCAATGGAGTCGCCACCAAAGTTTATTTAAAATAGGGAAAACATTGGGAAACCCTTAAAAAAGAAAAAAAATGGTCTTTGAAACCAGATTTTGAGTTCGGGAGTCAATTATGCGTAGGGAAGGTATTAGCACCCTACGGTTACCTATAATTAATTGTGCAAAATTAGTATTAACTTAAGTATATTTATTTCTCTTTATTATTAAATATGAATATCAATTATTTATTTTTAATGTGATTTTGAAATAAATACGTGTTTAAAGAAAATAGGAACAAAAAAAAGAAATTTTTGTTAATGTGCTTGACAAGAGTGTGATCTTGCTCCTACGTATCTCCCGGTGCGATGGAGAAATCAAAGCTACATAGTTCTTGGTTAAAAAATGCGGATGCGTTGATTGTTTTTTTAAATAAATTGTGTTTAGTTATTAAAAGGTTAATTTTGACAAAAATAAAAGGAGTTTGTTTGATTTGAATTAAAAAAAATTGAATTTTAAGACAATCAAGTTGTACAACTCGTGTCTCAAAACTCAAGGAGTAAAAGGATGTTTCATCCAGTTAATCCGTTTACAAATATTTTTATTATTTTCAGTTTTAAAATTGAGTCTCAAAGCCACCAAGTGTACAACTTGTGTCTTAAAACTCAAGGAGTAAAAAGGATGTCTCATCCAGTTAATCCATTTAAAAGTATTTTTATTATTTTCAGTTTTAAAATTGAGTCTCAAAGCCACCAAGTAGTACAACTTGTGTCTTAATAACTCAAAGACTACAAAATGCCACATCTAATTAATTGGATTTAAAAAATTAATTTTTAATTCATTTGTTTATAAAAATGAGTTCTAGACTATTTGCACAATTTGTGTTCTAACAATTAATAGATTAAAGGATGACACATTTAATTAGCATTTTTTTTTAAAAAAATTAAAACAATTAATTACATGTTTTTAGAAGGTTTAATATTTATTATAAAATTAATTATATAAAAAAATGAGATTTATTTAAAAGTAAAAAAAAATGGATGCTAAAAAATATAAAGATATAAAGAACAAATAATCCTAAAATCCAAAACTAATATTTATATATAATGATATATAAAAAAACAGAAACAAAAATGATATTAAATATATATATATATATATATATGTTTATTTATATAAAAGAAATGATTTCATTTTAAAATGGGAAAGTACACATAAAGCTAGGGATTTGGGGCAGAACAAACGGATGGGGCAGAACGAACGAAAAAT
>JBBPBO010001986.1:40726075-41024113 GCA_037974295.1 Cicer cuneatum
AAAAAAAAAAAAAAAAAAAAAAAGAAAGCAAGGCAACGCACAAAGAAGAAGAAAAATGAGAAAAAATAAACCGAGGAGAAGGAGATCGATGGAGAAGAAGGCTGGAAGGAGGAGAAAGACGGGATGGAGAAGAAGGCTGGAAGGAAAACGAGGGGGAGAGGAAGGCTGGAAGGAGACCGAGAGGGAGAGGAAGAAAAACGGAGGGATCAGAAAGTACGGTTGACGTTCCGGCGCCGACGTCAGAGAGGTTTGAGTTCTCAGTCTTATTTGTTTGTATTTTCACAGATCAAAACATATTTTTGTATAACAACAAAAAAGTTTCATTTTCAGTAATAACTCATTTTATACATATTACATTTGGATAAGAAATACAGTCATTCTAGAATAAAGACGAACGAAATACCTTAATCCTTCTTCTGTTTGCTTTCTTTAGTACTCTGCTTGTTTTCTTCTTCTTATTTCTAAGTGTTTTGTTACTATCAGTTTTTTCTTCTCTTTCTGTTGATGCATTTTTCTCAATTTATAGAGTAAAGTGATGAATCTTTGGGTCCATGAAATAATAATCAGTCTCAGTTTTTATATAGTTTTTGCAACAAAGACAAGCAACCTTTGCTAAGTATAGAAACCTGTAATGCATCTTTCTGATTGAGTATAAGTATACAAGTAGTGAAGATAATGAACTTTTAGGACAAAAGATAGAAACTGATCTAAGGGAATGGGCTAGCTGTAAAACACAATCTTTGTCTTTATTTTATTACATTTATACATTTTTCTAATATTATTTGTTTATTCAATTGATTAATTTTGTTGATAAGAACATGTATTAACTTATTTAGCCATTATGTTACTATTTAGCCATAAGAAATGACAGTATTAACTTATTAATTAATTGCATAGGTGTTGAGTAGAAACAAGAAACAATGACCAAAACATGACCAAAACAGAATTGAAACAAGATGTGCCTGGGCTAGAGCCAATAAAGAGAATGCTGAAAAATAAAATTGCTTCACTTCACTCTTGGTTGCTTCGTACAAAAAAGATAGGTGGCAAGACAGCTCAATTAAATTTCCAAATCTGACCTTGTAGTAACTCTCTATTATCTGTTATGTTGGTAAGTAGCCATATTAACTGAATTGCTAGTTCTCAAAATACTGACTTACATGTGTGCTGAGTTGCTTCGGAGAATGCTACATTGGGTTTATTTTTCTTTGTTAATTTGAATTGATTGAAGTTGAATTTTGTATTTTGATCCTGGTTATTTTATTATGTATTTTTGGATTGGAATGGACAAAGTTGAGGTGCTACAGCTACCCCTATTTAATTGTACTTATTAGAGAATATGAATATTATCATATGAATATTATTGTTGTAAAAGGTAATTAAATATAAGAACCTAAATTTTATCTAAATAAGTTGTGAATTCGAATTACTACTACTGGGTAGATCGACAAAAATTAAAGAATGACCTTGTTCGGATTGGTTACCGATGCGTAGATCGACAAAAATTAAAGAATGACCGTCTTCGGATTGGTTACCGATGCGTAGATCGACAAAAATTAAAGAATGACCGTCTTCGGATTGGTTACCGATGCGTAAATCGACAAAAATTAAAGAATGATCGTCTTCGGATTGGTTACCCATGCGTAGATCGACAAGAATTAAAGAATGATCGTCTTCGGATTGGTTACCCATGCGTAGATCGACAAGAATTAAAGAATGATCGTCTTCGGATTGGTTACCGATGCGTAAATCGACAAGAATTAAAGAATGATCGTCTTCAGATTGGTTACCGATGCGTAGATCGACAAGAATTAAAGAATGATTGTCTTCGGATTGGTTACCGATGCGTAAATCGACAAGAATTAAAGAATGATCGTCTTCGGATTGGTTACCGATGCGTAGATCGACAAGAATTAAAGAATGATTTTTCTTCAGATTGGTTACTGATGCGTAGATCGACAAGAATTAAAGAATGATTGTCTTCGGATTGGTTACCGATGCGTAAATCGACAAGAATTAAAGAATGATCGTAAAAAAAAATGTAAACCACGGGCAATACATAGGTCTAGTTTAAGAGATAAATAAAGAAAGAGATATATTTTTTTTTGAGAGAATATATTTATGATAATCGTAACAAAAACGCATAATGTATAATGAGTAATGTAATACAAAGACTATTGAGTATAAATATTAAATATGCATAATTCACTCATTATGCATTGCAAAAGGTTGTTGAGTTAATGAAAATGCATAAGTCATACTTGAGTAGGTAAAAAAATATGAATGCAAAATGCATGAATAATGTGTTTTGCAATATAGATAAAATCTTTGTTCATTTTTAATTCCTCGATCTTTATACGATCTTGTGCACCCATAAGATTCAATGGATGAATAAAGATAACAACCGTTTTTTTGTATGATGACTCTATACGTCTCGTGTGACTTTTTTTTTTTAAGGCAAAACAAAGTACATTGTCTAAAATGACTGCCCTTTTTTTGTGTGTTGACATCCCCATACATGTTAAAAATCTATCAAGTTTCCGTGTATATATTTTCAAATATCAAAATAATTAAAATATTTTTTGTTTACTCCTACTTCAAATTCCAATATTTATTATCATAAAATAACATTTTCCTTTAAAAATGCTAGAACAAACAACCATGAGACTGAATTAGCTTAGGGAATGAACGATAAAAGAAAAATAAAAAATAAAAATAAAAATAAAAAAATAAAAAATAAAAAAAAGGTAATGTACAATATCGAAAGACAACATTGAAAAAAAAAGTACATTACTATATTGGGAACAAAAATAATTGAGGTAGGGGGTCACAATGTAGGGATGAGTGTGTTCATGTTTAGTTGAAGGGATAACAAACGCTAATCATTCTTGTAATTTAGGACTCCTGTTGGTCAGCACCCAAGAAGAATAACTGCCCCAGTTTGAACTGCTTGATTCTCTTTATTCCCTTTTTTTTTATATATCCCTAACTTTTGCATAGACCGCTCTTTTAATATATCGGGATGCTCTAACTTTTGCCTAGGTCGCCTTTTGAGGTTTTCGACCTAGCGAGCCTATATTTTTTCAAGCATAATATTTTTTGATTGCGTCTGAGTTTACTGGAAGTGGAAGTTCTTCTCCATCCATTTCCGCAAGTATAAGAGCTCCCCCAGAGAAAGATTTTTTTACCACATATGGTCCCTCGAAATTCGGGGTCCATTTTCCACGAGAATCCTTTTTTATGGGCAATATTTTCTTTAACACCAAGTCTCCTTGTTGAAACTCTCGAGGACGAACTTTTTTCTCGTAGGCTTTTTTAAGTCTTTTTTGATACAATTGACCATGACATAGAGCTATCATTCTTTTTTCTTCAATGAGATTCAATTGGTCAAATCGTGATTGAACCCACTCCGCCTCTTCTAGTTTTGTTTCCATCAAGACCTTGATCGAGGGGATTTCAACTTCAATGGGAAGTACCGCTTCCATTCCATACACCAATGAGAAAGGAGTTGCCCCTGTTGAGGTGCGAACAGACGTTCTATAGCCATGTAATGCAAAGGGAAGCATTTCATGCCAATCCTTGTATGTTTCTACCATCTTTTGTATGATTTTCTTGATATTCTTATTTGCCGCTTCTACAGCTCCATTCATTTTCGGCCGATAAGGCGAAGAATTATGGTGCTGAATTTTGAAACTATCACACAACTCCTTCATCATTTTGTTGTTCAGATTAGTCGCATTATCCGTGATAATCTTATTTGGCAGCCCATATCGACAAATAAGTTATCTCTTGATGAATCTGACCACTACGCTCCTCGTCACGTTGGCATAAGAAGCAGCTTCAACCCATTTTGTGAAATAATCAATAGCTACTATGATAAACCGGTGCCCATTTGAAGCTTTAGGTTCGATGAGCCTAATAACATCCATCCCCCACATTGAAAATGGCCAAGGTGATGTTAATACATTCAAAGAGGTTGGAGGTACATGCATTTTATCAGCATAGATTTGACATTTATGACATTTCTTTACATAACTAAAACAATCAGATTCCATGGTCAACCAATAATAGCCAGCCCTTAAGATTTTTCTTGCCATTGCGTGCCCATTTGCATGAGTTCCAAAAGAACCTTCATGAACCTCTTGAATGATTTTCTCTGCTTCCGTTTTATCCACACATCTAAGGAGAACCATGTCATGGTTTCGCTTGTAAAGCACGTCACCATTTAAGAAGAAGTTCATTGACAACCTCCTCAAAGCCCTCTTGTCATTTTCCGAAATACCCAATGGATATTCCCTATTCTTAACATATGATTTAATATCGTAAAACCATGGCTTGCCATCGGGCTCTTCTTCTATTGATAAGCAATATGCTGGCTTATCCTTTTGTTGAATTTTTAGGACCGGCACATCCTGATCGATGCTTATTTTGAACATTGATGACGATGTGGCCAAGGCGTCGGCCAATTGGTTTCCTTCTCGAGGAATATGGTGAAAAGTGATATTCTCGAAGTATTCTGTCAACTCTTTGATGTGCGTGTGATACGGAACTAGTTTGGAATCTTGAGTTTCCCACTCTCCTTTTGTCTGATGGATTACCAATGATGAGTCTCCATATACCTCAAGAACCTTTACCTTTGATTCAATGGCCGCTTTAATGCCCATGGCACATGCCTCATATTCTGCAATATTGTTTGTGCAATCAAAACACAATCTAGCCGTAAATGGAGTGAACTGGTTCTCTGGGGAAATCAAAATGGCTCCAATCCCATGCCCTAATGCATTAGAAGCACCATCAAACATCAACGTCCATTTTTCTTTATCAGATGATTCAGTCTCTTCAAATAAAGTCATTATGCCTTCGTCAGGGAATTCACACTGCATTGATTGATAATCTTCAATAGGTTGTTGGGCTAAGTACTCTACTAGTGCGCTTCCTTTGATAGCCTTTTGTGTAACATACACCAAGTCGTATTCTGATAACAACATTTGCCAACGGGCAATCCTTCCGGTAAGAGCAGGTTTCTCAAAGATGTATTTAATTGGGTCCATTTTAGACACCAACCAAGTTGTATGACATAACATGTATTGCCTCAACCGATGAGCAGCCCATGCTAATGCACAACATGTTCGTTCAAGCAGTGAATATCTTGTTTCACAACTAGTGAACTTTTTGCTCAAATAATAAATAGCATGCTCTTTCTTACCAGATTCATCGTGTTGCCCCAGCACAGAACCCATTGACCTATCAAGCACTGTTAGGTACATAATAAGTGGTTTTCCAGGAACTGGAGGTACCAGGATTGGAGGTTTTAACAAGTATTGTTTAATCTTCTCGAAAGCTTTTTGACAATTCTCATTCCATTCAACCTTTTGGTCTTTGTGCAGCAACTTGAAAATTGGCTCGCATGTTGCAGTTAGATTTGATATGAATCTGGCAATGTAATTCAATCTCCCCAAAAAGCCATGAACTTCTTTTTCTGTGCGTGGAGCCGGCATTTCTTGTATTGCTCTTACTTTATCTGGGTCCACCTCTATCCCTTTTTGACTAACGATAAACCCCAGTAACTTGCCTGATCTCACGCCAAAAGTGCATTTAGCAGGGTTTAAACGGAGTCTGAACTTCCTTAGTCGCACAAATAGCTTTTGAAGGTTAACCACGTGGTCTTCTTCGGTCTGGGATTTTGCAATCATATCGTCCACATAAACCTCTATCTCTTTATGCATCATGTCATGAAACAACGTCACCATTGCTCTTTGATAGGTTGCCCCAGCATTCTTCAATCCAAATGGCATCACTTTATAACAAAAGGTTCCCCATTGTGTGATGAATGTGGTTTTTTTCATATCCTCGGAAGCCATCTTGATTTGATTGTATCCTGAAAAACCATCCATGAAGGAAAAAAGATAATATTGAGCAGTGCTATCTACTAGGACATCAATATCAGGCAAAGGAAAATCGTCTTTAGGACTTGCTTTATTCAAATCCCGATAATCAACGCACATTCGAACCTTTCCATCCTTTTTTGGAACTGGGACAATATTAGCCACCCATTGAGGATATTTTGCTACTGCTAAGAAACCAGCATCAAATTGCTTTTTGACCTCTTTTCTAATTTTAAGTGACATATCAGGCCTCATCCTCCTCAATTTTTGTTTAATTGGAGCACATTCAGGCTTGAGTGGTAGCTTGTGTTCAACTATGTTAGTATCTAGCCCAGGCATATCCTGATATGACCATGCAAAGACGTCCACATAGTCAAATAAAAGTTTAACCAACTTTTCTCGTTCACTTCCTTTCATAGACATGCCAATTTTAATTTCTTTCTTATCACATTCAGTCCCCAAATTGATCACCTCAACAGGGTCTTGATAGGGTTGGATTATCTTAGCTTCCTTTTCCATTAACCTTTCTAGTTCTGGGGGAGGCTCACAATTGTCTTCACAATCCTCATCAGCGTGATTAATTGGGAGTTCAAAATTACAAGAAGGGGTTCTAGCGTTGCTATTTTCAACGTATTCATTTTTGACTCTGCATTATTAAAATTAAGAAAAAAGGAAGAAAAAAAAATGAATAAAGGTTATAACTTTAAGAAAAGGAAAAGAAACGGTTGGAGAATTCCAAAATGCATTTATTGATAATAAGTACGGAATTGAAATACATGCGCCTTAATTAATTATCCTTATAGCCTTAGGCATAGCAAAAGGAGTTGAAATACATAATTACTTTGAGCATGAATTAACAAACACGGGAAACTCAACGATCTTCCAATTGTTGAGGATAGTATTCGGAAGACAAGGGTACACTAATTTGAGGGTATCATCACCAACATGCTCTTCTTCCACCATAGCCACCTGGTCAGCATAAATTATTCCGGCGCTTTGAAAGGTTTGACGAATGTCACAAATAGGAATCTTCTGTGAATGGTTTTCCAGACGAGCCATCCTGTTTTCCTTTTTTCCTTTCATTGCCTTTTCTTTATCAACTTTGGTAGGTACATATCCCAACCCGTACCGATCATTCTTTTCTGGTATATCTAACAATTTCCCCAACTTAGCAAAAGCTCCTCCTTCCAACATGGATTTGGTAGACTTCAATGATGTGGTAGACAACTCTAGTTCTTTTAAGTGAGATCCTTAACCCATGAAGACAACATTGGCAATTTCTAATGCTTGAAAGGAGGTTTCTATGGCTTCCTCTGTATCTTCAATGTAGCCTGTAGAAGATAGATGGCTCACTATCATATCTTCTTCCCCATATATTATTACCAGCGTATTGTTCACTATAAACTTCAGCTTTTGATGGAGAGTGGATGTCACCGCTCCAGCAGCATGAATCCACTGTCTCCCTAAAAGACAACTGTATGCTGGTTTAATATCCATCACTTGGAAGGTTATCTCAAAGTTATGGGGTCCAATTTGAACCGGTAGGTCAATCTCGCCAATAACTTGTCTCTTGGACCCATCAAACGCTTTCACCACCATAGCACTAGGCTTCATACATGCTCCATTAACAAATAGTTTTGAGAGTGTCGCTTTCGGCATGACATTTATTGATGAACCATTATCAACTAGCACTCGTGCCAAGATATGATCATGACATCTCACAGAGATATGTAGTGCTTTATTATGCCCTGTCCCTTCAGCTGGTAATTCGTCATTGCTAAAACTCAAACAATTATTAGCGGTGATATTACCGACAACTCCATCAAACTGGTCAACCGTGATATTGTGAGTAACATGGGCCTCATTCAAAACTTTCATGAGTGCCCTTCTATGTGCTTCAGAGTTTAATAACAAAGAAAGAACAGATATCTTGGAAGGGGTTTGATTTAGCTGGTCCACCACCTTATATTCACTTTGCTTGATAAACTTCAAAAATTCGTTAGCTTCTTCTTCAAGCACCATCTTTTTGTTAGTCTCTGGCCCTTTTATAGCATGATTCATAGCTTCTTTACCTTTTTCCTCACGGTCCTCTTTTCTCTTAGGTTGTTCAGGGGCGTATACTCGACCACTCTGAGTCATCCCACCAACTCCTGAAATGTTGGTGACATCAATTTCCTTAGGTCCACAGCTATCACGTAATTGATGATTAGACAAATGAGACGTGACTTCATAATTCCATGGTACCGCCTTGGTATTTCCATAAGGAAAAAGGGTTGGTGCCTGAACAATTATTGGATATGGTCCATTTGGAGTGGCCATAAGATTTTCTTTCCTATAGAGGATTTCCAATGGTCTTGGGAAAGATCTATTATTCTCCATGCACGGCTCTATGGTCAACACATGATCATCTTTTGCACAATCTACCTCATTGTCAATCGTCTCAATCAAGTTTAACTCAACAAAGATCATTTTCATTGGGATTTTCACATGTTCCATACTCTTAATTGCACATTGATCTATCTCTTCTTCAATGACGTTGATAGAGGAATTTCCGTGGCCCGGCAAGGGATTACTCCCCACATTGGGACTGTCTTCCTTGAAGGTAAGCCATTTTGTATTAATCAATTCTTGCACTTTAGATTTTAGTGCTTGGCAATCTTCGACGGAATGTCCTACAGCTCCTGCATGGTACTCACATTTGGCATTTGGGTTGTACCATTTTGGGAATGGTGGTTCCATAGGTTTCATGGGTCTTGGGACTACCATTGAGTTCTGGAGTAGGTGAGGCAACAATTGACTGTATGTCATGGGAATCGGGTCAAAACGGGTTATCTTCTTTTCTCGATTAACTGGTGGTTTGTATTGATTCGGGATTGGATTTTGGTTCCATTGGTTTTGTTGGGGAAATGTGAGAGGGGGTGGCTGGACCATGGGTTGTTGATAATAAGGTGGCCTTGAAGGGTGATATTGGGGGTATGGAGCTGGTGAAGTCGTAGCCACATATGGATATGGAATGTATGGAATTTGGGGTATTGGGGGATGAAAATTTGGAGGTCGTTAAGAATTCATGGATGGAGAATAAGAGACTTTTGGGTTTGCCATTACAGCGTTAGCATCCCCTTCTTTCTTCTTTGTGAATCCCATCTGGGGCTTCTTTACACCACTCGTTCCACACACAATCTTACCACTCCTCATACCACTTTCTACCCTTTCTCCTATCATGACCATGTCAGAAAAGTTTGATGACATACTTCCAATCATTTTTTCATAAAAGGGCGACTGGAGAGTATCCGTAAACATACCAACCATTTCTCTTTCAGATAAAGGAGGATCTACTTGTGATGCCACTTCTCTCCACCGTTGTGCATATTCTTTAAAGGTTTCATTGTCCTTTTTCAGCGAATTTTGCAATTGCATCCTGTCAGGGGCCATATCAATGTTGTACCTGTATTGTTTCAGGAAGGCATCAGCCAAGTCTTTCCACGAACGGATTCGATTTCGCTTGAGATGCATATACCAATTTAGTGATGCCCCACTCAAACTGTCTTGAAAAAAAATGAATGAGAAGTTTGTCATCATGAGCACGAGAAGCCATTTTTCTACAATACATGGTCAAATGATTTTTAGGGCATGTGGCACCTTTGTACTTTTCAAACTCAGGTACCTTGAATTTTGAAGGGATTGCTACATCAGGAACCAAACACATATCAAAAGCATCAAGACCATAGGCATTACTACCTTCCATTGCTTTTATTCGCTGTTCTAAAACATGTAATTTTTCTTTCGATTGTGTATCTTCACCAATAAATTGAGGTTGTTGCCAATTTCCATTAGCATCAAAATGGGGTGCTTGGGGTGCACTTAATGGAATGTTTTCTGAGGGTGGAGTGTTTTGGGGTGGCACGTAGCCGAGAGGAGATGGGATTTGTGGTTGGTTTAAGCTTTGGGAATTGATGGCTGGGTGATTTGGGTAATTGTCCATGGGGTTGATGACTAAGGGAGGAGTATAACCAGGTGGGATACCATACATAGGAAATTGCATAGCTGCTGCACGGAATTGATGGGTAGTTGGGGTAAAGCCTGGTGGGTGAGAAGGAGTGGTTTGGTGTTCTTCATTTGTAGTTGGAGGATTCCCATATGTATTCTCCTTTTTTGCCAAAGCCTGTATAGCCTCTAGGATTCGATCAACTTTGTCCTTCAATTGGTTAACATCTGCTCTCATCACTTCTTGGTTTTGCTCAAGTTCATCCATGATCTTGGAGTTTGCGCGAGTCCGATAAGGGTGTCGAGGAAACAACTTTATTGATTTTTTCTGTTTTTTAAATAAAAACAAAATTATGAGTATGGATGAATGGAATGAAGATGAAATTATTTAGTTAATTATTTATTTTTTTACATTATAGTTGTATGTTGGGGAATCATGAGCCTTTCGAATTATAAGTGAAGAAAATAAGGGGATCAATAAACAAAACAAGCAAATCCTTCATTGATGGGAAAGAGAGTACATCACTTTTAAATTAAAAATTACAACATCTATGGTATTTTAATCTTCTCTCTCAATAGGACAACCAATCTTTTCTTCCAATTCTTCTACCAGATTTTTGCAATATTCAATGAATTTGTAGACTTTGACTGGAGTATTGAGTGGATGCATTACTACATCAATTTCTCTTAGATGTTTTGGAATTTTTATGATTGCTTGATTAGCTAGCATTGCCAATTTTGAAAAGCAATCTTTCCAATGCTTGCCTTTATCTTCCAGGTCTTTATAGACCTCTTGATTCTTCAATTGTCCAAGCAACGTCATAAAACGATCCTCCCAATATATGGTTTCATCCTTTAAGTCATTATAGATCTTTTCTTGATAATCAATGTAATTCCTCAACTCACTAGAAGTCTCCATTTCTGTTCTTAGCGCATCTTGATGTTTTGAGAGTAATTCTTCCATTTCTTCCTTGTGTTGCCTCTCATTCTTTACTTGACTCTCGTAGTCGGCTACCATCTCTTCAAATTCCTTCTTTATATTCCTTTCAGAGCTTGCTGATTTCGCCCATAATTGCTTCCACATATAGGCTTCTTCAATAGCTTCATTCCTTTCTTGCTTCCGCACATCTAATTCTTCATTTGCACCTCTCAAACAATCTTGTATGTCCAGTTTATTTTCCTTTTCAATTTTCAACCTCTTGTTGCTTCTCTCAATAAACTGATTCTTACAAGTGTTTTCTGATCGCAAATTCTCGTTCTCTTGGGTAACTTTTTCTAACTTCACTTCCAGCTCTTTTTTCTGTTCTTCAGACTTCAACAATAATTGAGTTCTTCTACTTCTTTGTTTATAACAAGGGTAGGTTCAGGTATCTCCTGATCATTCGATGGCGTACTGTGGAAAGGCAGCTTGATTTCTTGGACCCTTTTCTTTACCCATTGTAGATTGGGTTCCTTTGTGCCACAACTTCTACGTCCGAGTACTCTTCCTTTTCTAATGATCACTTCCCAAGCTCGACTTATCCTCCGTAACATCGGTGGGTCTACTATACCCGTATTGTGGAAAACAAAAGCTTCTAATGACTTATCATCTGGTTTCTCCAACATAGGGTAGCCAAGCTGTCTCAGAGCTATCATCGGATTGTAGTTAATACAACCTTTGGTTCCCATGAGAGGTACATTTGGAAAGTCTCCGCATTGGCATATTACTTCTTCTACCTCTTGTTCTCTATGATACCATGAAATTATGTCCCCGGTAAGGCTAGCTATACTCTGAGCCCATTCACGGTTATTTTTAATTTCAACATGAACCAAGTATACAACACTGGAATACAACACAAAATTGTACCCCCTTTCTTCTCGTGCCGCATATGCAAAGAGTAGTACACATCAGCAAGGACCGCGGGAACTGGATTTTGTTTATTTTTGTTAAAAGCAAACATTGATGGCAGCAAAATCAACAAAATTATCGAGGTTTGGGAATAAGACAATACCATAGATAATGAGAGCCAACACATCTATAAAAGTACCCCATTCTTTTTAAGGGCTAAATCTTGTGCCTTTTGCTCCAGATATTTTCTCGAGAAACCATGAATAGCCCCTTTTTCCTCTTTTTTGCTTGCCAACTCTCTTATGTTGATTTTTAATACTTCAGCAACTACGCTCAAATTTGGTGGTTGCCCAGTATATCGATAAGGATTTCCTTTCTCTAGGGAGTAACCCAATATTCGCTCGAATTCTTCTAATGTCGGGGCCAACTAAAAATCTTGAAAGGTGAAACATCTTAAGAGAGGGTCGTAATACTGAGCCAGTGCTGTGAGGGCCCCTGTTTGCACATTTACTGCCAAGAGGTTTAGGATTTTCCCATATTTACTAAAGAAACTCTCACGTTGTATGGTTTTCATTTGATTGCTGATGTCTCTTAAACTTTTCAAATCAGGTTGCTTGAACTTTAAAAGTAAAGTTTTTCTTTTTTCCGATCCCATTATCCACTTAACACGTGACTAAGGTTTGTATGATTCCCCAAATATCCTGATAATTTATGCAAAATATTTTTTATTTTTAGAGAAAAAGAAAGAAAAAAAAATCATGAGATATGAATGAAACTATGTAGAATAATTATTGTGAATGTATTTTTATATGTATACATATATATATATATATAATTTGGATGTATGAGTTATTTTTGGTTTATATGGATGTTCTTATGATGAAATGGATTATTGGTTTATGTAGTGAAATTCTCACAAGGGTGGCTCTATGATTCTAAATGTGGTTCCTAGAGCCAATAATCCTGTTTTCGAATATTGTCAACAACAATAGGTAAACTATTTGGAGTAACAATACCATTGACAGGATCAAACTCTAGGTGAGATTTTAATGATAACCAAACAGGATGTACATCCAGAAGGCTATCACTACGCAACCTCGAAACTAAACTTAAGTTTTGTTCAAACTCGGGTATAAGGTTCCACTCATAAGTGTGTGTAGAGTGTAGAATAAACATAATTCAAAAACTCTGCATTGCTAATAAAACATATATACATGCACAGAAAATAATAATAATAATAATAATAATAAATAAATAAATAAAATAATTAAATAAAATAATTAAATAAATGACTTACTAACTTAAAAGAATATTATAATGACCACTAATAATAAACCCATAAAGTATTAGAAAATGAAAATCAAACAAATATAGAAAAAGTTAAAAATTATGCACAATTAATCATGTTAGGCTTGACTCTCTAAGGGTCCCCAGTGGAGTCGCCAGCTGTCGCGGCCTAAATTTCGAGTGTTTTTCGAATTCAATGGAGTCGCCACCAAAGTTTATTTAAAATAGGGAAAACATTGGGAAACCCTTAAAAAAGAAAAAAATGGTCTTTGAAACCAGATTTTGAGTTCGGGAGTCGATTATGCGTAGGGAAGGTATTAGCACCCTACGACATCTGTTAAAATACGGTTACCTATAATTAATTGTGCAAAATTAGTATTAACTTAAGTATATTTATTTCTCTTTATTATTAAATATGAACATCAATTATTTATTTTTAATGTGATTTTGAAATAAATACGTGTTTAAAGAAAAGAGGAACAAAAAAAAGAAATTTTTGTTAATGTCCTTGACAAGAGTGTGATCTTGCTCCTACGTATCTCCCGGTGCGATGGAGAAATCAAAGCTACGTAGTTCTTGGTTAAAAAATGCGGATGCGTTGATTGTTTTTTTAAATAAATCGTGTTTAGTTATTAAAAGGTTAATTTTGACAAAAATAAAAGGAGTTTGTTTGATTTGAATTAAAAAAAAAATTGAATTTGAAGACAATCAAGTTGTACAACTCGTGTCTCCAAACTCAAGGAGTAAAAGGATGTTTCATCCAGTTAATCCGTTTACAAATATTTTTATTATTTTCAGTTTTAAAATTGAGTCTCAAAGCCACCAAGTAGTACAACTTGTGTCTTAAAACTCAAGGAGTAAAAAGGATGTCTCATCCAGTTAATCCATTTAAAAGTATTTTTATTATTTTCAGTTTTAAAATTGAGTCTCAAAGCCACCAAGTAGTACAACTTGTGTCTTAATAACTCAAAGACTACAAAATGCCACATCTAATTAATTGGATTTAAAAAATTAATTTTTAATTCATTTGTTTATAAAAATGAGTTCTAGACTATTTGCACAATTTGTTTTCTAACAATTAATAGATTAAAGGATGACACATTTAATTAGCCTTTTTTTTTAAAAAAATTAAAACAATTAATTACATGTTTTTAGAAGGTTTAATATTTATTATAAAGTTAATTATATAAAAAAAAATGAGATTTATTTAAAAGTAAAAAAAAATGGATGCTAAAAAATATAAAGATATAAAGAACAAATAATCCTAAAATCCAAAACTAATATTTATATATAATGATATATAAAAAAAACAGAAACAAAAATGATATTAAATATATATATATATATATATATGTTTATTTATATAAAAGAAATGATTTGATTTTAAAATGGGAAAGTACACATAAAGCTAGGGATTTGCGGAAGAACAAACGGCTGGGGCAGAACAGAAGGCTGGGGCAGAACGAACGAAAAATTAATAAAAAAAAAGAATGCAAGGCAACGCACAGAGAAGAAGAAAAACGAAAAAAAATAAACCGAGGAGAAGGAGATCGATGGAGAAGAAGGCTGGAAGGAGGAGAAAGCCGAGATGGAGAAGAAGGCTGGAAGGAAAACGAGGGGGAGAGGAAGGCTGGAAGGAGACCGAGAGGGAGAGGAAGAAAAACGGAGGGATCAGAAAGTACGGTTGACGTTCCGGCGCCGACGTCAGAGAGGTTTGAGTTCTCAATCTTATCTTTGTTTGTATTTTCACAGATCAAAACATATTTTTGTATAACAACAAAAAAGTTTCATTTTCAGTAATAACTCATTTTATACATATTACATTTGGATAAGAAATACAGTCATTATAGAATAAAGACGAACGAAATACCTTAATCCTTCTTCTGTTTGCTTTCTTTAGTACTCTGCTTGTTTTCTTCTTCTTATTTCTAAGTGTTTTGTTACTATCAGTTTTTTCTTCTCTTTCTGTTGATGCATTTTTCTCAATTTATAGAGTAAAGTGATGAATCTTTGGGTCCATGAAATAATAATCAGTCTCAGTTTTTATATAGTTTTTTCAACAAAGACAAGCAACCTTTGCTAAGTATAGAAACCTGTAATGCATCTTTCTGATTGAGTATAGAAGTAGTGAAGATAATGAACTTTTAGGGCAAAAGATAGAAACTGATCTAAGGGAATGGGCTATGTAATAGAAACAAAGACAGGCGGAACGTGTTCCCTACTCTTACTTAAGAAGCGAACCGTTATCCTTCCAAATTATCTAATTCCGAATGAATCAAATCTCCCCAAGTAGGATTTGAACCTACGACCAATCGGTTAACAGCCGACCGCTCTACCACTGAGCTACTGAGGAACAACGGGAAATTCTATCTCATAGAGTTCTATTTATGTTCTCAATCCATTACCAATATGAGACCGAAGTTTCCTTCATAACTCCTCTAACTTCTTCGTAATCGCTCTGTTCCATCCCTCATTACATAGGTAACCTCAAAGTGGGTCTATTTCATTATATTCCATCCATATACTAATTCAAGTCATTGAGATAACAGACATAAGAGAGATAAGAGATATCCTTTGGAGTCTATCTTTTTCTATATAGAAAGAAATAGTTGAAAAATACTAATTATCATATAATAAGACATCGAATCTAATAATATCATATAATAATATCATATAATAACACATCGAATACGAAATAAGTAATAAATAATAATATCATATAAGAATTCCAATTAAATTGCAATAAATTAAATTGCAATAAACCATAAAACTGTAAAGAGAGGTATGGTTTCGATTGGTGCAAACCGACTCACCTTAATTTGCAATTTAAGATGAAAAAAACTTTCCCATTGGTAACAAATTGTTATCCATTAAGCGGGAAAAATCCTATTTCAAATAAAGAAAAATTATGCCCTACCTAAATTTTGCAATAACGGACTAAGAGGGTCAACTACCCAGCTAATCTTCATACTTAAATACCGTTACTGTATAGCTAGATTTCGTTGTGAAAGACTTATTACTAGATATTTCATGGGTAGAGCCCATAAGTGTGAACTATCTTTACAGGTATCTGACATATTGATATCTAACAATTTTCCGCAAAGTGGTCATGAAGGATATAACTTGTACAAATCTTTCCATTTTCCAACTCGATCCGATCCATTCGTTCGTAGAGCAGCTATTTACTCAATCGAAGACATTTCTGGAACACCTCTAACAGAGGAAGAAATAGTCCATTTTGAAAGAACTTATTGTGAACCTCTTTCAGATATGAATTTACCTAATTCAGAAGGGAAGAACTTGCATCAGTATCTCAATTTCCCCAGTTCAAATCCGGGTGTCGCCTGATGGACAAGAGAATAAAAATAGTTTATTCCCTTTTGTTGATACAGAAAACTATTTTTTATGCTTAATGTTTTTTAATTCTACTATAAATAAGATAAGAACTTGTTAGATGTTCTAATTGGATGTTTCGTCAATGGTGTTATGAGGGAATCTTTTTTTGACTTTGTACCAGCGATTCCACTATTATTATAAGATATTATCCAATTTTTAGTGAAAAAAAAAAGAAAAGAAAATAATACAAGAAAAATTAGTAAACAATAATGAAATAATTCATTCATATTGATAGAGATAGGAGACTAAATTTACATGGATATAGTAAGTCTTGCTTGGGCTGCTTTAATGGTAGTTTTTACATTTTCCCTTTCCCTTGTAGTATGGGGAAGAAGTGGACTCTAAGGGTACTACTAATTGAGTTAAGGGATCAAACTGTCTGAATTGTTTTATAGCTGGGTTCTGGAATTTTTTAACTATTGAATTTAGTTATTTTTTAGTTATTTTATTAATACTAATTAATGAAATGCAATTCTATCTTCATTTTTAAATTCGATTATATTCCAGTGATGTAATATATTCTATCTATTGAATTTTATTTGAATTGTTCGAATTGTATAATCATCAATTACGGACATTGGTAAACGGCCCAAAGCTATTTGATTATAATTCAATTCGTGACGATCATAAGAAACGAATAATAAATTATAATCACAGCTACTTATTTACGTGGGAGCTATTAATGTTTTAATAATATTTGCTGTGATGTTCATGAATAGTTCAGAATATTACCAAGATTTTCATCTTTGGACCGTCGGGGATGGAATTACTTTGATAGTTTGTACAAGTATTTTTGTTTCACTAGTAACTACTATTCCAGATACATCATGGTACGGAATTATTTGGACTACAAGACCAAATCAGATTATTGAACAAGATTTGATAAGTACTAGTCAACAAATTGGAATTCATTTATCAACGGATTTTTTTCTTCCATTTGAACTCATTTCCATAATTCTTATGTCTGAAAACACAGCTTTGGAGATATCCTTTGGCTGAAAGAAATTCCAACGGACCCAACGAAGAAAGTAAATAGTACTAATACAAGCATAGAAAATAGCATAGTATTGTCTGATTCTTGAGGATAAAAAAAAGGAATGTTGTTAATACCAAAATGGGTACTATCAAGAAAAAGACGTCTTATGCTTTTGACATTTTGATTAATTCGATGTGAATATGTTCTCTGCCGAAAAAAAGAAGTCCTTTCATTATTATTCTTTGTTAATAAAGCTAATAAATGAATTTTCTTTTTTAATTTTTTTTTCTTCTTTACCCCATAAAGATATTGAATAGAATGAACTATTTTTCTTTCCGTTGTAATTTTGAAAATGAACATTTAAATTTCCTTCAAAAACAAGTAAATAGATTCGAAACATATAAAATGCAGTTAATCCTGCTGTCGAACAAGCTATTATTGCAAAAATTGGTGAATACAACCAACTATCATTAAGAATCTCATCCTTGGACCAAAAACAAGCAAAAGGTGGAATACCACAAAGAGAAAGTGTACCTATTAAAAAAGCATTTTTTGTAATTGGCGCATGTTTTGTTAAACCCCCCATAAGAACCATATTTTGACTTTTATCTGGAGAATAGCCAACAATAGCTTCCATTGAATGAATAATGGATCCAGATCCTAAAAACAACAATGCTTTTGAATAAGCATGGGTAATCAAATAAAATAAAGCGGCTCGATAAGAACCCATACCTAAAGCTAACATCATATAACCTAATTGAGACATTGTCGAATAGGCCAAATTTTTCTTAATTTTTCTTTTTGAGCAATAGCTAAAGTTGCCCCTAATACTACTGTGATTATACCTATCAAAGCTATTGCACTCATTATGGAGGGTATAACTATGAAAAGAGGAAGAAGTCGAGCTACAAGAAAAATTCATGCTGCTACCATAGTAGCAGCATGTATAAGAGCGGAAATAGGAGTAGGACCTTCCATAGCATCCGGTAACCATACATGAAGAGGGAATTGGGCAGATTTCGCAACTGAGCCGCAAAATAACAAGAGGGCACACAAAGTAACAAAAAAAATATTAACCTCATTCTTATAAATTAAGTTATTGAATATTTGAAATAAATCACGAAATTCCAAACTACCCGTTATCCAATAAAAACCTAAAATTCCTAATAATAAACCAAAATCCCCGACACGATTAGTTACAAACGCTTTTTGACAAGCATTTTCCGCAATAGGACGTGTGAACCAAAAACCTATTAATAGATAAGAACACATTCCAACCAATTCCCAAAAAAAATAAACTTGTATCAAATTTGAACTAGTAACTAATCCCAACATTGAAGTATTAAAAAAACTCAAATAAGTAAAAAATCTCAAATAGCTTTGATCATGAGACATGTAACTATCACTATAAATTTGAACCAAAATCCCAACAGTCGTGATTAATATTAACATAATAGAAGTAAGTGAATCGATCAAGTAGCCAAACTCTAAAGAAAGATCATTATTTATAGTCCAAGACCATACATATTGATAGATCGAACTGTTGTTGATTTGATGAATAGATAGATCGATCGAAAAAATCATAACTATCGTTAACAAAAAAATACTAGGAAAAGTCCACATACGGCGAAGATTTTTTGTTGCTGTGGGAAAAAGTAGAAGTCGTACCCCTATTAAAATTGGAACTGGAAGTGGGATGAAAGGTATAATCCATGACGATTGATGTGTATATTCCATACAAAAAAAAAAATAAAGAATAAAAAATATTTGGATTCTTGATGAATTTTGTTTCTTATTCGTTTGTTTTATCTCTTTTGTAAAGGTGTTCGGTTAATAAAAAAGTGGATCTATAAATAGAATTTGATATTCTTAATTATTCTGAATCTTTGCACAATCGTTCCAATATTGCAAAGTACAAACTCAAAATCGGCCAATAACCAAATCCCTAGTAAAAAAAAATGATTCTTAATTATTATTAGTTTAATTAATATTAATTTAAAGTAATATTAATTACTTTATTAGTAATTAAGAATCATTTTTTATAGTAATAAATAAAAAATTACTAATAATTTTAATATTTATTACAATAACTATTTATTACAATAAATAAATAATTACACCAAAACGACGAACATTCCTTTATTTTGATATAAATCATAAAAACAATTCATATGACATGACTCAAAATTTTTTTATTATTCATAAATTCAGAAACATTAGTTCATATTCAATGTTTGTAAAAATTTCGAAAAGGTTTATATTATATTATAATATTCAATGTTTTTACTTTATATAGATATAGAAAAAAAGAGGTAATTCAAATAGATAAGACATATAGCTAATTACAGAATAATTCATTTTCATTTACAGAACAAATGTCTTTCACATTGAACTATAGCAATGAAAAAACTATTCTAGTTAGATGGCAGTTCCAAAAAAGCGCACTTCTATATCAAAAAAAAAAATTCGGAAGAATTTTTGGAAAAAAAGGGCATATAAGACAGCATTGAAAGCCTTTTCATTAGCTCAATCCATTTTTACCGGTAAATCAAAAAGTTTTTTTTATAACAATAAAAAAAAATGAATTAGCTCGATTCAAAGAGTATTCTTTAATACTCATTTTATACTAATACTAATATAGAATATAGATTCTATATTTAAAATATATTATAGATATATAATATATTCTAAATATAGAATCTATATTTTTTTTAATTTTTTGAATGTAGTGTTAAATTTGAAAACAAACACTGGAAATGAAAAAAAAAACAAGAATCGAATTTCATATAGAAATCGAAACGTTCTATTTTTTTTTTATTACTATACTTATAGTTAATAAAAAATGATTCTATATATAATATTTTTCTATATTTTTTATATTCGTATATTTTAGATATTCGAAAATATTCCAATTTATTTATTTTCATTTAGAATAAATGTTTAGTAAAAAAATGTACTAAATACATATTGAACTTTAATGGATTCTTTCAATCTCGACGATTGACTAAAGAATCTGTTATTATGATTTCGAGTAAGCCGCTATGGTGAAATTGGTAGACACGCTGCTCTTAGGAAGCAGTGCTAGAGCATCTCGGTTCGAGTCCGAGTAGCGGCATGGCATCCTATATTCTAAAAATTCTAAAAGAATAAGTCCTATAATGAATTCAATTCCCTATTTCTATTACTAGTATTCATACATACCTTTTTTTATTTTCATTATAGATATTTATTTTCATTATATATATATATATATGATATTTTCAACTTTAGAGCATATATTAACTCATATATCGTTTTCAGTCATATCAATTGTTATTTCAATTCATTTAATAACCTTATTAGTCAATGAAATCGTAGGATTATATGATTTGTCCAAAAAAGCCATGATAATAACTTTTTTCTGTGTAACGGGATTGTTAATTACTCGTTGGTTTTTTTCGGGCCATTTACCATTTAGTGATTTATATGAATCCTTAATCTTTCTTTCATGGGGTTTTTCAATTTTTCATATAGTTCCTGGTTTTAAAAAGGATAAAAACCTTTTAAGTACAATAATTGCACCAAGTGTTATTTTTACCCAAGGCTTTGCGACTTCGGGTCTTTTAACAAAAATGCATCAATCCGTAATATTAGTACCAGCTCTACAATCCCATTGGCTAATGATGCACGTAAGTATGATGATATTAGGCTACGCAGCTCTTTTATGTGGATCATTATTATCAGTGGCTATTTTAGTCATTACGTTTCAAGAAGTCATCCAAATTCTTGCTTTTACCAAGAATTTGGATTCTTTAAATAAATCAGTTGATTGTGTTGAAATAAAATATATGAATATGAATGAAAGAAACAATTTTTTACGAAAAACTTCTTTTCCCTCTTCTATAAATTATTACAGGTCTCAATTTATTCAACAATTGGATCGTTGGAGTTATCGTATTATTAGTCTGGATTTTCTCTTTTTAACAATAGGTATTCTTTCAGGAGCAGTATGGGCTAACGAGGCATGGGGGTCGTATTGGAATTGGGATCCAAAGGAAACTTGGGCCTTTATAACTTGGACCATATTCGCGATTTTTTTACATACTCGAAAAAATAAAAAATGGGAAGGTGTAAATTCTTCCATAGTGGCCTCTATAGGATTTCTTATAATTTGGATATGTTATTTGGGGATCAATCTTTTAGGAATAGGACTACATAGTTATGGTTCATTTACATCTAATTGAATTAAAATGAGTAAAGAACATGAGAAATTGAAATATGGAAAGCATAAAAATATATACTTTCCATAAATCGTCGAGAACCCTTTCAATCAAGTAATGTAATGATTCAAGGGGTTCTCACAAACAACAAACATATTCGATTACAATTCCAATTTTTTTTAAGTAAATCTAACGGAAAAATATTTTTTTCATTGGACAAAGGTTTTTTTCTCTTTTTGATTTATTGGTTTTATTCAGTTATTCACGAAAACGATCTATCAAAAATTAGATAGAATAGCTTCAACCTTGTCAACCGAGAATGATAAAATGAAATCTGGATAAATACCAATACCTATTATGGGTATAAGGATAGAAATCGAAATAAATAATTCTCTCGGCCCAGAATAAAAAAAATAAGAGTTTGGTGTATTAAAAAACTTGTATCCATAGAACATCTGCCGTAAGATAGATAATAAATAAATGGGAGTTAATATCATTCCAATCGCTGTTACAAAAGTAATTAGTATTTTCATCATGAAAAGATATTTTTGACTAGTAATTATTCCAAAAAAAACTATCAATTCTGCAACAAAACCGCTCATGCCCGGCAATGCAAGAGAAGCCATGGACAAGATAGTGAAAATCGTGAATATTTTTGGCATTGGGATAGCCATTCCCCCCATTTCGTCAAGATAAAGAAGACGTAGTCTATCATAACTAGTTCCTGCCAAGAAAAAAAGGGCAGCCCCAATAAATCCATGAGATATTATTTGTAAAATGACCCCGTTGAGCCTAGTATCACTTATAGAACCAATTCCTATAATTATGAAACCCATATGAGATACCGAGTAATAAGCTATTCTTTTTTTTAAATTGCGTTGACCAAAAGATGTTAAAGCGGCATAGATTATTTGAATAGAACCTAATATCATTTACCAGGGGCAAAATATGGAATGAGCGTGGGAAAAAAATTCCATATTAATTCGAACCAACCCATATGCTCCAATTTTTAATAAGATTCCGGCTAAAAGCATACAAGTGCTCTAATGTGCCTCTCCGTGGGTATCTGGTAACCATGTATGTAAGGGTATAATCGGCGATTTGACAGCAAAAGCAATAAGAAATCCCATATAGAATATTATTTCTAGCACCACGGGATACGATTGATTACTTAATGTTTCAAAATTTAATGTTGGTTCATTAGAACCATATAAACCGATACCCAGAACTCCCATTAATAAAAAAACAGAACTTCCTGCAGTGTACAAAATAAACTTTGTAGCTGAATACAAACATTTCTTTCCCCCCCACATGGCTAAAAGTAGATAAACTGGAATTAATTCCAATTCCCACATGATGAAAAAAAGTAAAATGTCTCTAGAAGCAAATGGTCCCATTTGACCGCTATACATTGCTAACATCAGGAAATAGAATAATTGGTATTCGCGAGTAACCGGATGAGCCGCTAAAGTGGCTAAAGTTGTTATAAATCCCGTCAGTAAAATAGGTCCTATAGAGAGTCCATCTATTCCCAATCTCCAGTAAAAATCAAAAAAATTGATCCATTTATAATTCTCCGTTAGTTGAATAAGTGGATCATCCAATTGAAATGATAACAAAATGCATAGGTTGTTAGAAGCAGATCGATTAAGCATATACAAATGCTATACCACCTAATTACCTTATTTCCCCTATGAGGAAATAAGAAAATTAAGGAACCCGCGGCTATTGGCAAAACTACAACTATTGTTAACCAAGGAAAATTATTCGTGATAAAAATAAGATACACTTGGGCCAGAAAAGCCCGTGCTCAAAATAAAATAGAAAAAAAGATTTTTTATTTTATTTTGAGCACGGGTTTTTGCCAGTAAAAAAACGTATTCGTGTGGTGTTTTTTGAAACGTATCAATAAGCTAGACCCATACTTCGAGTTGTTTCATGCCATAAATAAACTCGAACACTTAAGAAATCCGTTGGACAAGCGGACTCACACCTCTTACAACCAACACAGTCCTCTGTTCGTGGGGCAGAAGCAATTTGCTGAGCTTTACATCCATCCCAAGGTATCATTTCTAATACATCTGTGGGACAGGCTCGGACACATTGAGTACATCCTATACATGTATCATAAATTTTTACTGAATGTGACATTGTATCTATAGTAATTTTTTAACATAAAAAATGAAAAATATCAATCTAGTAAACTCGTAAATGAATCATATATTTTTACACCAGATGAATTAATGAATCAATGATTTGTCAGAATATTGTTAATCAAAAAAGACGTCTAGATAAATTTATAACAAGCATATAAAAGAGGACCAGGATACTTTGATTTCTTATGATTTAGCAAATGCAAACAGGATCATAAGTTGTGGAGCATATATACTAATTTGAATTGATAAATATTACATTACACTATTTGAAATTACACTTTTTTTATGAATTTGGATTATGTTATGATTAATGCTATTTATTCAACAAATTCGATTGATTGATACGGGTTGATTTTCTGTTATGATAAATGGAGGAAACAATAGCTAGTCCGATAGCGGCTTCAGCGGCTGCAATAGCTATAACAAAAATTGAAAAAATATTTCCTTTTAATTGGCGATTATCAAAAAAATCAGAAAAAGTTACGAGATTGATATTAACTGCATTCAGTATAAGTTCAAGACACATAAGGGCTCTAACCATATTTCGACTCGTGATCAATCCATAGATACCAATAGAAAATAAATAGGCACTCAAAACAAGTACATGTTCGAGCATCATTGACCAACTCCTTATTAATTTTTATTCATTTCAATATGAGCAACAAACAATTCAACAGATTCGATTGACTAAAGAATATAACAAGTCTGGAACAAAAGAATATATCGGCAATAAAAAAAAAGTTGAATGTGGATTTATATTACTAGTACTAGTTCTCTAAAGATTTTTTACTGGCGAGCTACGACAATTGCACCTATCAAAGCAACTAAAAGATATGTGGTCTAATAATTAGAAGTTTTGTATTACTATTCCAATCCATTTTTAGAAAATATATTCTATTACCTTCATTGATAATAACTAAAAATATCATTCGTATCACAACGAATTGCCAAAAGACTGGTTCGACGAGGGTATTCAGATAAGGATTTTATCTCCTTTTGTTCTGAAACCTTGGCACAAATCTAAGGTACGATCTACTGAAAAAAAAAAAGATCCACTGAAAAAAAAAAGATCCACTGAAAAAAAAAAGATCCACTGAAAAAAAAAACTTCTGGTTTTTAACAGCTTATGGAACACAAATCGAATCGTACCTTGATGATCATGTCCCCAATCCATTTTTATTTTTGGGTCCCATTTTAAAAAAAATAAAAAAACAATTGCAAAAAGATTTGAAAAATTGTTTTTTTCTCGTTGGAAAAGTTTTGAATGAAAGAAAAAACTGGTTTCGAATCATGTTAAAAGACATAGAAAACTGGAACATTAAAAGTATTCTATTTAGGTTCAAAAAAATAGATGAATTAACTGAAAGTACAAAAAATGCAACAATCAGTAAGAATAGCCCAATGATTGAGGAATCACCCGTTATAATTCAATCTATCAATTTGACAAATTCTTCATTCACAGAAAAAAGGATAAAAGATCTTAATGTTAAAACAACCACAATCATAAAACAAATAGAAAAAATAACAGAAGAAAAAAAAGAGGAGATTATAACTTCAGAGAAAAATTGGAATTCGAACAAACTAACTTATGATGGTAAAAGATTAGAATTACTAAAAAAGATTTTGCAAATATTACAAAGAAGAAATGTTCGATTAATCCGTAAATCCTATTCTTTTTTCAAATTTTTAATGGAAAGGATATACATAGATATCCTTTTATGTATCATTAGTATTTCTAGGATCCATGGACAACATTTTCTTGATTTTCTTGAATCAATAAACAAAATGGTAAATGTAAATAAATCTATTTACAATAAAAAAAAATGAAGAAATAGTTGATAAAAAAAATCAAATTCAAATTCCTGTTATGTCGATTATAGACAAATCTTTGAATCTTATGAATATGAATTCAGAGAATTCTTCTGACGTACCTTATTTGTCACAAACATATGTAATTGTAAAATTATTACAAACTTTCATTTGTAATGGATCTAAGTATAAGTTAAGGTCTATTTTAGAATCTCATGAACATGAAAGATCTTTTTTTCTTAAGAATGAAATAAAGAATGATTTATTGGGAATACAGTCAATATTGCATTCCAAATTAAGACATAAGAAACTTCCCGATTCTGTAATGAATCACTGGACAAATTGGTTAAAGATTCATTATCAATATGATTTACCTCAGAACAGCTGGTCGAGATTAGTATCACAAAACTGGAGAAATAAAATCTATGAACATCGTGTGGCTCAAAATAAGGATTTAATTTCATATGAATCATATGAAAAAACGCAATTAATTCTTTACAAAAAAGAACAAGTAGACTTATTAGAATTAGAAAACAAAAAAAAAATTAAAAAACAATATAGATATGATCTTTTGTCTTATCAATTTCTTAATTATGCAGATAAGAAAAAATCATATTTTAATGGAAATAGATCACCATTGCAAGCAAACAAAAACCAAGCGACTTCTTATAATTACAACACATCTAAAAAAGAATTCTTTGATATAATGAGCGATATCTTTATCCAAAATTATATAGTAGAAGATGATATTATAGATAAAAAAAAAATCGGGATAGAAAGTATTTTAATTGGATGGTAATGAATGTAGAAATCAAGAAAAATTCCATACCGAATCCGAAACCGAAATTAACGAATCCAAGATTTTGGTTCTTTTCAAAATTAAGGATATTATATAATGCATATAAGAAGAATCCTTGGATTGTACCAAGAAAATTACTTTTTTCCCAGTTTTATGGAAAAGATGTTAAAAACTTTACTGATGAATTCAAGTTAGAAACTAAAGAATACGCGAGTGGAGAAGATCTTAACTTATCTCTCTCAAGGTTTTTTGGAGCAGTAGACGATGATTTTTGTATAGATTTATACCGGACCGATCTAAAGGAAGAGCGGGATTTCTTACTAGACAAGTATTTGGGTTTTTATTTAAACTGTGATAGTGCTTTCCAAGAAAGCATGATGAATAATATCAACTTATATTGTCTCCTGATTAGATTGAAAAATTTAAATTTTTTTTTATAAAGTCTATTAAACAGGGAGACTTAAATATAGAGACTATGATTATTCTGAATAATAATACAGATTTCCCTCTTACAGGATGTAGGGACAATACCGAATTGATTGATAAACTTACGTTTGTTATTGAACCAGTTCGCCTGTCTAGAAAAAATTATGAACAATTTTTTATATATCAAACCACAAGTCTATCGTTGATTCATAAGAATAAGCGCTCATTTTTAAAAAGAAACTAAAAAAAAAAGTCGTGTTGATCAAAAGATAAAAAAAAATAAAGATAAAAATAATTTTGATTTGCTTGTTCCTGAAAATCTTTTGTCCACTAGACGCCGTAGAGAATTGAGAATTCTAATTTCTTTGAATCCTAGAAATACTTTGCATAGAAAGACAATAAATTACAATGAGAATAAAATAAATAATTTTTGTCAAGTTTTGGCTAAAAAGAAAGATCTTGATACAGAAACAAAAAAACTAATGAATTTTAAATTATTTCTTTGGCCAAATTATCGATTAGAAGATTTAGCTTGTATAAATCGCTATTGGTTTGATACCCATAATGGAAGCCGTTTCAGTATATTAAGGATACATATGTATCCGCGATTGAAAATTTGATCGATAATCTATATTTCTCTTCTATTTATCCTTATCCTAATATTTATCGTAACATATCTGCTATCTGATATGCGAACATATATATATATATATAAATTAAATATTTTAATTTATATATATATATAATAATAAAAAAAAAAAGAAATGGGCACACGCATTGTGGGATTGATATAAATTCAATGATGTTTGCATTAGATAGAAATAGATAGAGAAAGGAATCAACTAAATCGTCTTCTTTTTATTTGAAGTATACAATCGAATTTTTGATTATTCGAATCCATAAATATAGTATTTATATATCGATTTGAATTGGATTCCTTAATATAAATATTAAGGAATTTTATTTCAAAAAAAAAAAAAAAGAAATTCGGAATTTATAAGTAAATTAAGATTTTATTATATATAAAATTCAAAATTCGTGTCATTACTCTTACTGATCAATAAAAATATCTACCAAAAAGGAGGGGGAGAGAAAAGCTTTCATTTCATTTTATGATAAAAAATTCATTTATACCTGTTATTTCACAAAAAAAAAAGAAGAAGAAAACCCGGGATCAGTTGAATTTCAAGTAGTCAATTTCACTAATACGATACGAAAACTTACTTCACATTTTGAGTTACACCCAAAAGACTATTTATCTCAAAGAGGTTTACGTAAAATTCTGGGAAAATGGCAACGACTACTGTCTTATTTGTCAAAGAAAAATAAAATACGTTATAAAAAATTAATAACTCAGTTAAATATTCGGGATTCGCAAATTCGTTAATTTCAAGAGTCATTTTTAATTATTCGATTTAGTAGATCCTGAATTTTGATGAACTTTTTTTTTAACGATTCATGGAAGAATGAATCGAGGAAAAACCTATGAATGTCCCAGCTACAAGAAAGGACCTCATGATAGTCAATATGGGGCCTCAGCACCTATCAATGCATGGTGTTCTTCGACTTATTGTTACTCTGGATGGTGAAGATGTTATTGATTGTGAACCAATATTGGGTTATTTACACAGAGGTATGGAAAAAATTGCGGAAAACCGAACAATTATACAATATCTGCCTTATGTAACACGTTGGGATTATTTAGCTACTATGTTCACAGAAGCAATAACCGTAAACGGACCGGAACAATTCGGAAATATTCAAGTACCTAAAAGAGCCAGCTATATACGAGTAATTATGTTGGAGTTAAGTCGTATAGCTTCTCATCTACTATGGCTGGGCCCTTTTATGGCAGATATTGGTGCACAAACCCCTTTTTTCTATATTTTTAGAGAAAGAGAATTAATATATGATCTATTTGAAGCTGCTACAGGTATGAGAATGATGCATAATTTTTTTCGTATCGGAGTAGCAGCCGATCTACCTTATGGTTGGATAGATAAATGTTTTGATTTCTGCAATTATTTTTTAACAAGGGTTATTGAATATCAAAAACTTATTACGCGAAATCCTATTTTTTTAGAACGGGTTGAGGGAGTAGGTATTATTGGTAGAGAGGAAGTAATAAATTGGGGCTTATCAGGACCGATGCTTCGGGCTTCCGGAATACAATGGGATCTACGTAAAGTTGATAATTATGAGTGTTACGAGGAATTTGATTGGGAAGTTCAATGGCAAAAAGAAGGATATTCATTAGCTCGTTATTTAGTTCGAATTGGTGAAATGATGGAATCCATAAAAATTATTCAACAGGCTTTGGAAGGAATTCCTGGTGGGCCGTATGAAACTTTAGAAATTCGCTGCTTTGATAGAGAAAAGGAGCCAGAATGGAATGATTTTGAATATCGATTCATTGGGAAAAAATCGTCTCCGACCTTTGAATTGCCAAAACAAGAACTTTATGTAAGAGTTGAGGCCCCCAAGGGAGAATTAGGAATTTTTCTAATAGGAGATCAGGATGGTTTTCCTTGGAGATGGAAAATTCGTCCACCAGGTTTTATCAATTTGCAAATACTTCCTCAATTAGTTAAAAGAATGAAATTGGCTGATATTATGACAATACTAGGTAGCATAGATATCATTATGGGAGAAATTGATCGTTGAAATGATAATTGAAACAACGGAAGTCCAAGATATAAATTCTTTTTCCGGATTGGAATCTTTAAAAGAGGTCTATGGAATTCTATGGATACTTGTACCGATTTTGATTCTTGTATTGGGAATCACAATAAGTGTACTAGCAATTGTATGGTTAGAAAGAGAAATATCTGCAGGGATACAACAGCGTATTGGACCTGAATACGCCGGTCCGTTTGGAGTTCTTCAAGCTCTAGCAGACGGAACAAAACTACTATTTAAAGAGAATCTTATTCCATCTAGGGGAGATATTCGTTTATTCAGTATCGGACCATCTATATCAGTCATATCAATTCTAATAAGCTATTCAGTAATTCCCTTTGGCTATAACTTTGTTTTATCGGATTTCAATATCGGTGTTTTTTTATGGATTGCTATTTCGAGTATTGCTCCCATCGGACTTCTTATGTCAGGGTATGGATCAAATAATAAATATTCCTTTTTGGGTGGTCTACGAGCTGAAACACAAAAAGCTATTTGATGCTATTGTTATGCTCCTCTCTTTATAGTAATATATAGGAAACGAGTTGAATAAATTGAATAGAAACCTTCATTATCTTTATTTTCTTTTTTGCAATTCGGATTGAAGAACTAAATTAGATAGTTATATGAGTGAAATAAAACAGCTTCTATTGAATAAAATTTTTGAATACTGTATTTATATTACTTATAATTAATAGCTAGTATGAGGATTTTAAATGGCAGTAAAAATATTGAGTCTCATTTTCTATGTATAAGAATGAATTGAAAAAAAAGTTATAAACAGTAAGGGGCTGTGTAACCCAAGATTGGATAATTTGTCATCCAGTTTTGAAGCGGGATCAAAAGACCAACCTTATTTAGTTTTAGTTACTATTTGTATGAATTTTCATAGATGTATTAACATAAATAAGGGGGCTAATAAAAAAAGAAGTGGATGGTTAGAAACACCAAGATACACAAAGGATTAGTAATGCAGATTTTGTAAATTATCCAAAAGAGAATTTACACATAATAGAAAAAGAATACTAATTGGGGCTTTAAGTTGGTAGAAAAAATCAAGCAATACTCCCCACAATTCCGATCCAGAGTATGCTTCCATCCACTGATTAAATAAATTACTATCAGGAACGAAAAAATCCTTTAAAATTTGGTAAGTCCCCTTTTTATGGGACAAAAAAGAAGAGTAGGAACAAAAAAAACAAAAGAAATCAAAAACAAAAAAGAGATCTCTTTTTCGTTTTTGATTTCTTATATCCATATTCATGGAGATAAAATTCATATCATAATTAAGAAACGAATGTGTAATTATTTTTCGTAATTCAAAATGATGAGGGTTATTTTTAATTCTAAAAGAGTATTTTATTGAGTAAATTCAGTTATTACTCAACAAATTCAAATTTTGATTTTTAAGGGATGAGATCAATTCAGAAGTACCTTATTGTATCTTTTATTAAAATGGATTTCTCTTTCTTATTTCATTATTTCTAGAACAGACAGAATTGAATTGGTCTAATTCAGAACCGTCCCATAGATTCAAATGTTATATATCTTAGATATCAAGACATAAATAATTGGCGTCCGGTCCTTAGATTTATTTTAGGCTTTCCAGGAGCCGTATGAGGTAAAAATCTCATGTACGGTTCTGTAATAGAGATGGGAACAGTAATGTTATCATCGACTAGGATTATCTAACAGTTTAAGTACAGTTGATATAGTTGATGCGCAATCAAAATATGGTTTTTGGGGATGGAATTTGTGGCGTCAACCTATGGGTTTCATCGTTTTTCTAATTTCTTCCCTAGTAGAATGTGAAAGATTACCTTTTGATTTACCAGAAGCAGAAGAAGAATTAGTAGCGGGTTATCAAACTGAATATTCGGGTATCAGATTTGGTTTATTTTACATTGCTTCCTATTTAAACCTATTAATTTCTTCATTATTTGTAACAGTTCTTTACTTGGGCGGTTCCAATATCTCTATTCCGTACATATTCGTTTCTGAGTTTTTTGAAATAAATAAAACATATGGAGTTTTTGGAACTACAATTGATCTCTTTATTACATTAGCTAAAATTTATTTTTTCTTATTCGTTTCTATCATAACAAGTTGTCTGAAATAGGCAACTTATTAAATTATAAGAAATACCTTAATCCTTCTTCTGTTTGCTTTCTTTAGTACTCTGCTTGTTTTCTTCTTCTTATTTCTAAGTGTTTTGTTACTATCAGTTTTTTCTTCTCTTTCTGTTGATGCATTTTTCTCAATTTATAGAGTAAAGTGATGAATCTTTGGGTCCATGAAATAATAATCAGTCTCAGTTTTTACATAGTTTTTTCAACAAAGACAAGCAACCTTTGCTAAGTATAGAAACCTGTAATGCATCTTTCTGATTGAGTATAGAAGTAGTGAAGATAATGAACTTTTAGGGCAAAAGATAGAAACTGATCTAAGGGAATGGACTAGCTGTAAAACACAATCTTTGTCTTTATTTTATTACATTTATACCTTTTTCTAATATTATTTGTTTATTCAATTGATTAATTTTGTTGATAAGAACATGTATTAACTTATTTAGCCATTATGTTACTATTTAGTCATAAGAAATGACAGTATTAACTTATTAATTAATTGCATAGGTGTTGAGTAGAAACAAGAAACAATGAGCCAAACAGAATTGAAACAAGATGTGTCTGGGCTAGAGCCAATAAAGAGAATGCTGAAAAATGATAAAAAAAAATAAAATTGCTTCACTTCACTCCTGGTTGCTTCATACAAAAAAGATAGGTGGCAAGACAGCTCAATTAAATTTCCAAATCTGACCTTGTAGTAACTCTCTATTATCTGTTCTGTTTGTAATTGTAAGTAGCCAATTGCTAGTTCTCAAAATACTGAGTTACATGTGTGCTGAGTTGCTTCTGGAGAATGCTACATTGGGTTTATTTTTCTCTGTTAATTTGAATTGATTGAAGTTGAATTTTGTATTTTGATCCTGGTTATTTTATTATGTATTTTTGGATTGGAATGGACAAAATTGAGGTGCTACAGTAACAGTTAGACTTTGCAATCCATAATTAGACTTGCACTTTCATTTATAATTTTGGTCCTTTAACTTTTCAAATTACCCTCATGTGAACAATTAATATAAAAAACTTCTTAAACCGAAAAATTTATTTTTCTAATTTTATGATAGTTATACTGCGTACCAAAAAATTCAAAAAATAAATTTGTTGATTGTTATATTCACCCAAAAAATTTATTTTTCGAAATTTTCAGCACAAAATAACTACTGAATATTTTATTTTCAATTTTTTCTGGATGAAACATAATTACCAGAAAATTTGAAAAAATGAATTTTCTAGATCATTTTTCTAAAAAAATTTCCTGCCTTTTTTACATTGTTATTTTTTTTAGTGAAGAGCATAGAAGCAAAAAATACTATAAAACATTCTTGAGTTCAACCTTCTACACAATCTAATAGAAGATTTGTTATTGAGAAAAGGAGAAGGAGGAACAAAGAGAGGCAACAAAAGGTACAAGAGCATCAGGAGGATCATGTTCAACTTGAGTTTGAGCAAGAGGATCACATACAACAGGATGAACGACATGATCTTGTGAATGAAGATCAAATATAGGAAGATGAGCAACATGATCTTATGTATGAGGATCACATGCATCCGGAGGACCAACAACTAAATCTTTTCCTAATCAACCTTTATTTCCTGTAGAACGGTACGATATTTCCGTCCTTAAGGGTAGGTTAATAAATAATTTATTTTATTACATTGTATAGTTTAATATAATGTAGTATGTATAGTTTATTATATGTATAGTATACTATATTATACTATATGTATAATATAATATATAATTTATTTAAGGCTTAATTGTAGTTTTAGTTGCTTTATTTTTAGTATAATATAACATAATAATATATTATATAGTATAGAGGATGTTATTTCAATTAATTAACTATTATAGCATAAAACACTATTAACTAACTTATAGTATAATTTGTTGTGTGTTATATTAATAAACATGATAAATGTGCATTGAAAGTTGTTTCAAATGGCAAAAAGTATGACAAATTCATTAATACTAGATATGTATTACCTACTGAGATAGATCGATTGATTACTAGATCAGGTTTATGTCCTCTGCAAAGATGTAGTTTGCATATGATTGATGGTAATCTGATATTTGCTTTTGCTGAGAGATAGCACACAAAGACTATTTCATTTCACTTGCCATTTGGTGAAATGACAATTACTCTTGACGATGTTAGGGGTATGCTGAGCATACCGTGCTATGGGAAGTTATTCACACTATTAGAACTGAGTTGGTTTGAAGAAATATGCTCCTCACTTGTTTTGACGATAACAAAATCATTTGTGGGAACATTGCACTAGCATTTTGATTAATTTTGCAAGTCCTAGATCAAGTATTTGTTTAATAGATTCTTATTGTATCCTCTGATAACTAGATGGAGACAAAGATACAACATGACTTCGCTTCATTTCTCTAAGTCCGATTCGCAAGCAACGTTATGTCTCAGCTGCCTCTAGAAACGCAAGCAATGTCGTAATTCAATTACCTCTGATAAATGTAAATGTGTTATGTTCGTCTGACTATGAGTTATTATGTATCCTATGATAAAATCAACGCTATGAAAAAGTAAACGCTCTGAAAAAGTCAAAAAATCAACGCTCCAAAAAAGACAAAGCAATTGCACACCATCTAATGAACATCATGAATCTGCTACTTGTCTAAAGATACGCTAAATTATTACAAGATCAGTTTTTGGAAAGTTTCTATGGTAAATCAATCCCAAAAAGATACGATACGAAACTTCATGAATTATGTTGATTTCCTGCAATCAGGACAACGACCACAAACCCTAATCGTTCTCTATAAAAGGACGTGCATCCCTCAAAGAAAAATACAAGAAAAAATAGACATATAAGCGATAAGCACATCTGCGCTCTTGCTCAATGTCATTATGTTTTCACATTAGTGCTAAGAGAAGTTCTAAAGTAACAAAATCAATAAACACTCTCTGCGTGAGCTAATTCAGAAGACAAAAACCCAATACCTTGTTGTTTATAACTTAGCCCAGTTGTAGTTTCCCTCCTCAATAGCTTGATTGTACTAAGCTAGAAGGTTGAGAAGATTGAACACAATGAGTGTGATTAGTATGTGTTCAAGTGTAAGTCTAATTATGTGGTGAACTAGTGGATTAAATCCTTCAGGTTGAAGGGACTGGACGTAGTTACCATGTTGGTGATGAACCAAGATAAATCCTTGTGTTTCTCTGTTGTTTTTTCTTTTACCTGCATTGCTTTCATTACTTTAGTATAAGCCACATGAAAAAGATTTTAATCAGAAAACACAATTCAAACCTCGCTTTCTTGTATTTTTTGTTCTACAATTGGTATCAAAGCTCGGCCTCAAAGTTGAGCACTTAACCGTGTTTGAGTAAAGATTCTTTTTGTTTATGGCTAATTGTGGTGAAAAAGTTATAGGTGGAAACCCTTGTTTGATGGAGAGAGATTCGAGTACTGGAAAGACAAACTCAAAAGCTTTTACATCTCTCACGATCTTGAACTTCAGACATAGTTGAAGATGGCTATGTGGCTCCAAAAGATGTTGTTGGTGTTGAAATATCCAAAATAAATTCGACGCTGACCAAATGAAACAAAACAAAATGTATCATAAAACCAAAATCTTCACAATGAATGTTATCACCTTGAAAGAGTTTGAAAAATGCAGTAATAGAAATGACCAAGAGTATCTTTGATGCTTCGGTTCTCAACTACGAAGGACATAAGCAGGTACAAGAAGCCAAAGCTAATCTACTCGCTAAAAAGTATGAACTTTTCAGATGGAAGAAGATGAAGACATTAAAAAAAATGTATTCTAGATTCCAAACTCTGGTTTATGGACTAAAGTTTCTTTAGAAGAGCTGCACTAATGTTGACCACGTGAAAAAGATCCTCAAAGGTCTTCCTAGTAAATGGAGACCAAAGGTGACGACTATTCAAGAGGCTATGGATCTAACCAAATTGTCTATAGAAGAGCTGATGAGTTCACTCATATCCCATGAGATTGAACTTGTTAAAGATAAGCCCAAAAAGAAGTCAAAAGTCCTTGGTTATCAAGTCCAAAGGAAAGAAGTCAAATTCTAAGGCTCTATAGGCAACCGATGTTGGAACCAAGTTGGTTCTAAGTACTTAGGATTTTGATGTTTACAAAAGCACTCCATGTAATCTTATTTTGTACTTAGAATTATTATATTAAATGCCACCAGAAGATGAAGCCACCAGAGGCAGAAGATGAGTTATCAGAGGATAAAATCAGACAAAAGGATACACCTCTAGAAGATACCAGAGGATGCATCCAGAAGGCACCAGAGGATACACCTCTAGAGGATATAAGGGGATATCAAAATATCATCAGAGGATATCTTTCCTGGCCCAGATCAGAAGGAAGCAGAGTCCAGAAGGAGACCTAGTCCAGACATGAAAGAAGCCTGCCAGAGGGAGACTTGTTCCAGACCAAAAGGAATCATAAGTAAGACTTGATCCAGACTTAATTCTGACTAGAAGATAGCTTGGTCGTGAACATAAAATTCAGTACAGATCAGAAGAAATGACTGTCCAGACTTAATCCAGACTTGAATCCAGATCAGACGATAAATGTCCAGATTAAAATATCATAAGTCCAGATTTATTTCAGATTCAATCCAGACCAGAAGATAACATGTCCAGATCAGAGGATAAGTGTCCAGATCAAAAGGTAAAATTCATGTCCAGATTAAATGATAAATTTCAGAGGATAAATGTAAAATGATCCAGACTTAAGTATCATGGCCCAGTGTTGGCCGAGATCAGAAGATCATAAAATAGTCCAGATTAGTTCAAATGATCCAGTGTTGGCCGAGATCAGAGGACCACAGAAGTGGCGCAGGTTAGATTACACAAGTCCAGATGTGGTCGAGATTAGAAGATCAAATTGTTCAGATTTAATCATGATGATAATCAGTGATGACTTGATTAAAATTCGAAGAAGACTTGATTAAATTTTGATAAAAATTTGATCAATGTATTAAGAGGATTTGATACAAAAATAAATCAAATTCTTGTGGGAATTCAAAAGCTATCGGCGGGAAGAAAGATTTGGTTCATAATTAATCAAGAACAGGATCGGCCAAAGTTATTTTCGAATGCAAATCTGAAGCTAAAAAGATATGTTTTTTATTTAAGTGAAACCCGATTGACCAAGTTATTTTCGCAAGAGAATCTAGACAAGATACAGCTCGAATTTAATCATGGGAGAGACCCTAATCGTCATCTATAAAAGGAGGCTCAAGGCAGAAGACTCAGCATCAAAAATACTTGAGAGTCATACACTTCCAAAAGCAAAATACTTGAGTTTTCAGTGAGGTCAATTGTGAGTATCCGCTTTCCAGAAGCAAGTACTCTAAGTTTTTCTTTCCCTTGTGTTAGGTCTAAGTTGTTGAAGTAGAGTCTACAATCTGAGGGAGTCAGAAGGAGTAGCAGATTACTTAGCAATTAGATTCAAGGTTCTTTTCCTCAAAAGTCTAGGGTTGTTAGACTTTTTGAGAAGACTGACTTGGAGGGTCAGTGGTACTTTGTAATTCAAGGTTTTTGAGTTAGTGAAATCCTTCAAAGTGAAGGGATTGGACGTAGCCTAGTTAACGGTGAACCAGTATAAAATTCTGAGTTTTTATTTACATTATATCCGCAGCTAACTCTGTTTTAATTCATACATAACAGGTTTTGTTTTAAAACTAAAAAGTATTCAAGTTAGTCAAACACAATTCAATCCCCCTTTTCGTGTTTGCACCTTCAACCGAAGACTCAAAGGAAAATGAATGGGAAAATCAGAGTGAATACTTAGATGATGAAGAGTTGTCTTTTATCTCAAGAAAAATCCAGCGCATGTAAAATAACAAAGAAATTCTTTCCTAAAAGAGATTTCGAACGGTCCCAAAATAGTAGAGAAGATAGTGAAAAAGTAGACAAATAGAAGCTTATATGCTACCAATTCAAGGAACCATGCCATTTTAAATCAGAATTTCCTAAACTTGAGAAAGGAAAATCCAAGTGCAGAGACTTCAAAACTAAGAAGAAAGGACTTATGGCTACTTGGTATGACTTTGACAAATCATCTGATGAAGATATGTAGCATGAAAACATGGCTCTAATGGAAAATACTCATTCTGACTCTAGCTTTGAAGCTGTTGATGAAGAAATTGTTGTATTCTTTGACCTATCTTGCAGTGACGCAAAGATATGTTAAATAAGTTTCTCAACAAGAATCATAAGGTCTCTTCAAAAATTATATCTCTTAGAAAAAATCATGAAATCTTAACAAACAAATGTAGTTCCCTTGAAAAATATTTTGAAAACTTAAAAATGGAAAATCTAACTTTGCAAGAAAAACTTTAGAGGATAAAGTCTACAATTCTGATAAGTATGAAATAAGCTTTCAAAAATTTCTTGCTAATGACATAGACAAAAGTAAACAAGCTTATATGAACTTTGGTGTGAGTAGAAACAATAAACGTGGCATAGGCGTTGAAGAAACAACAAAAAATTCTAGATTTAATCAACCTTATATTGTTTGCACATACTACTATAAGAATGGTAACAACAAAATAACTTGTCCTATGCTGAAAACATGGAAAGACAAGATACCATTCAGAACTTAAAAACCAAGGCTCAACCAAACTTGGGTACCAAAAAACAAAATAATATGTCTTGCAGATATCCTTAGAAACAAAGTTGAAACACCAATCATGGTACCTAGACAGTGGGCATAAGTCAATTAAGCGATAGTTGTTATGATGTAGTCTTCCATCGAAAGTATTGTAAGGAAATAAGTTAAACAGATGGATCCATACTATTTTATGGCCAAAGGAAAAAGAAAATTTACAAAATAAATCTATCTGACTTAAACAAACAAGAAGTCAAGTGTCTCAAGTCTATAAGCGAGGAACAACTGATATGACACAAAAGATTAGGACATGCCAACTTGAGGTTAATCTCAAAATTGAAAAGAACTGAATTAGTTAGAGGCTTTCCAAATCTTAAGTACCAATTAGATGTTCTATGTGAAGCATGTTAGAAAGCGAAACAAACAAAATCTTATTTTTATTCTAAAAGCGTTGTTTCCACCTTTACACCACTTGAACTTTTACATATTGATCTATTCGGCCCTATAAAGATTGCTTCTGTCAGTGGTAAAAAAGTTATGGACTCATTCTTGTTGATGAATTCTAGATGGACATGGGTAAATTTCCTAAAACACAAGGATGAGTCAGATAAAAGTTTTCACTACCTTCTGCAAACAAGTGCAAAAGGAAAAAAGTTTTTGTATAACAACGACTCGTAGTGATCATGGAGGCGAATTTGAAAACAAACTTTTTGAAAACTTTTGTGAAGAAAATGGTATTTTACATAATTTTTCCTCTCCTAGAACACCCTAATAGAATTGTGTTGTAGAAAAGAAAAACAAATCTCTTCAGGAAATGACACGCACCATTATTCACGAAATGAACGTTGCCAAGCACTTTTGTGCAGAAGTAGTGAACATTGCATGTTATTTTCAAAATAGAATCTATATTAGACCTATTCCCAATAAGACTCCTTATGAATTTTGGAAGGGAATAAAGCCCAACACTTCACATTTTCATTATTTTGGTTGCATATTCTACATTTTAAACACCAAAGACAATCATGGCATATTTGACTCGCAATCTAAAAAGTGCATTTTCTGGGATGCTTTGAAAGGTCTAAAGCCTATAGAGTATCCATCAAAGAAACATTGATTGTTGAGGAATCAATCCACGTCAAGTTTGATGATAAAAAGCTTGACCATAAAAAGTCAAAGCTAGACATAGACTTTGCAGATCTACAGGTTTTGGAGGAACCAAATACACCAGAGGAACCTGATAAAACAAAGGAATCATTAAACTCGTCTAGAGTGAATTAGAAGATCCACCTAACATCCCTATACGAAGCGCTATTAGATGGTGGGTGGATACTAGCTATGCAAGAAGAGTTGAATCAATTCAAAAATTCATATCATAATTAAGAAACGAATGTGTAATTATTTTTCGTAATTCAAAATGATGAGGGTTATTTTTAATTCTAAAAGAGTATTTTATTGAGCAATTCAGAATTAAACAAGGAGCAAATTAAAACCCAAATTTCAACTATAGATAGCTACTTAGGGCTGAAGACGAAAAGCATTGAAAAACAGAAAAGAGTAGTCTTAGAGTTCAAAGAGAGAAATACTCGTTGCAAGTTAGAAATATTTTCAAAGTGTTCTTTTCTTAGAGTGTGAGAGTTATTATTATTATCAGTTTTCCAGAAGCAACTACTCAAGTGACAATCTCTTGTATCCAACTCGATAGTCGTTAAGTTCCTTTTTCAATCTGGGGTTGTCAGGTTTTTAGGAGAAGACTTGGCTTGTAGGGACAAGGTGGTGTTGTTCCTCAAAAGTCTGGGGTTGTCAGCTGTTTGGGAAGACTTGCGTGGAGGGTCAGGTGCTTTGTAATTCAAGGTATTTGAATTAGTGGATTAAAGACTTCTGAATAAGGGGACTGGATGTAGCCAAGTTAGTGCTGAACCAGGATAAATCTGTGTCAAATTAATTATGCTTTCATTGCTTGCTGCCTCTGAATCCGATTGCTTTCGCTCCAAGTAAGTAACCAAAAACCAAACTAGTTTTTAATTTATTTATAAATTATCATAAAGTTATCAACTTTGGCAAATACAATTCAACCCCCTTCTCGTATTTGCACCTTCAATTGGCATCAGAGCTCGGTCTCAAGGATGAGCACTTTATAGTGTTTGAGAAAAGATCCAAAGATTGAATATATCTGGGTTTAGTGAAGAAGCTGTAGGAGGAAACTGTTGGAACCATGTTGGTTCTTCTAATTAAAGTTTTGATGTTAACAAAAGTATTTTATGAAAATCATATTTTGACTTAGAAGAACTATGAAAAATAAGAGGAAAGACGTCACCAGATGATGACGTCACTAGAGGATGTCATCTGAGGATGACGTCAGCAGAAGATACAAATAAGAAGATACTAATCAGAAGCATAAGATGTCATAAGAGGATGACATCACTAGAAGATAAAAATGCCACCAGAAGATACGGCCAGAGGATACCTCAAGAGGATACCAGAAGATACCTCTAGAGGATATCACCAGAGCATCCCATCAGAAGCAAGAATCAGAGGACGTCATCAAAAGGAAAACATCAGAGGATATCATCAGAGGGAAGAAACAATGACATCATCATAGGATATTGTTCTTGACCCAGACTACAAGGAGACTTGGTCCAGACCAGAAGGAAACACAAGTCAGAGTTGGTCTAGACTTGTTTCAGACCAAAAGATAGCATGGTCTAGAACAGAAGGCTTAGTCTAGACTTGGTCCAGACCAGAAGAAAACATAAGTTAGCCTTGGTCCAGACTTGTTCGAGACCAGAAGATAGCATGGTCCAGACCAGAAGATAGCATGGTCCAGAACATAAAGACTTGGTCCAGACTCGATTTAGATCAGAAGATCAATGGTCTAGATCAGAAGATCAATGGTTCACATCAAAAGATCACACAGTCCAGATCATGAGACATAATGGTTCAGATTAAATCACATGGTCCAGACTTGGTCGAGATCAGTAGATCATATGGTCAAGAATTTAAATCATGATACATATCAGTGAATACTTGATTAAAATTCTAAGAAGACTTGATTGAATTTTGATAGAAATTTGATCAAAGTATTAAGGGGATTTGATTCAAAAATCACTAAAGACTTGAAGGAAATTCGAATGAAATCTGAAGCTAAAAAAGATACATTTTGAAATTAAGAGAAACAGGATTGGTCAACAGAATTTTCAAATGCAATTTGAAGCTAAAAAGATACGTTTTGAAATTAAGAAAAACATGATTGGCCAACAAAATTTTCAAAGGAAATCTCCAGAAGATCAAAGGATGACGTCACCAGAAGATAAAAATGCCACCAACATATACGACCATAAGATATCACCAGAGGATACCTCCATAGGATACGAGAAGATACCTCCAGAGGATATCACCAGAGGATCCCATCAGAAGTAAGAATCAAAGGATGTCCTCAAAAGGCAAATATTAGAGGATATCATCAATCAGAGGATATCATCAGAGGGAAGAAACAATGACATTATCAGAGGATATTATTCATGGCCTAGATCAGAAGGAAGCATAGTCCAGAAGGAGACTTAGTCCAGACTAGAAGGAGACTTGGTCTATACTAGAAGGAAGCATGTCTAGAAGGAGACTTGGTCCAGATCAGAAGGAAACATTGTCCAGAAGAAGTCTTGGTAAGACTAGAAGGTAATCTTGTTGAGAATGAGACTTGGTCAGACTCGAAGGAAACAGAGTTCAGAAGATAACTCAGTCCATAACAGGATTGGTCAACAGAATTTTCAAATGCAATCTGAAGCTAAAAATATACGTTTTGAAATTAAGAGAAACAGGATTGGGCAACATAATTTTCAAAGGAAATATGAGCAAGATTCATCTCGAAAATAAGCTTGGACAAAGCCCAAACTTTAGCTATAAAAGAAGGCTCCAGGCAGCAGTAAGAAGCATCGAAAAACACAAGAAATCAAGCTTCAATTCAAAGTCATCTGAGAGTTCAAAAGATAGAAACACTTGAGTGCAAAAGACATATTCTCTAAGTGATTTTTCGAGAGTGAAATTCAGTGCATCAATTAGTTTTCCAGAAGCAACAAAAGACTCATTGCAACAATCATATTTCAAGACGCAACTTTGCAAAGTTCCAAACCCTTGTAATCAAACCCGTTAGAGGTGTAAATTCGTTCTTCAATCTGGGGTTGTCAGATTGGTAGGAGAAGAATTGACTTGAAGAGTCAAGGTTCTGTTATTGTTCCTCAAAAGTCTGGGGTTGTCATACTGTTTGGGAAGACTGACTTGAAGGGTCAGGTATTGTAATTCAAAGGTTTTGATTTAGTGGATTAAAGCCTTAAGAGTGAAGAGACTGAATGTAGCCAAGTTTATGGTGAAACGGGATAAATCGTTGTGTTCTTATGTTGTTATTATCCGCTGTTGAGTCTGATTAATTATTCATCAAATAACTCACATAAACATTCAACAAAACAGCAAAAGAATTCATGTTTGGAAAACACAATTCAACCTCCCCTTCTCGTGTTTGCACCTTTAGAAACATCAACATACCACCTCTGTTTGATGGAGAACGTTTTAAGTATTGGAAAGACTGGCTGAGAAGTTTCTATATTTCACAAGATCTTGAACTTTGGGACTTGGTGGAAGATGGTTATATTGCTCCGAAGAATACTGATGGTATTGAAATTCTAAGAAAGGAGATGAATGCTGATCAGAAGAAGATGTACAAGATGCATTATAAGTTCAAAACATTCATGATAAATGCAATCACCTTCTAGGAATTTGACAAGTGCACCAACAAAGAGACAACAAAGAGTATTTATGATATTCTGATTCTAACCTATGAAGGAAGCAAGCAAGTTCAAGAAGCAATGGCCAACCTCTTAGTCAAAAAGTATGAGCTGTTCAAGATGGAAGAAGATGAAGACATTGAAACAATGTTTTCTAGATTCCAGACCCTGGTCTTAGGATTAAAGGTACTTGAGAAGAGTTATACTACTGTTGATCATGTGAAGAAAATCCTTAGGAGTCTGAAAACCAAGTGGAGACCTAAGACACTACCATTCAGGAGGCAAAGGATCTGAATACTCTAAAGCTGGAAGAATTAATCAGCTCTCTCAGATCACATGAAATTGAGGTTGAAGAAGATGAGCCCAAGAAGAAGAACAAAACTCTAGGCTTGAAATCCAAGCAGAAGAAGGATCTAAAAGCAACATCAGAATCAGAAGATAGTGATTTAGATGATCAGAATCTGAACTAAGAGGAAGAGGAGATTGCTTTCATATCCAAAAAGGTTCGAAAGATGTGGCACAACATAAAGAAGAAATTTCCCCAAAAATATTCCAAGCATTCCAATAGAGGAAATGATGATAAATATGAAAAGAAAAGTATCATCTGCTATGGATGCAATGAACCTGGACATATCAAGTCAGAATCTACTAATATGGAGAAATGGAAACACTAGAGGAAAGATTCCAGACCCAAGAAGAAGAGTCTGATGGCTACATGAGATGATTCTGATGAATCCTCTGACGATGAACAAGCAAATTTGGCTATGATGGCTCACAGTAACTCTGCCTCTGGGTCTAACACAGATTCTGACTCTGGAAGTGAATCAGCAGATGAAGAAATTGATTTTTTAAATAATAATCACAAATTGATGCTATAAAATATTTTTTAAATAATAATCACAGATTGTCTTTAAAATTGAAAACACTTAGGAAAGAAAATAAAAATCTAACTGAAAAAGTTAATGTTTTAAAGAATAAAAGTGTAGAATTTAAAATAGAAAATGCAACTCTTAAAACTGATATTACTGAACTTAAGATAGATAATGCAACTCTGAAAAGTGATATTACTGAACTTAAAACAGATAATGCAAATTTAAAAACTAATATTGTTGAACTTAAGGCTGAAAATCTAACTCCAAAAAATAATCATAGTTCAATATCAATTGAAAATACCACATGTAACTCTGAAATGCATGAACAAGTATTTCACGGTTTTCTTGCTAATGGTATGGAAATAATCAAATATGCTTCTATGATTTATGAAGTTAGTAGAAATGGTTAAATAGGTATAAGATTTGTAGAAACTGTAACTTAACCTATTCCCTCTGATATATTGTGTACTGTTTGCTCTAAGAAAGGGCACTCCAAATTATCTTGTCCCATGTTAAATACAAGGAAAGACAAGAAACCTAAGAACAAAATTATATTTGTTGCAGATTTCCTCAGCAATCAAGTTACAACAACAATCATGGTACCTGGACAATGGATGCTCGCGACATATGACGGGAGAAAAGTCTATGTGCCAAGAACTAACTTTGAGCAACGGAGGCACAATGACTTTTGGAGGAAAGCAAAAATGATAGATAATTGGTCAAGGTATAGTTGGTAATGGTATTTCCCCTTCTATTAAAGATGTCTTGTTTGTTAAAGGTCTTAAGCATAACTTATTAAGTATTAGTCAGTTAGGTGATAATAATTATGATGTTATATTCAATCAAAAAACATGCAAGGCAATAGTCAGAAGGATGGATCTGTACTCTTTATAGGTCAGAGGCAAAACAACATTTATAAGATAAATCTGTTTAGTCTAGAGAAACAAGAGGTTAAGTGTCTTATGTCAGTAAATGAAGAGAAACTAATTTGGCACAAAATATTAGGTTATGCAAACCTTAGATTAATTTCAAAACTGAATAAACTTCAACTAGTAAGAGGTCTACCTAAGCTTAGTTACAAAACTGAAATTATGTGTTAAGTTTGTCAAAAGGGAAAACAAACAAAAAACTCCTTTACCCCTAAGAACTCATTCTCTACCTCGAAGCCCCCTGAGCTCTTACATATAGATCTCTTTGGGCTAGTGAAAATAGCCTCTCTAAATGGAAAGAAATATGGCTTTGTTATAGTAGATGATTACACTAGGTGGACATGGGTAAAAATTTTAAGAAGAAAGGATGAATCTCATAAAGTATTTATCACATTTTGCAAACAAATCATGTATGAAAACAGTCTTAAGATTGTAACAATTAGAAGTGATCATGGAGGAGAATTTGAAAACAAGTTTTTTGAATGTTTTTGTGATGAGAATGGAATCTCTCACAACTTCTCCTCTCCTAGAACACCCCCACAAAATGGAGTTGTAGAAAGAAAGAATAGATCACTCCAAGAAATGGCCAGAACCATGTTAAATGATATGAATGTTGCAAAACACTTTTGGGCTGAAGCAATTAATACTGCATGTTATATTCAAAATAGAGTCTATATTATATCTATATTGAATAAAACACCATATGAATTGTGGAAAGGTAAAAAGCCTAACATCTCTTATTTTAAACAATTTGGTTGTACTTGTTATATGTTGAACACTAAAGATAACCTTGGTAAATTTGATTCTCGATCTCAAAAGTGTACCTTCATTGGATACTCTGAAAGATCCAAGGCTTACACAGTGTTTAATAGGGAAACTCATATTGTGGAAGAATCCATACATGTTAAATTTGATGACAAACAACTTGATCTTGAAAAGTCAAAGCAAGATGATGACAGTGCAGGTTTACTAGAACCAAAGGAAGCAGATGCAGACAAACCAAAAGATTTTTAAAAAGTAGAGGATACAAGCAAATCATAAGAATATGATAAATCTTCAAAGGATGAATATCATCAAGTCACAAATAGTCAAGATAAGTCAGAAGAAAGATCTGGATGGAAGTACCAGTCATCTCATCCTGAAACTCTAATCATTGGAAGTGCAAGCGATCCTTTGAGGACTAGATCATCACTTAAAGACACCAGTTTGTTTGGCTTACTCTCATTAGTTGAACCTACCTCTATTGATGAAGAATTGTCAAGTGATGGATAGATTCTTGCAATGCAAGAAGAGTTAAATGAATTTGAGAGGAATGATGTTTGGGATCTAGTACCTAGACCAGAGAAGAACATTATTGGAACCAAATGTGTTTTCAAAAACAAGCTAAAGGAAAAAGGTGAAGTGGTCAGAAACAAGGCAAGACATATCGCACAAGGCTACAGTCAGCAAGAGAGCATTGATTACACTGAGACATTTGCTCCAGTGCTCAGGTTAGAAGCTATTCGTATCCTACTTTCTTTTGATGCAAATAATAACATTACATTACTTCAAATGGATGTTAAAAGGGATTTTCTAAATGGTTATATTAGTGAAGAAGTCTATGTTAAACAACCCCCAAGTTTTGAAAGTTCTGAATGTCCGAATCAAGTTTTTTTTAACTTAGAAAATCTCTGTATGGTCTAAATCATGCACCTAGGGCGTGGTATGATAGACTTAGTAACTTCTTGCTTAAAAATAACTTTGAAAGAGGACAAGTAGACAATACACTTTTTGGACAATCAATAGAATATGACATTCTTATTATTCAAATTTATGTTGATGACATTATTTTTGGATCTGCTAATGGCACTATTTGCCATGAATTTTCTAAATTAATGCAGCATGAATTTCAAATGAGTATGATGGGAGATCTTAATATACAAAAGTCAAAAAGGTACATACATTCATCAAATTAAATATACAAAATAGCTTTTCAAGAAGTTTAAGACGAGTGATTGCAAACCTATGGCTACACCAATGCACCCTACTTGTTCACTTGAAAAAGATGATTCAGGCCAAAAAGTTGACCAAAAAACCTATAGAGGAATGATAGGATTCCTACTTTACCTTATCGCTTCTACACTTGACATCATGTTTAGTGTATATGTGTGTGCAAGATTTCAAGCTGACCATAGGGAATCACATTTAACTATTGTTAAGAGAATCCTTATATACCTAAAAGGCACTACCAACCTTACCTTGTTCTACAAGAAATCTCTTAAGTACAAACATAGTAGATACTGTGATTCTGATTATGTTGGAGATAAACTTGAGAGAAAGAGTAGTAGTGGAAACTGCATCTTTTTAGGTGACAACTTAATATTCTAGTCAAGTAAGAGACAAAACACTATAGCAATGCTAACAATAGAGGCTAAGTACATTTCATCAACTAGCTGCAGTTCTCAACTACTTTGGACGAAACATCAACTAGAAGACTACAAAATCCTAAAAACCAACATACCCATCTATTGTGATAACACTTCTGCCGTTTGCCTAACCAAAAACCCTATACTACATTCTAGAACTAAACACATTGAAATGAAACACCACTGCATTAGGGACTTTGTTCAAAAAAGGGTACTAAACATTCAGTTTGTAGGCACTGAACACCAATGGGCTGACATATTCACCAAACCACTACCTGAAGATAGGTTTGACTTCATCAAGAAAAACCTAAATCTTATCTTCATATCTGACTGATATTGTAATAACTTCAAAGTAGTTTAGTTTTACATTTGTTATTATATTTTCTTGTAATATGTTATATTCATGTTATTCACACATAAAAAAAGCAAAAAAAAAAAAAATGAAAAAAAAGAGAATGAAAAAAATAATCTCACTTTCATGTCTTTTTGTTTGATGACAAAAGGGGGAGAAAGATATTTGACAAAGTGGGGAGAAAATGATACTTAGACTTAGGGGGAGCCCTATGTTAGGGGGAGTGAAAGAAATAGAAAGAAAAGTTGTTATAAAAAATACAAGTTTTGTCATCATAAAAAATGGTGAGATCGTTGGAACCAAGTTGGTTTTACATTTAGAGTTTTGATGTTAACAAAAGTATTTTATGAGAACAATATATTTGACTTCAAAGAGTATAAAAGAAGATATGGTCAAGATTTGTAGAAGATTTGAAGAGAATTTAATTAAGATTTGAAGAAGATTTGATCAAAATTTGAAGAAGATTTGATCAAAATTTGAAAAAAGATTTCATCAAGATTTATCTAAAAAAAATTACGAACATAATCAATATGAAGAATTTACAATATCAATCTAAACAAAAAAGGAATGGAATCTATTTGAAGAATTTATAAACGAAAGCTGAACAAAATACAATTTAGAAAAAACAAGGACCAAATTGAAGCCCAAATTTCAACTATAAATAGATACTCAAGGCTAAAGAAGAAAAGCATCGAAAAGCACAAAAAGAGTAGTCTTAGAAATACTCGTTTCAAGTTAGAAATATTTTCTAAGGGTTCTTTTCTTAGAGTGTGAGAGTTATTATTACTATCAGCTTTCCAGAACCAACTACTCAAGTTCTAATCTCTTGTATCCAACCTGATATTGGTTTAGTTCCTTCTTCAATCTGGGGTTGTCAGGTTGTTAGGAGAAGACTTGGCTTGTAGGGTCAAGGTGGTGTTGTTCCTCAAAAGTCTGGGGTTGTCAGGCTGTTTGGGATGATTGGCTTGGAGGGTCGGGTGCTTTGTATTTCAAGGTATTTGAAGTAGTTGATTAAAGCCTTCTGAATGAAGGGGCTGGATGTAGCCAAGTTAGTGGTGAACCAGGATAAATCTATGTGTCAAATTAATTATGCTTTCATTGCTTGCTGCCTCTGAATTTGATTGCTTCCACTCCAAGTAAGTAACCAAAAACCAAACTAGTTTTTGATTTATTTATAAATTATCAAAAAGTTATCAACTTTGGCAAACACAATTCAACCCCCCTTCTCGTATTTGCAGCTTCAGAACTTTCTAAGCTAATGCAAAATGAATTTGATGTGAGTATGATGGGAGTATTTAAATTCTTTTCGGAATTCAAATTCATCGAAAAAAGGGTGTACTTATTCACTAGGAAAAATACACACGAGAACTACTTAAGAAGATTAAAATAGATGATGGTAAACCAATGTCCACACATATGCATCCAACTTGCTCTCTTGACAAAGATGAGTGAGGTAAAAAGGTAGATGAAAAGGTATACATAGGAATGATATGTTCCTTTCTTTATTGAACTACCTCGAGACATGATATTCAGTTTAGTGTGTGTGTGTGTGCCATATTTTATTCTGACCCTAAAAAATCCCACTTAACAATTGTTAAGAGGATCTTTAGATATCTATAAGGCACTACTACTAACCTTGCTCTGTGTTATAAGCAATCCTCACATGTTTATACGTTTTTGTGATGCTGATTACGCTGAAGATAGGCTACAAAGGAAGAGCACTAGTGGAAATTGAAAATTCCTTGGTGACAATCTGGTCTCTTGGTAAAGAAAAAGACAAGAAAATATTGCTCTATCTACATCAAAAGTAGAGTATATCTCAGCTGGTAATTGCAGCACTCAAAAGTAGAGTATATCTCAGCTGGTAATTGCAGTATTAAACCTTTTTATTACTCACAACCACTCCCAATCATTCACGACTCTTACAACTCCAACATTTTCGTTCTTTACAAACCATTTAACTTCCTGCTATGCCTAAAACTCTTCTACTTCAATGGTATCAATTTCTTCCTCAATCCCCTAAATTGTAAATGTATCCTATGTTCCAATGCTTCAATGTAACCTAGATCAACTTGAGATTCTTCACGAATTGAAAGTTGATCTCTCAAACCTAGCTGAGAATGATTTTAACTTCATTGATGACCTAGTTGAGGTAGGCTGGTTTGAATAGTTTAACTTAGGACAAGAGGTTCCTTGGAGATTTGTTGATGCAAACACCAACGATGAAGTTCCAAGCATCGTGCTAGGTATCCCTAACAAGATCACTTAGTAATCCCTTGCTGCAATCACAAGATTCCACGACGAAGGCATGCTGCTCGAAAATGGGTATGAATCAAGGGTTAGAACCTTCATAATCAACAAAGAACTCTTCGAATACTCCAAGGTGAATTCCAAGTTTGTTCACCTAAAACCTAAGTATCGCATTCTTTTCAAAATTCTTATTTGGTTTATGGTAACAAAGGGTGGGTCGATGAACCATGTTAGCAAATACCACAAAGGTATAATGTGGAATATATCTCAAAGACTCAAGACAAACCTTCCCCACATAATCTTGGAGCACAGGAGGTCCTACGTCATGAACTCCAGAATAAGCCAAATGAAGACTATTCCCTACCCCTAACTAATAACTGCAACACTCATGTGTACGTCACTCATTTAGGCTCTAGAGGAAGTTGGAGGCTCTGATCAAGAGGAACACTTGGTATCATCCTCTACTCCATATTCAATATCTCCAACCTTATCAAGATGAGCCTAGTGTCCCCCAAGCATTGCATTTTACCCAGTAGTTACGCCAAAAGAACCACGGGTAAGCAAATGGATATTTGGATGCTCTCTTAGAGGTTGATGACTCTATTTATCCCGTATCTGCAAAAGATAACAAGGAAGTCGTTTAAGAATATCTAAAAATGTGTTAGTCTGGCCAAGTTGTGGCCCTAGTTTGTTAACCTCTGCCTCACACTGCACAGGTTTTTGCAAAAAAGCGGAAAATAGTCGCTCTAAATCTAAACATTGAAAAAGATGAGGAAGACACAACCATCACCGATGAAGACACGACAACCCCTCATCAAAAAAGCAATGGAAGATACATTCAGACTCTGAGCACGCTATTCCTTTCCCCCTCCTTGAACCTAAACCAACATCTCCCTTTCTTTCTCCCTATCTAACCAACATTGTTCGTCCTTTCTCTGACCCTACACTTATCACCCCTTCTACCTCTGACTTTGATACCTCAGATGATACAATACTCATCATTTCCTACCCTATCTTAGCATTTTTCCTCGCTCGAATACAATACCCATTATTTCCTTCACAAGCCTAGTACCTCCGCTCACAAACCTACCCCTTCCACTACTTTACCATCTCCTTCTCCCTCTTCCACTCCAGTACCTGACCCCACCTCATCGCATTCTCTCCATCCCTCTCCCCTAGAACTTGTGCTTGTTGCACCAGCTCTTATCGAGCTACTCTTTGATACATCATAAGAATAATCCTCTGTCTTTTCCTGTCCTCGCTTCCCCTCTAACTCTGCTACCTCTGCCATCGCTTTAACAATTATCCCCTCCACAAAATCCATTCCATCTGGCTTCCTTGTTCTCCATACCTTCCTTACCTCCCTTAAAGCCAAAATCTCCTACACCTGGAATAAAAATGCTCAAAGATTGGATCCTAATGATATTTCAACTCAACGGAACAAAGTCCTCTCCCTTGTCACAAATTGGATTCAAGACAATATGGATCATGGACTGCCGATGGCTTCCCAAACCAAGAGCAATTGGTCGAGAAATCTGCTAACAGTCGCTTCATCAGGCTCATCAATCTGCTTTTGGAGATATTCTTTTGGAACCTTCAGTGGTTGCTCTAGTCACACCATTGCATCTTCTTGTGTTCATCCCACAAATTGAGATTAACACTCTTGACATTCCTCCTGCCGTTGTTTTAGGATATGCAGATTCTACTTCTACAAGCCTTTCTATATCTCCCTAGCCCTGTGTTCGATCCTTCTCAACTTGTTAAAAAGAAACATTTTGATCGTCTAGAAGCTAAGGTTGAGGCATTTATGGAAAAGAATGCCAAGAATCAAGAGGGTATTCAATATACCCTTAGTTTAATTCCAGCTAGGCTCACAAATCCAACCCCTTAGTTGTTTTTTGTCTTTTATTGGTTTTTGTTAAACTATTTCTTGCTCCTTGTATCTTCTTTTCTTTCCTCTCTTTTTGTGTAATGACAAAATGAGGAGAGTATGTAATTTTTGAGAAATCTTAAGCAATGAATTTTTTTTGAACTTCGGTTACTAAAGCACATTTAACTACTCCATTAGAACATATTTTGTCGTTTGAATTGAATTTGCATATTTTAAGGAGGAGCTTTGCTATAACGGGTTATTGTTATAATATTCCTTTGTTTTCATTATCTTCAAACAAATTGTGGGGACAATTTAAATATGCCCCTCACTTGTTTTAATGATAACAAAATCATTTGTGGGGACAATTTAATGCACTAGCATATTGATTAAGTGTGCAGGTTTGAGATCAAGTGTTTATTTAATTGATTCTTATCATATCCTATGATAACTAGAGGAAGACAAAAATACAACAAGGCTTCATCTCTCTCATTTTCTCTAAGTCTGATGGGCGAGCAATGTTGTGTTTTTGTTGCCTCTCGAAACGCGAGTAATGTCGTAATTTAGTTACCTCTAATAAATGTAAATGTGATATATTTTTCTGCCTTTGATAAGTGTGACAAGCAAGTAACTTCCTTTACCTTTGATAAGCGTGACAAGCAAGTAACTGCCTCTACCTATGGAAACGCCAACAATGTCTTAATTCAATTACCTCTCATAAATGCAAATGTGTTATGTTCGTCTGATCGTCTCACTCTGAGTTATTATGTATCCTATAATAAATTCAACACTCTGAAAAGTAAAAAAATCAACACTCCAAAGAAGACAAAGCAATTGCACATCCTCTAATGAACATCCTGAGTCTGCTGCTTGTCTAAAGATCATAAGACATGCTCTGACCATCGTATCCTCTACTTCTCAAATGTTTTAAACAAGATATGCTTAAGCATTACAAGATCATTTTTTGGAAAGTTTTTATGGAAAATCAATCCAAAAAATATATGATACGAAACTTCATGAATTATGCTGATTTCGTGCAATCATGAAACAACTAGAAACCATAATCATTTTCTAATTTAGAAACCCTTTGCGAGAGCTAATTCAAAAGAAAAAAAAATCCAAAACCTTACTGTTTGTAACCTAGCCCAATAGTGGTTGGCTTCCTCAACAGTTTGATTGTACTAAGCTAGAAGGTTAAGAAGATTGCACACAATCAGTGTGACTAGTAGGTGTTTAAGGGTAAGTCTAATTATGTAGTGAACTAGTGGATTAATTCCTTCAGGTTGAAGGAATTGGACGTAGCTACCGTGTTGGTGGTGAACTAGAATAAATTGTTGCGTCTCTTTGCTATGTTTTCTTTTACATGCATTGCTTTCATTACTTTAGCATAAACCACACGAAAAAGTTTTTAATCAGCAAACACAATTCAAGCCCTGTTTCTTGTGTTTTTTCGTTCTATAGACACCTCAAGCTAACATGATTGTAGATTTGGAAAATGTTGAAGTTGTTGAGTTATTTGGAGTGGACGAGGCATAAGTCGTGAATGAGAATAGGGAAAATAAAGGTGCTTCCTATAGTTTTGAATGGTTGAAACTTGTGTTTTTTAAGAAACATCATGAAAGCCGACTTGACTGTGCAATGAGGGCATACCTACTTCATTTTTTAGGGTGTATTATACTAGTTGACAAAAGTTTTAATGTTGTATCTACAAAGTACTTGTTTCTTTTTCAAGATATTGATACTTGTAATAAATGGGCATGGGGACCAACTGCTCTTGTTGTTTATATAAGTATCTTAGAGATGGTACCATGCCTCAAACGAAGTAGATGAAAGGATATTGATCTCTATTTCAAGTACATTTCTTATAATATATTTTATGATTATTTTTTATATTTTTATTTGATAAAATTCTTATTTAGTTATTTGCATTTTTTAATTATTTTACAGTCATGGAGTGCTAAATAGACATTTGGAAATGTTGTATATTATAGAGCGAAGTTGGATGTTTTGGGACCTATTTGAAGGTGCAAACACGAGAAGGGGGGTTGAATTGTGTTTGACTAACTTGATTACTTTTCCTGTTTTTATACTTTTAAAACAAAACTTGATGAAATAAAAACAGAGTTAGCAGCTGATATAAAGTAAAAAATAAAACACAAAATTTTTATACTAGTTCACCGTTAACGAGGCTACGTCCAGTCCCTTCACCTTGAAGGATTTCACTAATTCAAACCTTGAATTACAACCGTTCTACTAACCCTCCAAGTCAGTCTTCTCAAACAGTCTAACAATCCTAGACTCTTGAGGAATACAGCTACTGTCTTCAGCCAATCTGACAATCCCAGATTGTAGAAGAATCTAATTGCCAAGTAACCTGCTACCCCTTCTGACTCCCTCAGATTGTAGACTCTACTTCAACAACTTAGATTTGACACAATGGAAGGAAAATAACACGAGTACTTGCTTCTTGAAAGCTGGAACTCACAATTGACCTCTCTGAAAATTTGAGTGTTTGCTTTGGAAATGTATGACTCTTTTGTGATTTTCGATTATGAGTATTCTGCCTTGAGCCTCCTTTTATAGATGCAGATTTGGGCCTCTTCCAAGCTTAATTTCGAGCTGAATCTTGCTGGATTCTCTTGCAAAAATAACTTGACCAATTGGGCTTCATTTAAATAAAAAACATATCTTTTTTAAGCTTCAGATTTCTATCAAAAAATAACTGGCCAATCAAAACTTTAGTTGCTTCCCGCCACAGCTCCTGAATTCCACAATACCTCACTTTTATTTTTGTAATAAATCTTTTTAATACTTTGATTAAAATAAATTAAAATCTCCACCGTTAATCCTCCTGATTAAATCTGGACCATTGGATTCTTCTGCGCTAGTCCACATCTGGACCAAACTAATTGATATGCTGTGATCCTCTGATTTCGGCCATCCCTGGACCACACTTCCTAACCCTCTGATCTTCTGATTTCGGCCATCCTGGATTTGCACCTGATATGCTACAATCCTATGATCTCAGCCATTGCTGGACCACACATCCTGACCCTATGATTTCAGCCAACACTGGGCCATGGTCTGATCTTCTGATCTCGGCCAACACTGGGCCAAATAATTAATTCTGAACCATTGATCTGGAAATCTTCCCTCAAATATGGACCAATTCTGGACTTGGTCTGGATTAAACTGAAATTATGTCTGGATAAGTAATATTTCAGTGTGGACATTTTACCTTTGATTTTGGATCAGGTCTGGATCAATTCTGGAAATCATTTCTTCTAGTCTGGACTTAGTTTCATACCCTGAACCATGCTATCTTCTGATCTGGGTCAAATCTGGATTGATTCTCTTGTTCTAGACTCATTAACTTATCTTCTGGTTGAGTCTGGAACAAGTCTGGGCTGTTTTAATTTCTCACTGTCAGGCCATCTTCTGGTCAGAATAACTTCTGGAATAAATCTGATATTTGATTCCTCTTGGTCTGGACAAACTCTCCCTCTGGCAGGCATTCCTCTGGTATGGTCCAGGTCTACTTCTGACATTGCTTCCTTCTGATCTCGGCAAGCAAAGATATCTTCTGGTGATCCTGGAGTATCTTCTGGTAATTCCAGGATGCATTCTGGATGCATCTTTTGCCTCTGCAAACTTCATTTTCTGGTTGTATTTAATGTAATAATTCAAGGTACAAAATAAGATTACATTGAGTCCTTTTGTAAACATCAAAATCCTAAGACTTAGAAACAACTTAGTTCCAACATTATTGATGTTATTTGGACAAAAAAATTACGATAAGGACGTTATAGAGCGGGAAACACAAAAAAGGGGGTTTGAATTGTGTTTCTTTCTAAAATCATTTTAATGTGACTAAGCTATAGTAAAGAAAGACGGACATATGAACAACAACAAATATGGATAACACTTATGATTTATCCAGGTTCACCACTAACACGGTAGCTATGTCCAATCTCTTTATCTTGAAGGATTTAATCTACTAGTTCACCATTGAATTACACTTTCACTAAGAAGCTACTAGTCACACTGATTGGGTGCAAGTCTTCTCAACCTTCTTGCTTAGTTTGGTCAAACTATTGAGGGAGGCAACCACTACAGGGTTATGTTACAAGAGAATAGGTTGGGGGTTCTGAGATAACTCTCATAGGAGTGTGTTTAGAAAAAATTTCTTTTAGAAATTTTTTGTCAGCACTAACGTAAAATGTGTGATTATGAGTAAAAGTGTAGATGAGGATGTATGTGCTTATAGATCGATTAGGGTTTTTGGTTGTTGTCATAATAGCAAGAAATCAGCATGAGTCATGAAGTTTCGTATCATATCTTTTAAGATTGATTTGCCTTATAAATTTTCCAAAACAAGTAGCAAACTCAGGATTGTTCATTAGAGGATGCGCAAATGCTTTGTCATCTCTGGAGCGTTCACTTCTTTCAAAGCATAGATCGTAAATCAGAGTCAAATGATCAGATTTTTGATGTGATTATCAGAGGCAGACGGTCTCTTGTTTGTTAAACTTATTAGAGGCAGAAAAATAGAGCATAACTGCATTCAATAAAGGCAATTGAAACATATCGTATCATGTATTTTTAGAGTCACTAGAGCATTGCTTGCATTATCAGAGTCAACCGAAATAGTGTCACTTGCATCACTAGAGGCACGTGTCAGAGCGCTTTCACTAGACTTAGAAAAATGAAGCAAAGCGAAGTCTTGTTATTCCTTTTTCTTTGTCCAATCATAAGAGGATATGGCCTAAGAACTTGTAAAATTCACTTGATCTAAGACTTGAAGAATGTTAGTGCATTAAAATGTTAGTGCATTAAATTGTTCTCAAATACTGATTTTGTTATCATCAAATCAAGTAAGGGTCATAGTTCTTCAAACCAACTTGGTTCTAACAGACGCCATGACAAGTTTGTAGTTTGTATCGATATTTACAGGATACATTTGTTGGTGCTCCATGTTGGTACTTTATTATTTGGAAAGATGTCTATGATAGTTTAAGTATACTCAATACATCCCTCCTACACTGCCAATGTTTGTTGTCGGTGACGTTGATGTTCAATGGGGTATGTATAGGAACTCTGTTCGATCCCTCCGCACTAGATTGTATCTAGTTGCATATCCCCACGTGTGTGTTGAGGGATACTTGAAGGTGCAAACACAAGAAGCGGGGTTGAGTTGTGTTTGTCTAACTTGGATTCCTTTTAATTATTTATTCAAGAACTAGTTCGGTTTGGTGATTTTAACTAAAATAGAGGCATTAGCAATCAAACTTAAGTATTTAGAGGCAACAATAAAGTAAAGAGTGCAAATTTATCCTTGTTCACCACCAACTTGGTAGCTACATCTAGTCCTTTCATTTAGAAAAGGACTTAACCACTAATTCAAATTCTTGGATTACGCATCACTTGACCCTACAAGTTTGTCATCCCAAAAAAATATAACACCTATAAACTTTTTGAGGCAAACAAGCATTTTGACCCTACAAGTCAAGTCTTCTCCACACAACTTGAAAACCACAGATTGTTTAAGGCAACTACACCTTTACCCTAAAAGTCAAGTCTTCTCAACACAGCCTAAAAAAAAAATATTATTTGAGGAACACTAAAACCACTTTCGGGCTAGGTTACACAAGTTACGAACGAATTGTGTAATGTTTCTACTAAGCAGATTGTTACAATTGATTTCTCACACTAAAACACTTAGAAAATATTTCTTTGAGAAATTGTTTCTCTAGAACTTAAGCCTTTGAACTTTGAATACTTAGAAAATTTGAGCTCTCAAAAGTTTTTCTATGTTTATGAGTTTGTGCTTTCTTCTTCAGCCTCGAGTATCTATTCATCAAATTGATTAGGGTTTATGACTTTTTCTAAGTTTATGAGTTTGTGCTTTCTGGATCATATCTTTCTTCTGAGCAAATTCTGAATGTATCTTCATGTGAACAAATATTGAGCATATCTTCTCGTGAGCAAATTATGAGCATATCTTCTTATGAACAAATTATGAGCATATTTTCTTGCGAACAATATTTTGACCATATCATCTTGTGAACAATATTTTGACCATATATTTATGTGAACAATATTTTGACCATATTTTCTTGTGAACAATGTTTTGGCCATATTTTCTTGTGAGAAATATTTTGACCATATCTTCTTGTGAATAATATTTTGACTATATCTTCTTGTGAACAAGATTTTGGCCATATGATCTTTTCACCTAGGTAAAATATTTCATTCAATTATAATTATGAATCATATCTAATTTTAGATTGTGTTCAAAAGCTTATTCACATGAATATTCCTTCATACTCTTGATTGATTGGAGTGGTAATGGATTCGGGCTTGTTCTTAAATATTCAAAAATTCTGATTCAGTTAAGTCTTTTTTTCAGAATGAATTCTTCCGATAAGAGCAGTTGACTTTCCATTAGAGCCATTAACTTTCTTGTTGGAGTGAGATGATGTGTTTCTTGGATAATAAAAGTCGGAGGCAAAATTGTATGACTTAAAGTTAGTGGCTTTGGGCAAATCACATTGTTGAATCATCGATACCAGTACAACATTAGAGGTTGCATATTAGAGGCATCATTTTGAGTATATTGCAACTTTTGATTGGCAGAATACGGGTTTTGAACGAATGGCTTGATATAAACTCTTCAAAGGCATGTTGAATTTGTGCACATAAGAGGCACACATTGGCTTTTGAGGCATGCTTCAAATTCAATCTTCAAATCCAGTTATCAGAAGCAATCTTTGTAACCTTTAGAGGCACGTTTCTTTTAAGTGGAATGTACAGAGGCAGACGCGTATGCTTTTGTGTTACTTTGATCTCATCCTCTGGTAGCTTCCTCTAGTCGCTTCCTCCTGTACCTTCCTCTAATTTTCTTGTTCTAATTTCTGCACACTTAATGAAGTCATTATTACAAACAAATTGTTCACTTAAGATACATTTGTTAACGTCAAAATCACAAGAGGAAAACCAACTTGGTTCCAACAATCTCCCTCTTTTTGATGATGACAAAAAAGTAATTTTTTATAAAAATTTATTGGCTTTTATTACTTGACTCCCCCTGATTTAAGGCTCCCCCTAAGTCTAAGTAGTTTTACAGTTCATTTCTCCCTACATAAACATATCAAAAAAGAAATTGTTCTCAAATATCTTTCTCCCTCTTTGTCGTCAGACAAAAAGACTTAAATGTTTTTTTTATGCCCTTTTTTTAAAGAAAATAGACGAAACATAAAATATATACTAATATGAGTCTAAACTAATCTAGGCATAGCACAACATTAATCAGATATAAAGGTAAGCTTTAGATTTGTCTTAATGAATTCAAATTTTTTTCAAATAGTGGGCTGATGAATATGTTAGCCCATTGGTGTTCAGTGTCTATAAACTGGATATTTAGTACTCCTTTTTAAACAAAGTCCCTGATAAAGTGATGTTTAATTTCTATGTGTTTAGCCATAAAATGTAGGATTTTGTTCTTTGTTAGGCAAATTGCAGAAGTATTATCACATAATATGAGAATGTTACTCTCAAGGATTTTTTATTTTCCAGTTGGTGTTTCATCCATAGTAATTGAGAGCTGCAACCAGCCACTAAAAAGTACTCAACCTCAGCTGTTGACATTGCAATTGTGTTTTTCCTTTTACTTGACTAGGAGATTAAGTTTTCACCAAGAAATGCGCAATTTCCACTAGTGCTTTTTCTTTCAAGTTTGTCTCAAGCATAGTCAACATCACAATAGCCACTTAATCTGTACTTAGTAGACTTCTTATAGAACTAACCAATGTTGGAAGTACCTTTCAGGTACCTAAGGATCCCCTTAATAGTAGTTAAGTGAGATTTCCTTAGATCATCCAGAAATCTTGAACACATACTAAATAAAATATCATGTCTGGAAGTAATAAGGTACAAAAGTGATCCAATCATTCCTCTGTATGTTTTCTGGTCAACCTTATGGCCTGATTCATCTTTTACCAGAGAGCAATTATTCATCTTAAAATTTTGGAGAAGCTCGTTTATATACTTGGTTTGATGAATGTATATTCCCTTTTGACTTTGCTAAATTTCTATTTCTAAGAACTTCAGTTCACCCATCTTGCTCATTGGAAATTCAAGCTGGATCAATTTAGCAAATTCTTGACAAAGAGTGCCATTAGTAGATCCAAAAATAATGTCATTAACATAAATTTGAATAATAAGAATGTCACCTCCTATTTATTTTCTAAATAGTGTGGTGTCTACTTGTCCTCTTTCAAAATTGCTTTTAAGTACGAAATTACTTAATCTATCATACAACGCCCTAGGTGCTTGTTTTAGACCATACAGTGATTTCCTAAGTTTCAACATATGGTCTGGAAATTTAGATATTTCAAAACCTAGGAGTTTCTTAACATAGACTTCTTCACATGTATACCCATTTAGGAAAGCACTTTTAACATCCATTTGAAATCATGTAATGTTATTATAAGCAGCAAACGAGATTAGGATAAGAATTGCCTCTAATCTGGCCACTAGAGCGTATGTCTCACTGTAATCAATATCTTCTTGTTAACTGGAACCAGTCTGGCCTTGTTTATGACAACTTCTCCTTTTTCATTTAAATTATTTTTGAAAACCCACTAGGTTCCAATAATGTTTTTCTTTTGTTTGGGTACAAGATCCTAAACATCATTCCTTTTAAATTCATTCAACTCTTCTTGCATTACAAGGATCTATCCATCATTTGCCAGTGCTTCATCAATAGAGGTAGGTTCAATTGATGATAGTAGACCAAAAAAGGTTGTGTCCTTCAATGATGATCTAGTTTTCAGAGGATCATTGTAATTTCTAATAATAAGAGGTTCAAGATGGAATGACTTGCACTTCCTGTTGGAACCAAGTTGGTTCTTTCAATTAAAGTTTTGATGTTAACAAAAGTATTTTATGAAAATCACATTTTGACTTAGAAGAATATAAAATCAGAGGAAGTGAAAAATCAGAGGATGACGTCACTAGAGGATACACCAGAGAATGACGTCACCAGAGGATGCCCCGAGGATGACGCCACCAGATGATACCTCTAGAAAATACAAATCTGAAGATAAAACCAGAAGATATGAACGTCAGTAGAAGATGACGTCACCAGAAGATATAAATGTCACCAGAAGATATCACCAGAGGATGTCACCAGAGGATACCTCTAGGGATACCAGAAGATATCACCAGAGGATACCTCCAGAGGATATCATAAGATACCTCCAGAAGATACCAGAGGATACCATCAGAGGGAAGAATCAATGACATCAATTAGAGGATGTCATCAAAGGCAAAAATCAGAGGATATCATTAGAGGAAAGAAACAATGGCATTATCAAATTATATCATTCGTTGCCCAGATCAGAAGAAAACATTGTCCAGAAAGAGACTTGGCCCAGATAAGAAGGAAACATTGTCCAGAAAGAGACTTGTTCCAGATCAGAAGAATACTTGGTCCAGAAACAGACATGGTCCAGACCAGAAGGAAACATTATCCAGAAGATAGCACAATCCATAACAGAAGAATTGATCCAAACTTGGTCTAGATCAGAAGATTACATAGTCCAAATCAAAAGATCACATTTTGTCCAGATCAGGAAACAGAATGGTACAGATCAGATCACATGGTCCAGATCAACAGATCATACGGTCTAGATTTTAAATCATGATGCAGATCAAGTGGAGACTTGACATAAATTAGAAGAGGACTTGACTAAATTTTGAAAGATATCTTATTGTAGGCTTAAGAAGATTTGATTCAAAAATTAAAGAAGACCTAAAGGACAAACAAAGGAAACCTAAGCAAAGAGGATATGGTTCGAAATTAAAAAGAAATAGGATTGGCCAGCAGAATTTTCAAAGGAAATATGAGCAAGATTCATTTCGAAATTAAGCTTGGACAAAGCCCATATTTCAGCTATAAAAGGATGCTTTAGGCCATAGCAGAAAGCATCTGATAGTAGAAGAACTCAAGCATAAAATCCAGATTCATCTTAGAGTTCAAAGAGATCGAAAAACACAAGACCTCAAGCTTCAATTCAAAGTTGTCCGAGAGTTCAAAAGAGAGAAACACAAGTGTGCAAGAGCAATATTTTCTAAGTGTTTTTGAGAGAGAAATTCAATGCAGCAATCAACTTTCCAGAAGCAACATTGTAGAGTTCCAAACCCTTGTAATCTAACCCGATAGTGGTGTAGATTCCTTCTTCAATCTAGGGTTGTCAGATTGGTAGGAGAATACTTGACTTGTAGGGTCAAGTTGTTGTTATCGTTCCTCAAAATTCTGGGGTTGTCAGGCTGTTTGAGAAGACTTGGTTTGTAGGGTCAAGGTGTTGCTATTCCTCAAAAGTCTGGGGTTGTTAGGCTATTTGAGAAGACTGGCTTGGAAGGTCAGGTGCTGTAATTCAAAGTCTTGAATTAGTGGATTAAAGCCTTCTTAATGAAGGGATTGGATGTAGCCAAGTTAATGGTGAACCAAGATAAATCGCTGTGTTCTTATGCTGTTATTATACGCTGCTAAGTCTGATTATTTATTCATCAAGTAATTCACATCAACATTCATCAAAACAACAAAAAAAATTCAAGTTTGGCAAACACAATTCAACCCCCTTCTCGTGTTTGTACCTTCACTTCCATCTAATTATGACTTCTTAGTTATTTTGATTACTTCTAAGTTACTTGCATCGTCTGATTGTTTCGATTCTTCTAGTCTGTCTGCATTTTTTGAAGGTGCAAAAACGAGAAGGGGGTTGAGTTTTGTTTGACTAAGTTGATAACTTTTTCATTATTTTATTAAACTAGTTTAAACATGATGATTTACATGGAGTAGAAGCAATAACAAAACTAAGGAGTGTAGGAATAAAGTGACACAAGTAATTTATCCCGGTTCACCACTAACTTGGCTACATCCAATCCCTTCAATTCGAAGGATTTAATCCACTAATTCAACTAGAATTGTGTTTGAAAAACTTTAATTTTTTTTTCTAGTTAGTTGAATAATGAGCAATCATAATAAATAAGCAATGGATGATAAAAGTTAACACCTCACATTTATACTGGTTCACCTTCAACTAGGCTACGTCCAGTCCCTTTCTTCAGAAGGCCTTTTCAATAATTCAAACTCCTTTGAATTACAACACCACTAACCCTTCAAGCCAGTCTTCCCAAACACCCTGACAACCCCAGACTTTTGAGGAACAACAACACCTTGACTATACTAGCCAAGTCCTCTCAAACAGTCTATCAAACCCGGACTTTTGAGGAATTTCACAACCTTAAACCTACAAGCTATGTCTTTTTCTAACAACCTGTCAACACTATAGGATTTTATACAAAGGATCGAAATTAAAACTGAGTAACTACTTCTGAAAGTTGATACTCACAATAAGCTTAACTTGAACTTGAGTGTTTGCTTTTGAAAAATTTATGATGACAATCAGCTTCACACTCTAAGAAAAGAACACTTAGAAAATATCTATCTTTTAAGCAAGTGTTCTCTCCTTTGAACTCTTTCAATACTTAGGAATTTTTGATTGAGTTCTTCTATTTTTCAATCCATTATTCTTCAGCATTAAGCCTCTATTTATAGTTGAAATCAGAGCTTCACTTTGATCTGTTGCTTTACTTCTGGAGTGTATTTCGATTGATTATGTTTTGAGAATATTCTGGAGTATTTTGCTCAGATTTTGTTTTTGGAGTCTATTGCTCCGATTCTGTTTTGAGCATTTTGCTCAGATTCTGTTTGAGCATACTTTAAGCTAGATTCTGTTTCTGGAGTCTTTTGCTCCGATTCTGTTTTGAGCATTTGGCTTAGATTATGTTTTGAGCATTTTGCTTAAATGCTGTTTTGAGCATACTTTCAGCTAGATTCTGTTTCGGGAGTCTTTTGCTCTGATTCTATTTTGAGCATTTTGCTTAGATTCTGTTTTGAGCATACTTTCAGCTTCTAATGATGTAGCTTCTGATTTTTGCCTCTAATGAGATCCTTTGGAATTATAGTCCGATGGGATCCTATGATTGTATCCTGTGATGGGAACTTCTGATTACATCTTCCGATGGGATCTTCTTATGATATCCTCTGACAGGTTCCTCTGATGATATCCTCTGGTAATATCCTCTGATGATATCCTCTGATGATATCCTCTAATGATATCCTATGGTGATATCGTCTGATGATATCCTCTAGTGATATCCTCTGATGATATTCTCTTGTGACCATCGTCTGGTGATCATCCTCTGTTGATCTCCTCTGGTGACTTCATCCTGCTTCTGACTTGTATCTTCTGGTGACATGATCTTCATCTTCTGTTGATGTCATCTTCTGGTGGCATTTTTCATTTATCTTCTAAGTCAAATATGTTATTTTCATAAAATACTTTTGTTAACATCAAAACATTAAGTGAAAGAACCAACTTGGTTCCAACAATCTCCCCCTTTTTGATGATGACAAAACCATGTATTTTTTATAATACTTTTTCTTTCTTTTGACTTTGACTCCCCCTAAGACTAAGCTTCATTTTATATTTTCTCCCCTTAAATCTAATGCCCAGATACCATATCAAATACATCATGTTCTCCCCCTTTCAAATACATCATTTTTCCCCGGATATTTTATCAAATACTACATCTTCTCCCCCTTTGTCATTAGACAAAAAGAAATGTTGCTGAATTAGAATGAATTTTTTTAAAAAAAATAAAAGACCTAATGTAAACTAAACTACTTGAAGACATTACAATATTAATCATTTAACAAAGTAAAGTTTAGGTTTTTCTTGATGAAGTCAAACCTATCTTCAGGTAGTGGTTTGGTGAATATGTTAACCCATTGACGTTCAGTGTCTACAAACTGAATGTTGAGTACTCCTTTTTGAACATCATCTCTGATAAAATGGTGTTTGATCTCTATGTGTTTAGCTATTGAGTGTAGGATCAGGTTTTTGGTTAGACAAATTACAGAGGTGTTATCACAATAGATCGGTATGTTGGATTCTAATATTTTGTAGTTTTCAAGTTGATGCTTCATCCAGAGTAATTGAGAGCTGCAGCTTGCTACTGAAATGTACTCAGCCTCTACTGTTGAGATGGCAATGGTGTGTTGTCTCTTACTGGACCAAGAGATCAAGTTGTCACCTAAAAAGGTGTAATAGCCATTGGTGCTTTTCCTTTCAAGTTTATCTCCAGCATATTCAGAATCACAATATCCACTAAGTTGGTACTTAGGAGATTTCTTGTAGACCAAGGTAAGGTTTGTAGTGTCTTTTAGATATCTAAGAATTCTCTAAACAAAAGTTAGATGAGATTCTCTAGGGTCAGATTGAAATCGGGCACACACACACACACTAAACATGAAATCAGGTCTTGAAGCAGTAAGGTAGAGTAATGATCCGATCATTCCTCTGTAGATTTTCTGGTCAACTTTTTGGCTTGATTCATCTTTATCATGTGAACAAGTAGGATGCATTGGTGTAGCCATAGGCTTGCAATCACTCATTTTAAACTTCTTGAGAAGTTCCTTTGTATATTTAGTTTGGTGAATGTAAATACCTTCTGGACTTTGCTGAATTTGTATACCTAGGAAGAACTTAAGTTCTCGCATCATAGTCATTTGAAATTCATGCTGCATTAATTCAGAAAATTCTTGACAAAGAATGGCATTAGTAGATCCAAAAATAATATCATCAACATAAATTTGAATGATCAGAATATCATTTTCTATTTGATCTTCTAAACAAAGTATTGTCTATTTGTCCTCTTTCAAAGTTATTTTTAAGCAAGAAGTTGCTGAGTCTATCATACCATGCTCTAGGTACTTGTTTTAAACCATACAAGGATTTTCTAAGTTTAAAAACATGGTTTGGAAATTCAGAACATTCAAAACCAGGAGGTTGTTTAACATATACTTCTTCACTCAAATATACATTGAGAAAGGCACTTTAACATCCATTTGAAATAGTTTGATGTTATTATTTGCAGCAAAAGACAATAAGATACGAATAGCTTCTAACCTGGCCACTGGAGCAAATGTCTCAGTGTAATCAATGCCCTCTTGTTGACTATAACCTTGTGCCACAAGTCTTGCCTTGTTTCTGACCACTTCACCTTTTTCATTTAGCTTATTTCTGTAAACCCACTTGGTTCCAAAAATGTTCTTCTGTGGTCTTGGAACTAGATCCCAAACATCATTCCTCTTAAATTCATTTAACTTTTCTTGCATTGCAATAATCCATCCATCATCTGGAAATGCTTCACTAACAGAGGTAGGCTCAATTGATGAGAGTAAATCAAACAGACTGATGTCTTTTAGTGATGATTTGGTTCTTAAGGAATCACTTCCACTTCCAATGATCAGATTTTCAGGATGAGATGACTGGTATTTCCATCCAGATTTCTCTTCTAACTTCTCAGAACTGGTTCTGATTTGATCAGATTCATCCTTTGAAGATGTGTCACATGCTTCTGACTTGCTTGTATCCTTCACTTCTCCATGTTCTGCTGGTTTATCTGCTTCTGCTGGTTTGTCTGCTTCTGCTTCCTTTGGTTCTGTTAAATCTTCAATATCAACATCTTGCTTGACTTTGCAGTGTCAAGCTGTTTGTCATTAAATTTAACATGTATAGATTCCTCTACAATATAAGTTTCTGTATTAAACACTCTATAAACTTTAGATCATTCAGAGTATCCGATGAAGATACATTTTGAGATCGAGAATCAAACTTGCCAAGAATATCTTTAGTATTCAACACATAACATATACAACCAAATTGTTTAAAGTAAGAAATGCTTGGCTTTTTACCTTTCCACAATTCATATGGTGTTTTATTCAACATAGACCTAATATAGACTCTATTCTGAATGTAACATGCAGTGTTGATTGCTTCAACCCAAAAATGTTTTGCAACATTTAAATCATTTAACATAGTTCTGGCCATGTCTTGGAGTGATGTATTCTTTCTTTCTAGAACTCCATTTTGTTGAGGTGTTCTAGGAGAAGAAAAGTTGTGAGAAATTCCATCTCATCACAGAAACATTCAAAGAATTTGTTCTCAAATTCTCCTCCATGATCACTTCTAATTGACACTATCTTAATACCTTTTTCATTCATGACTTGTTTACATAATGTTATAAATACAGTGTGGGATTCATATTTACTTCTTAGAAATTTTACCCATGTCCACCTAGAGTAATCATCTACTATAGCAAAGCCATATTTCTTTCCATTTAGAGATGCTACTTTCACTGGTCCAAACAGATCCATATCTAGAAGTTCAAGAGGCTTTGAGGTAGTTACTGATTTCTTAGAAGTAAAGGAATTTTTGGTTTGTTTTCCCTTTTGACAGCTTTCACACAAGATTTCAGTTTTGTAACTAAGATTAGGTAGACCTCTTACTAACTTAAGTTTATTCAATTATGAAATTGATCTAAGATTAGCATGACCTAATCTTTTGTGCCACATTAAATTCTCTTTATTTACTGACATAAGACATTTAACCTCTTGCTTTCCTAGACTAAACAAATTTATTTTATAAATATTATTTTGCCTCTGACCTGTGAAAAGCACAGATCCATCCTTCTGACTGATTGCCTTGCATGTTTTTTGATTGAATATAATATCATAATTGTTATCACTTAACTGACTTATACTCAACAAGTTATGTTTAAGACCTTTAACAAACAAGACATCTTTAATAGAAAGAGAGGTACCATTACCAACTGTTCCTTGACCAATGATCTGGCATTTTTGCTTTCCTCCAAAAGTTACTGTGCCTCATTTGCTCAATGTCAATTCTTGGAACATAAACCTTTTTCCTATCATATGTAACGAGCATCCACTGTCCAGGTACCATGACTGGTGTTTTAACTTGTTTGCTAAGGACATCTACAACAAAAATAATTTTTCTTTTAGGTACCCAAATCTGGTTGGGTCCAAGTTTGTTAGTCTTGAAAAGTTTCTTGTTTTTCCTTTGTATTTAGCATAGGACAAGACACTTTGGAATGATCTTTCTTGTAACAAACAACACACACAATATCACAGGGAACAGATTTAAGCACATGTTTAGGTTCAGTTATAGTTTCTTCAAATCCTATACCTCTATTTCCATTCCTACTGACTCCATACCATTAGCAAGAAATTCTTGAAAACTTATTCATGCATATTAGAATTACATGTGGTATTTTCAATTGATGTTGAATTATGGTAATTTTTCAGATTTAAACTTTCAACTTTAAGTTCTGCAAACCTGTTTTTCAAACAAACATTCTCTGTTTTCAATTTTGCAATATCAGTTTCAAGAATGGAACTTTCTATTTTAAATTCTGCAATTTGATTCTTTAAAACATTAACTTCTTCTGTTAGATTTGTATTTTCTTTCTTAAGAATTTTCAGTTTTAAAGACAATTTGTAATTGCTGTTTAAAAAGTCTTTCAGAGCAGTAATCAAATCAGATCAAGTGAATTTATAATATACCTCAGTTTCATCATCTTCTAATTCTCTTCCAGAATCAGATTCTGTGTTAGATCCAGAGACAGAGGTGGTGTGAGCCATCATAGCCAAATCTGCTTCCAGAATCATCCCATGTAGCCATCATACTTTTCTTTTTGGTTCTGGAATCTTTCCACTGGTGCTTCCTTTTCTCCATATATGGACATTCTGACTTGATATGTCCAGATTCATTGCATCCGTAGCAGATGATACCTTTCTTGTCATGTGTATCATCATTTCCTTTGTTGGACTGCTTGGAATATCTCTAGGAAAATTTCTTCCTTTTGTTGTGCCACATCTTTCTAAACTTTTCTGGATAAGAAAGCAATCTCTTCTTCCTCTGAGTTCAGACTTTGATCGTCTGAATCACTATCTTTTGATGCTGATGTTGCTTTCAGAGCCTTCTTCTGCTTGGATTTCAGGGCTAGAGTTTTGTTCTTCTTCTTGGGTTCATCTTCTTCCAACTCAATTTCATGTGATCTGAGGGAGCTAATTAATTCTTCCAGCTTTAGAGAATTCAAATATTTAGCTTCCTAAATAGCAGTGATCTTTGGTGTCCACTTGATTGTCAGACTTCTAAGTATTTTCCTTAAATGATCAGCAATAGTGTAACTCTTTTCTAGTACCCTTAATCCTGATACTAGAGTCTGGAATCTGGAAAACATAGTTTCAATGTCTTCATCTTCCTCCATTTTGAACAGTTCATATTTCTTGACCAGAATGTTTGCTTTAGCTTCTTGAACATGCTTACTTCCTTCATAGGTCAGAATCTGACTATCATAAATGTTCTTTGCTGTTTCTTTGTTGGTGCACTTGTCAAATTCTTTGAAGGTGATTGCATTGATCATAAAGGTTCTGGATTTGTGATGCATTTTGTACATCCTCTTTTGATCTGTATCCATGTCTTTTCTTGGAATTTCATCACTGTTTTAATCCTTTGGAACAATATAGCCATCTTCCACCAGTTCCCAAAATTCAAGATCTTGTGAAATAAAAAACTTCTCAGCCTGTCCTTCCAGTACTCAAATCGCTCTCCATCAAATAGAGGAGGGCTGTTGATGTTTCCTCCAACAGCTTCTTCAGATATATTGATCCTTGGATCTTTCCTCAAACACGGTAAAGTGCTCAGCCTTGAGACTGAGCTCTGATACCAATTGAAGGTGCAACACAATAAGGGGGTTGAATTGTGTTTGACAAACTTTAATTCTTTTTGCTAATTAGTTGAATAATTAGAAATCAGCGTCAATAAGCAGTTGATAATAAAAGTTAACACCTCGAATTTATAATGGTTCATCTTTAACTAGGCTATGTCCAGTCCCTTCGTTCAGAAGGCCTTTTCACTAATTCAAACTCCTTTGAATTACAACACCACTGATCCATCAAGCCAGTCTTCTCAAACAATCTGTCAACCCCAGACTTTTGAGGAACTTCACAACGTTAAACCTACATGCTAAGTCTTTTTCTAACAATCGGTCAACCCCAGATTTTTGAAGGAACTTCAACGCTATAGGATTTTATACAAAGGATCGAAATTAAAACTGAGTAACCACTTCTGGAAAGTTGATACTCACAATAAGCTTAACTTGAACTTGAGTGTTGGCTTCTGAAAAATTTATGATGACAATCAGCTTCACACTCTAATAAAAGAACACTTAGAAAATATTTATCTTTTAAGCAAGTGTTTCTCTCCTTTGAACTCTTTGAATACATAGGAATTTTTGCTTAAGTTCTTCTATTTTTCAATCCATTATTCTTCAACATTAAGCCTCTATTTATAGTTGAAATCAGAGCTTCACTTTGATCTATTGCTTTATTCTGGAGTGTATTTCGATTGATTCTATTTTGAGAATATTTTGGAGTATTTTGCTCAGATTTTGATTCTGGAGTTTTTTGCTCAGTTTTTATTTTGAGCATACTTTCTGCTAGATTTTGTTTCTAGAGTCTTTTGCTCCGATTATGTTTTGAGCATTTTGCTTAGATTCTGTTTTGAGCATTTTGCTCAAATTCTATTTTGAGCATACTTTCAGCTTCTAATGATGTAGCCTCTGATTTTTGCCTCTAATGAGATTCTCTGGAATTATCCTCGGACGGGATCCTTTGATGGGAACTTCTGATTATATCCTCCAATGGGATCTTCTTATGATATCCTCTGACAGGTTCCTCTGATTATATCCTTTGGTGATATTCTCTAGTAATATCCTCTGATGATATCATCAGGTGATATCCTTTGATGATATCCTCTGGTGATATCCTCTGACGATATCCTCTTATGATATCCTTTGATGATATTCTCTGGTGACTATTGTCTGGTGATCATCCTCTGGTGACTTCATCCTACTTCTGACTTGTATCTTCTGCTGACGTCATCTTCATCTTCTGGTGACACCATATTCTGGTGGCATTTTTCATTCTTCTTCTAAGTCAAATATGTTATTTTCATAAAATACTTTTGTTAACATCAAAACATTAAGTGAAAGAACCAACTTGGTTCCATTACTAACTTTCCAAGCCAGTCTTCTCAAAGAGCCTGACAACCCTAAACTTTTGAAGAACTCACACACCTTGACTCTACCAGCCAAGTCTTCTCCGTACAATATGACAACCCCAAATTTATGAAGGCACACTAACACCACTATCGGGTTTGAATACAAAGGTTTGGAACTTGAGTAGTTGCTTCTAACAAGCTAATTATAATAATGATTATCACACTCTAAGAGAAACACATAGAAAATATTTCTCATTCGAACAAGTGTTTCTCTCTTTGTTCTTCTACTCTTTTATGATTTTTTTCATGATCTTCTTCTTCAGCCTTGAGTATCTATTTGTAGATAAAATTAGGGCTTCAATTTAGTCATTTTTTAATTACGAATTGTATCTTCATTCCTGGCTTGGTCAACAATAATCTTATTGAAAAATAATTCTGAACAAGTTGTTTTTTGATAATATGTTCTTGTTCAATTCTTTATTTCTAAATCCAGTATGAGCAGTTCTTCTAGATTGATTATGTAAGTATTTTGTGAAGGTGCAAACACGAGAAGGGGGGGTTGAATTGTGTTTGACTAACTTGAATACTTTTTGGTTTTAAAACAAAACCATTTATGTATGAATTAAAACAGAGTTAGCAGCGGATATCAAGTAACTAAAAACTCAGAATTTTATACTAGTTCACCGTTAACAAGGTTACGTCCAGTCCCTTCACTTTGTAGGATTTCACTAATTCAAAAACCTTGAATTACAAAGTGCCACTAACCCTCCAAGTCAGTCTTTTCAAAAAGTCTAACAACCCTAGACTTTTGAGGAAAAGAACCTTGAATCTAATTGCTAAGTAATCTGCTACTCCTTCTGACTTCCTCAGATTGTAGACTCTACTTCAACAACTTAGACCTAACACCTTGAATCTAAATGCTAAGTAATTATACTCCTTCTAACTCCCTCAGATTGTAGACTCTACTTCAATCACTTAGACCTAAAACATGGGAAAGAAAAACTTAGAGTACTTGCTTCTGGAAAGCGGATACTCACAATTGACCTCACTGAAAACTCAAGTATTTTGCTTTTGGAAGTGTATGACTCTCAAGTATTTTCGATACAAAGTGTTTGTAATAACAGAGGCACACCTAAGAGGGGGTTGAATTAGGTGTTTAATAACCTTTTCTGGTTTTTAGAGTTTTGTGAGTTTGTTTAATTGGTTGTGTTAGTGAATGAAAGCTTGTAAATGACAGAAAGTAAAGCACACGGGAATTTATCTTGGTTCCCCTTAAAACCAAGTGTACATCCAGTTCTCTTGCACACCACAAGAGATTTTCCACTATTTGTTAGAATAAGTACAATTCTAACCCTAAGACTTCAATTACAAATTCCTAACACTCTGCCTAAGATAGCACACCACTATCTTAGTTTACAACACTTGAAGAAAATACACCACTTTCTTCCAACAATAACTGTAATGATTTTTTACAACAATGTTCTTAATTAAAAACAACAGGATATAACAGTTTGTACAATGATAAGAATCCAATATACTTTCAAGTACAATAGAGAACCTTTCTCAATGATATGAAAATGTAGAGCATGTACTTGAAGTATGAAAATATAACTTTGAAAAGTTCACAAAATATTTCAGAAAGTTGTTCAAAGTTTGTAGTAGGATTGATTAGTTTAGAACTAAAGCTATGAGGTATTTATACTCCATAGACAACACTTCAGATTAGTGGCAATTGTTCCCATAAGTTTTGATGAACTTATGCAATGTTCCAAAACTGAAAAATTGCATTGTTTCGAAGTTGTATTCGAAGACAGCCTTAGTGTATTCGAATACACTTCTATAACGTTCAGTTTTTTATTTAAAATTTGAACTTTGTATTCGAATACGATACCTCGTAGTCGAATACAAGTATGAGATTTTTGCCACTAACTTGAGTTGTATTCGAATACGCGAAGCTGTAGTCAGATACAAAAGTTCAATTTTAGCTACTGACTTGTAATCTGTATTCGGCTACGATACTTCGTATTCGAATACAGTTCTTCAGTTTTAGCTACTGACTTGTAATCTGTATTCGGCTACGATACTTCGTATTCGAATACAGATTTTCAGTTTTTGTAAAAATTTTATTTTCAAATATATGTTTATGTATTTAAATATTTTTATAAAACATTTTAATGCATATGCTATCAAGAGGGTTCTCATAATATTGTATTTGAAATGTATTTGGATTTTTATCAAGTACCTTAAAATCAAAGTTTCCTAATAGATGACTTGAATGTTGATTTCACTTTGAGCTGGCATCTTGATCTTTATTCATAGTCTTTTGTCTTCATCAAAAACATAGATCTTATATATTTTCAGTCTTTTGCCTTTAGCTTCCTTTTATAGGTGAACTTTAGGACTTCACTGATGCTTTACTTTTGGAGTGTATTTCGATTAATCTATTTTGAGAATATTCTGGAGTAGTTTGCTTAGATTCTGTTTTGAGTTTTTTGCTCACTAATGCTTTACTTCTGGAGTGTATTTAGATTAATCTGTTTTGAGCATTTTGCTCCATTTCTGTTTTGAGCATGCTTTTAGCTAGATTCTGTTTCTCGAGTCTTTTGTTCCAATTTTGTATTGAGCATGCTTTTAGCTAGATTCTATTTATCGAGTCTTTTACTCCAATTCTATTTTGAGCATTTTTCTCTAACATATTCCTCTGACAGATTCTTCTAATGAATCATCCTCTGGTGACTTCATCCTCTGATTTTTTGCTTCTGGTGACGTCATCTTCTGGTGACATCCTCTGGTGACGTCATCCTCTGATTTTTGCTTTTGGTGACATTTTATATAATAATTCTAAGTACAAAATAAGATTACATTGAGTGCTTTTGTAAACATCAAAATCCTAAGTACTTATAACCAACTTGGTTCCAACAATCTACCCCTTTTTGATGATGACAAAACCTTAACTTATTTTGTTAGCTTATAACTTATTTAACAAGACTTTGAGAAGCTTGAAAAAATTCAAAGTACTTGAAATACTCCCCCTCAGACCAATCTCTCCCCCTAAGTCTAATAATCACTTTTTCCTCTCCTTTTCAACTCCTTCTTAAAATACTCTTTTTCTTCTCTTCTCGTCTCCTTTTCAACTCCTTCTTTATTCTTTCTTTCTTTTCTCTCTTCACATTGCCTCTCCTTTCAACTCCTTCTCTTTTCACTCTTTATTTTTCTCTCACCCTGTATCCTATCCTTTTCAACTCCTTCTCTTCTCATCTCTTTCTTTTTCACTCCTTCTTTCTTTTTATCTCTCCTTTTATACTTATTTCTCCTTTTTCTCTCTCTCCCCCTTTTTGTCATCAGCCAAAAAGAGGTCCTACTATTTTTGCATTTTTGTTTTTCTCTTTACAAAGTACAACTACAACAAAATTAAAAACTCCTAAGATGACTACTTGAGCTAGTCAGATATGGAGATAATGTTGAGATGCTTCTTGATGAACTCGAACCTAATGAAATGGTGTTTTATTTTAATGTGTTTGGCTCTAGAGTGTAAGATAGGGTTCTTGGTTAGGTTTATGGCTGAAGTGTTATCACAGAACAAAGGAATATTTGTTACAAAGATGTTGTAATCTTCAAGTTGATGTTTCATCCAGATTAACTCTGAGCACCTGTTAACATGGCAATGGTGCTTTGTCTTTTGCTTGACCAAGAGATCAAATTATCACCTAAGAATGTGCAGTTGCCACTTGTACTTTTCCTTTCCAACTTGTCTCCAGCATAGTCAGAATCACAAAAACCTCTTAGTTTGTAGTTGGGGGTTTTCTTGTATAACAAGGTAAGGTTGGTAGTTCCTTTAAGGTATCTCAAGATTCTTTTGACATCAGTTAAATGAGATTCCCTAGGGTCAGCTTGAAGTCTGGCTTTGTTCCTTACCACTTCACCTTTTTCATTGAGTTTATTCTTGAACACCCACTTGGTTCCAATAATGTTTTTGTTTGGTCTAGATACCAGATCCCAAACATCATTCCTTTGAAATTCATTCAGCTCTTCTTGTATTGCAAGTATCTAATCTTCCTCTGCCAAAGCTTCATCAATATTGCTTGGTTCAATTGTTGAGAGTAAACCAAATAGATTGGTTTCTCTACTTGATGATTTGGTCTTCAATGGTTCTGCTGCACTGCCAATAATGAGAGTTTCTGGATGTGAAGACTTGTACTTTCATCCATTCTTTCCCTCTAACATGTCTTCAGAGTCAGCATGTTCTTCTTCCTTGCTTTCATCATTATCTTTCTCAGGTTCTGCTGCTGGTCCAGCTTCTAGTTCCTGTGCCTCTGGTTCACCTGCCATTTCCTCATCTTGCTTTGACTTTTCAGGTCAAGCTATTTGTCATATAACATAATACAACTTAAATAGTTTCAAAGTGAAATTAATACAACCAGAACTAATGTTCTGCTTCTGGTGATCTCTGCTTGTTTTTGAAACCACTGGAATGTTGTTACTGCTGAAGTGTTCATATTATATGGATCACTTGATTCCTCTAACAGTTTGAAAACCAGCAGAATACATATCCAACTTTGATTTTTAAGATGTAACCTCTTTGTCAACAGTTTCAGTTTTACTCTGAAAATCCTCTTGTTTCTGATTTTCAGATTATGAATCTGTATGTTCGGTGATTATATGGTTTGGATGAAGGGATTCTGATTTTGAATCTGTATGTTCTGAAAATCCTCTTGTTTCTGATTTACCAGAGTGTTTGACGAACTCTCCTGATTCTGATTATTCTTTTTCTGCTGATACACCATGTTCCTCTAATGATTCTGGAGCTTATGGTGATTCTGATTCTTCTGGTAGTTCCAGTTTGTTGATATGAGTGATTTCTCTAATATTTCTTGTTCCTCATATGATTCTGGTTATTTGGATGAGTTGGGTGAATCTGATAATTCTGGGGATTTAAATGAATCTGATAATTATGATAATTTCTGTAGTTATACTGATTCTGATAAGTATTGTGTTGATCAGTTCTTCTTCTACCAGAGTCAATTGGCTTCAGTTTGGTAGATGTTGGAACATAGACCTTCTTCTGCTTGTGCATTGCCAACATCCATTGTCCAGGCACCATTGTTTGTGTCTCCTTGTGATTGCTCAGAATATCTGCAACATAGACAATTTAATCTTTTGGTACCCAGAACTGATTGGGTCTAGGTTTGTTAGTTTTAAAAGCTCTCTGATCTTGTTCAGATATTACCATTGGACAAGATAATTCAGAGTGACCTTTCTTAGCACAAACAATGCATTAAACATCAGAATGAACAACTTTACTTTCAGCAACCGTTTCTGTAAAACCAAGACCTCTCTTTCCAATGTTACTGTTTCCATAAATCATAGATGCATATTTACTTCTTTCCATTTCCATTAGAAATAAAGTTTTGAAAAAATTGCTCCTGCATATTAGATTCATAAACAGTTTTGGAAGTGGAACAAATATTACTTTTGAGAGTTTGGTTTTCAGATTTGAGTCTTGCAACTTCAATTTTAAAATCCTTGTTTTCAGTTGCATACTCAAAATTTCGATTCTTTAAAAGTTGGACTTCTTTGGTCAGATTTTTCTTATCTTCCCTAAGAGTTTTCAGTTTTAAAGACATCTTATTGTTTGCATTTAAAAAATCTTTTACAGCATCAATTAATTCAAATTTAGTGAAATCAGAAAATACCTTATTGTCTTCATCTTCTGAATCTGTTCCAGAGCCTGAGCTGTATCCAGAACTTGAGTTGGTATCAGCCATCAGAGCCAGAATATATTCCTCTGATGTGTTTCCAGACTTGCCTGAACGACTGCTTTCATCATTCTTCCTTTTGCCTGCTTTCCTTCCTGAAACTGTGCATTTGTGAAATCCAAAGGCAGACCTGATGTGTGCCATCATTGCTGTTTCTGCCTCTACTTCATCAGACGATTCTTCTTCTGATTCTGATGCCTCCCAGGCTACCATCAGACCCTTCTTTTTGAATCTGGAACTCTTCTTGTGTTGTTTGCCTTTTTCCAAATTTGGACATTCTGACTTGATATGTCTAGGTTCATAGCATCCATAACAGATGATGTTCTTCTTGTCAGATTCTTCCTTTCCTTTGCTATTATGTTTCTTCTTGGAGCCTCTCCTCTTCCTATTTTCCGAAATCTTAACCATCTGTTTGGTTAAGTAAGCCATATCATCACAGTCACTGTCACTATTGAAGGTGCAAACACGAGAAGGGGGGGTTGAATTGTGTTTAACTAACTTGAATACTTTTTGTGTTGTTACACTTTTAAAATAAAACTTGATGTATGAATAAAAACAGAGTTAGCAGTGGATATAAAGTAACAAACAAAACACATAATTTTTATACTGGTTCACCATTAACGAGGCCACGTCCAGTCCCTTCACCTTGAAGGATTTCACTAATTCAAACCTTGAATTACAGCAGTTCTACTAACCCTCCAAGTTAGTCTTCTCAAACAGTCTAACAATGCTAGACTCTTGAGGAATACAGAACCTTTCTTCTCCTGCCAATCTGACAACCCCAAATTGTAGAAGGAATTACAACACTTTGAATCTAATTGCCAAGTAATCTTCTACCCCTTCTGACTCCCTCAGATTGTAGACTCTACTTCAACAACTTAGATCACATGAGAAAGAAAACAACAAGAGTGCTTGCTTCTTGAAAGCTGGAACTCACAATTGACCTCACTGAAAAATTGAGTGTTTGCTTTGGAAGTGTATGACTCTTTTGTGATTTTTGATACTAACTATTCTGCCTTGAGCCTCCTTTTATAGATGCAGATTAGGGCCTCTTCCAAACTTAATTTCGAGCTGAATCTTGCTGGATTCTCTTGCAAAAATATCTTGACCAATTGGGCTTCATTTAAATAAAAAACATATCTTTTTTAAGCTTCAGATTTTCTTTCAAAAATAACTGGCCAATCATGTCTTTAGTTTCTTCCTGCCAACTGCTCATTAGTTCCACAATACTTCACTTTATTTTTGTAACAAATCTTTTTAATACTTTGATCAAAATAAATTAAAATCTCCACCGTTAATCCTCATGATTAAATCTGGACCATTTGATCTTTTGCGCTAGTCAACATCTGGACCATACTAAGTGATATGTTGTGATCCTCTGATCTCGGCCACTGCTGGACCACACATCCTGACCTTCTGATTTCAGCCAACACTAGGCCATGGTCTGATCTTCTGATCTCGGCCAACACTGGGCCAAATACTTAAATCTAAACCATTGATATGAAAATCTTCCCTCTGATCTGGACCAATTCTGGACTTGGTCTGGATTAAACTGAAATTAAATCTGGACAAATAATATTTCAGTCTGGACATTTTACCTTCTGTTTTGGATCAGTTCTGGATCAATTCTGGAGATCATTTCTTCTGGTCTGGACTTAGTTTCATACCCTGAACCATGCTATCTTCTGGTCTGGGTCAAATCTGGATTAATTCCTTTGTTCTGGACCCATTTATTTACCCTCTGATTAAGTCTGGATCAAGTCTGGGCTGTTTATCATTTCACTGCGAGGCCATCTTCTGGTCAGAATAACTACTTGAATAAATCTGACATTTGACATATTCTGGTCTGGAACAACTCTCCCTATGGCAGGCTTCGTTCTGGTCTGGTCCAGGTCTCCTTCTGACTTTGCTTCCTTCTGATCTGGGCCAACAAAGATATCCTCTGGTAGTGTTTTGACATCCTAGTGTATCATCTGGTAATTCCATGATGCATTCTTGATGCTTTTTCTACCTTGAAAACTTCATTTTCTGGTGGTATTTAATGTAATAATTCAAGGTACAAAATAAGATTACATGGAGTGCTTTTGTAAAAATCAAAATCTTAAGTATTTAGAACCAACTTGGTTCCAACAACTATCCTCTGACTCTGGTGCTGCCCTTGCAACTTTCTTCTGTTTTGACTTCAGGGCTAGATTCTTCTTCTTCTTTGGTTCATCTGCTTCCAGTTCTATTTCATGAGACTTGAGTGAGCTGATCAGATCTTCAAGTCTTAAGTTATTCAGATCTCTGGCTTGCTGAACTGCAGTAACCATTGGTCTCCACTTGGTTGGTAAGCTTCTTAGAATCTTCTTGACATGATTTGCTGTTGTGTAGCTTTTCTTCAAGACCTTCAGTCCAGATATCAGAGTCTGGAATCTACAGAACATTCAATCAATGTCTTCATCATCTTCCATCTTGAACATCTCATACTGTTTGACCAGTATGTTAGCCATTTCTTCTTGAACCTGCTGGCTTCCTTCACAGGTCAGAACCAAACAGTCAAATATGCTATTTGTTGTTTATTTATCTATGCATCTGTCAAATTCCTTGAATGTGATGGCATTGATCATGATGTTTCTGGACATGTGATGTAGTTTGTATAATTTGCTCTGGTCAGGTTTCAAATCTTCCATGTCCAGTTCTTTAGTTGGATCTCTTGGAATAGTAGGTGCAGTGTATCCTTTGACTACCAGCTTCCATAATTCAGGATCTTGAGATATGAAGAAACTTCTCATTCTGTCCTTCCAATACTCAAACCTGTCTCCATCAAACAGTGGTGGCCTGTTGATGTTGCCTCCAAATTCTTCTGACATGTTGAACCCCCTTGGACCTTTCCTCAAACTCTGTTAAGTGCTCAGCCTTGAGACCGAGCTTTGATTCCAATTGAAGGTGCAAACACGAGAATGGGGGGTTGAATTGTTTTTGACTAACTTGAATACTTTTTCTGTTTTTGCAGTTTTATAACAAAACCTGATGTATGAATTAAAACTGAGTTAGCAGCAGATATAAAGTAAATAAAAATTCAGAATTTTATACTAGTTCACTGTTAACTAGGCTACGTCCAGTCCCTTCACTTTGAAGGATTTCACTAATTCAAAAATCTTGAATTACAAAGTATCACTGACCCTCCAAGTCAATCTTCTCAAAAAGTCTAACAACCCTAGGCTTTTGAGGAAAAGAACCTTGAATCTAATTGCTAAGTAATCTGCTAATCCTTCTGACTCCCTCAGATTGTAGACTCTACTTCAACAATTTAGACCTAACACCTTGAATCTAATTGCTAAGTAATCTGCTACTCCTTCTGACTCCCTCACATTGTAGACTCTACTTCAACAACTTAGACCTAACACAAGGGAAAGAAAAACTTAGAGTACTTGCTTCTGGAAAGCGGATACTCACAATTGACCTCACAGAAAACTCAAGTATTTTGCTTTTGGAAGTGTATGACTCTCAAGTATTTTCGATACAAAGTCTTCTCCCTTGAGCTTCCTTTTATAGATGAACTTTAGGACTTCACTGATGCTTTACTTCTGGAGTGTATTTCAATTAATCTGTTTTGAGAATATTCTGGAGTAGTTTGCTCAGATTCTGTTTTGAGTCTTTTGCTCACTGATGCTTTACTTCTGGAGTGTATTTAGATTAATCTGTTTTGAGCATTTTGCTCCACTTCTGTTTTGAGCATACTTTTAGCTAGATTCTATTTCTTGAGTCTTTTGCTCCAATTCTGTTTTGAGCATGCTTTTAGCTAGATTCTGTTACTCTAGTTTTTTACTCCAATTTTGTTTTGAGCATTTTTCTCAGATTTTGTTTTAAGCATATTTTTAGCTGGATTCTGTTTCTCGAGTCTGTTGCTCCAACTCTGTTTTGAGCATTTTTCTCTAACATATTCCTCTGACAGATTCTTCTGATGAATCATCATCTGGTGACTTCATCCTCTGATTTTTTGCTTCTGGTGACATCCTCTGGTGACGTCATCCTCTGATTTTTGCTTCTGGTGACATTTTATATAATAAATCTAAGTACAAAATAAGATTACATGGAGTGCTTTTGTAAACATCAAAATCCTAAGTACTTAGAACCAACTTGGTTCCAACATTTTGTTCATATTGAGTTTGTAATTCTTCAGATTGATTCTGTTTGTATTTTGTTCAAATTGAGTTTGTAAATTCTTTAGATTGATTTTGTTCGTATTTTGTTCATATTGAGTTTGTAATTCTTCAGATTGATATTGTTCATATCTTGTTGTAGATAAATTTTGATCAAATCTTCGTGTAAATAATTCATATTTTCTTGTGACAAATCTTGATCAAATCATCTAATCTTTACCATATCTTTGTTTCAACTTGGTCAAAGATTTTATTCAATCATAATCAAATCTTATTTTAGATTTTCTTCAAAAACATTTGACCATATCTTCTTTTCAACTTGGTCAAAGATTTTCTTTAATCATAAATCTGAATCAAATCTTATTTTATATTTTCTTCAAAAACATTTGACCATATCTTCTTTTCAACTTGGTCAAAGATTTTGTTCAATCATAAATCTAAATCAAATCTTATTATAGATTTTCTTCAAAAACATGAATCTTCTTTATACTCTATGATGTCAAATTTATTATAAAACCAACTTTGTTCCAACATCTGCTTCCTCTAGTTCAGTAAATGTGCAGTATTCTCATATTGCTTTAACTTTTTAAGGTCAAGTTGTTTGTCATCAAATTTAACATGTATTTGTAAGTTTAGAGGCGCACCTAAGAGGGGGGGTGAATTAGGTGTTTAGAAATTTTCTGGTTTTTAGAGACTTTTCTAATTTCATTAGTGAAGTAGAATGCAAATGGCAGAAAAATCAAGAACACAAAGGATTTATCTTGGTTCGCCTTATAACCAAGGGTACATCCAGTCCTCTTGCACACCACAAGAGATTTTCCACTATGTTAGAATAAGTACAAGTCTAACACTAAAACTGTTGTGACTAACTCCTAACAATCTCCCTAAGATAGCACACCACTATCTTAATTTACAACACTTTGAAGAAAGTAGACCACTTTCTTCTAAAAGAACTTGAATGAATTTACAATAATGATTTTGATAGAACTTAAGTGAATATACATGTGATATGCTTTCTTTGTTTAATGATAACAATCCAATACTATTGTACTTCAAGTGCAGCAAGAGAACCTTTTGCAATGATATGATAATTTAGCAATATGCACTTGAAATATGAGTTTGATTCTTAATGGATCTTTAAAATTTCTCAAAGAATGTTCTGAATTTTTGTGAAAATTGTTAAAAGTGTTCAGATTAAACTTGAGCCTAGGAGTATTTATACTCCTAAGACATCACTTCAGATCAGTGGCAATCATTCCTAGAGATTTAATGAATATATGCAATGATCAAGAATCAATCAGACCTAAAAAATCATTGTTTCGCAGTTGTATTTGGCTACAACCAATGTGTAGTCGAATACACCTCTGTAACGTTCAGTTTTTTCAAACAATTTTAAGTCGAATACGAAACCTTGTAGTCGAATACATATGAGTGAATTTTGCCACTGACTTGATTTTGTATTCGGCTACGACATCCTGTAGCAGAATACAGAAGTGTAGTTTTAGCTACTGACTTGGTTTTGTAATCGGCTACGACATCCTGTAGTCGAATATAGTGTATTTGGCTACGACATCCTGTAGTCGAATACAGATCAGAATTTTTTGCTTCTAACTTCAGTTTGTATTCGGCTACAACATGCTGTAGTCGAATACAGATGTGTTGTTTTTGCTACTGACTTCATTTGTATTCGGCTACACATATATGTAGTCGAATACACAATTGACTTTGTTTAAAAATAGATTTTCCAAACATTTGTTCATGCATTTTGAAAATTCTCTTTTATGCATATGTAAAAGTATAAGGTTCTCATGTGCAGTTTGAAATATAATAATACTAGATTGCATCATATACCTTAAATTCTAAGTCGTCTATCAAAAAACATAAGTATTCTCGCATATTTACAATATTGACTCCTCCATAATTTGAGATTCCCTATTGAACAATTTTTAAGCTTTGAATCTTTTATAATATCGAAGGAAGGTACACTTTTGTGAGTGGGGACAAGCTTCCCAAGGTTGTCTTTAGTGTTTAACATATAACAAATACAACCAAATTTCTTAAAGTAAGAGATATTAGGCTTTTTACCGTTCCATAATTCATATGGTGTTTTATTCAATATTGGCCTAATTAAAATTCGATTCTGAATATAATATGCAGTGTTGGTTGCCTCTAGCGATTTCTTGAAGGGATCTATTCTCTATTTCTACAACTCTATTTTGTTGTGGTGCTCTAGGAGAGGAGAAGTTGTGTGAGATTCCACGCTCATTACAAAAACTTTCAAATAACTTGTTTTCAAATTATCCTCCATGATCACTTGTAATTGTTAAAATCCTAAGATATTTTTCATTCATTACTTGTTGGAAAAAGGCAATAAACACTTTGTGGCAGTCATCTTTATTTCTTAAGAATTTTACCTAAGTCCACCTAGTGTAATCATATACTATTACAAAGCCATATTTCTTTCCATTTACTGAGACTATTTTCAATTGCCCAAAGAGATCTATTTTCAAGAGCTCAAGGGGTTTGGAGGTAGAGACTACGTTCTTAGGGGTAAAGGAGTTCTTAGCTTGTTTTCCCTTTTGACAAGCTTCACACATAATTTCAGTTTTGTAGCTATGCTTAGGTAGATCTCTAACAAGTTGCAGTTTATTCAATTTTGAGATTAATCTTAGGTTTGCATGACCTAACCTTTTGTACCAAATTAATTTTTTAACATTTACTAACATTAAACACCTAATATCTTGCTTTTCTAAGCTAAATAGATTTATCTTGTATAGGTTATTTTGCCTTTGACTTGTAAAGAGTACATATCCATATTTTTTACTAATTGCTTTGCATGTTTTTTGATTAACTATAATATCATAGTTATTATCACTTAATTGACTAATATGTAATAAATTATGTTTAAACCTTTAAGAAACAAAACATCTTTAATAGAAGGTGAGGTGTCATTACCAATTGTGTCGTGTCCAATGATATAACCTTTATGCTTTTCTCCAAAAGTTATTGTGCCTCCTTTGATCAAAGTTAGGTCATGGAACATAGACTTTTCTTCTATCATATGTTGCGAATCCACTATCCAAGTATCATGATTGATGTTTCAACTTGGATGCTGAGAACATCTACAACATAGATAATTTTGTTCTTAGGTACCCAAATTTGGTTAGGTCCTGGTGTTTTAGTCTTGAAAGGTTTCTTGTCTTTCCTTGTGTTTAACATGGGACAAGATATATTGGAGTGTCCTTTCATGGAATAAACAATACATTAAACATCAGGTTTGAAAAGTACAAACTTAGTTATTGGTTCTTGGTATCCTAGACCTCTTTTACCATTTCTACTAACTCCATAAATCATAGAAGCATACTTGCTTTTTTCTATATTGTTAGCTAGAAAGTCTTGGAATGATACTTCATATTTATCATAATTACATATCACATTTTCTGAAGGTTTTGAGACATGATTATCTTTCCGATTTATATTTTCTATTTTAAGCTCAACACTTTTATTTATTTTTTAAATATTAATTTCTTCATCCAGGTTTGCATTTACTTTCCTAAGTGCTTTCATTTTTAGAGGCAAATTGTGGTTTTTATTTAAGAAATCATTTATGACTTTAATTAATTCAGATTGGGTTAAAACAGAAACTACCTCAATTTCTTCATTTGCCATCGATTCCTCTACTTGACTGCCTGAAATTTCTTTGAGGGAATAGCTTCTTTCCATTGTACCACATCCTCTAAATTTTTCTAGATATGAAAGTCAGCTCCTCATCCTTTGAGTCCACATTCTGGTCATCTGAATCATTATCCTCTAATTATGCTATTACCTTCAAAGCCTTCTTCTGCTTGGATTTCAAATACAAAGTCATCTGCTTCAGCTTGGGCTCATCCTCTACAAGCTCAATTTCATGTGATCTAAAGGAGCTAACCAGTTCTGCCAATTTAAGAGTACTCAGATCCTTAGCTTCTTGAATGGTTGTAATCTTTGGTCTCTACTTGCTTGGCAAACTCCTAAGAATTTTTCCTTATATGATAAATAGTATTATAACTCTTTTCAAGAACCTTTAATCCTGAGACCAAAGTCTAGAATCTTGAAAATACTGTTTCAATGTCTTCATCTTCTATCATATGAAGTAATTCATATTTTCTGACTAGGAGTTGGCCTTTGCTTCTTGAACTTGCTTGCTTCCTTCATAAGTCAGAACCTGATTGTCAAAGATGTTCTTTGTTGTTTCTTTGTTAGTGAATTTGTCAAACTCCTTAAAGTTGATTGCATTTATCATGAAGGTTTTGGACTTGTGATGCATCTTGTACATATTATTATGTACAACATCGATCTATTTCCTTTGAATTTCAGTGCCATTAGTATTTGTTGGAGCAGTGTAGTCATCTTTCATTAAGTCCCTAAGTTCATGATCTTGTGAGATAAAGAAGCTTATGAGTCTGTCTTTCTTGTACTCAAATCTTTCTCCATCAAATAGAGGTGGTCTGTTAATGTTTCCACAAGAGGCTTCTTCACTGAATTAGACATGTTGAATCCTTGGATCTTTCCTCAAACACTATAAAGTGCTAAGCCTTGAGATCGGGCTCTTGATGCCAATTAAATGTGCAAACACAAGAAGGGGGTTGAATTGTGTTTGTCTAAGTTGGATTCCTTTTTAATTATTTATTCATGAATTGGTTCGAATTTGGTGATTTTAACTAAAAAAAGAGACAGTAGCAATCAAGCTTAAGTAATCAGAGACAACAGTAAAGTAAATAGTGCATAATTAAAGTGACACAAGCAGGTTTATCGTGGTACACCACCAACTTGGTAGCTACATTCAGTCCCTTCACTTAGAAGGATTTAACCACTAATTCAAATCCTTGAATTACAAAACACCAGGCCCTACAAGTTAGTCTTTTCAAAACAACCTGACGCCTAAAGACGACTTTTTGAGGCAAACAAACACGTTGACCCTACAAGTCAAGTCTTCGCCACACAACTCAACAACCACATATTGTTGAAGGAAATTACACCTTGACCCTACAAGTCAAGTCTTCTCAACACAACCTGAAAACCATAGATTGCTTGAGGGACACTAAAGCCATTGTTGGGTTGGGTTAAACAATTTTGGAACAAATTGTGTTATGCTTCTAATAAGCAGATTGTTACAATTAATTTCTCACACTAAAACACTTAGAAAATATTTCTTTGAGCGAGTGCTTCTCTAGAACTTAAATCATTGAACTTTGAATACTTAGAAAATTTAAGCTCTCAAAAGATTTTCTGAATTGTATGGATTTATGAATTTATGAGTTTGTGCTTTCTTCTTCGGCCTTGAGTATCTATTTATATAAAAGATTAGGGTTTCACTTTTGTCCTTGTAAAATCTAGATCATATCTTTCTTGTGAACAAATTTTGAATGTATTTTCTTATGAACAAATTATGAGTATATCTTCTTGTGAATAATTCTAAGTGTTTCGTAATGTGAATAATTATGAGTGTATCTTCTTGTGAATAATTATGAGTGTATCTTCTTGTAAACAATATTTTGTCCATATCTTCTTTTCACCTTGGTAAAAGGTTTTCTTCAATTATAATTATGAATCAATGATATCAGCCAGTTTCTGACCCAGTTATCAGAGGCAATCTTCATACCCAAACTTCAAAACCACACATCAAAGGCAGTCTTTGTAACCTTTAGAGGCATGTTTCTTTTAGAGGCATATGTTCATAGGAAGATGTGTATGCTTTTCCGTTCATCAAATCTCATCCTCTTATTTTCCTCTGGTATCTTCCTCTGATTTTCTTGTTCTAACTGTTGCACACTTAATGAAGCCATTAGTTCAAACAAATTATTCTTATAAATAGGAAAACCAAATTGGTTCCAACAATTATTGTCAATGATTCTTCTAGATGGACATGGGTAAAGTTTCTTAAACACAAGGACGAGTCACATAAAGTTTTCACTACCTTCTACAAACAAGTGCAAAAGGAAAGTGGTTTTTGTATTACAATAATTCGTAGTGATCATGATAGTGAATTTGGAAATAAATTTATTGAAAACTTATGTGAAGAGAATGGAATTTTACTTAATTTTTCTTCTCCTAGAACACCGCAGCAAAATGGTGTTGTAGAGAGGAAAAATATATCTCTTTAGGAAATGGCACACACCATGATTCATGAAATTAATGTTGCCAAGCATTTTTGGGTGAGAGGCTTTGAACACTGCATGATATATTCATAATAACATTTGTCAAGACCTATACTAAATAAGACTCTTTATGAATTGTGGAAAGAAATAAAACCCAACATTTCTTATTTTCATCAATTTGGTTGCATATGTTATATTTTGAACACTTAAGATGAGTGATTGCAAACTTATGGCTACACCAATGCACCCCACCTATCCTACATTCTGAAAATACAATTTAGAATGAAATAAGGACTAGTTTGAAGCCCTAATTTTAACTATAAATAGATAATCGAGGCTGAAGAAGAAGATCATCAAAAATCAAAAAAGAGTTGAAGAAGTCATAAGCTCAAAATTTTAAATTCATCTTAGAGTTCAAAGAGAGAAACACTTTTTCAAGTTAGAAATATTTTCTAAGTGTTTTTTCTTAGAGTGTGATAGTTATTATTATTATCAGTTTTGTTAGAAGCAAACACTTAAAGTTCTAATCTTTTGAATCCAACCTAATAGTGGTTTAGTTCCTTCTTCAATATGAGATTGTCAGGTTGTTTGGAGAAGACTTGACTTGTAAGGTCAAGGTGGTTAGTTCCTCAAAAGTTTGGGGATGTCAAGCTATTTGGGAAGACTAGCTTTGAGGGTCAGGTGCTTTGTAATTCAAGGTATTTGAATTAGATGATTAAAGTCTTCTGAATGAGGGGACTGGATGTAGCCAAGTTAGTTGTGAACCAGGATAAATCTATGTGTCCAATTATTTATGCTTTCATTGTTTGCTACCTCTGAACTCAATTGCTTCTTATCTAAGTCATTCATAAAACCAACCAACTTTCATCAAATTAGCAAAAAGTTACCAACTTTGTCAAACACAATTCAACCCCCTTCTTGTATGTGCACCTTCATCCATGTCATGTTTGATGACAAAAAACATGACAGTAAAAATTCAAAGCTAGATGAAGATTTTGCAGATTTATAAATATCTTAAGAACTAGAAAGATCATAGGCATAAGCAAAAACTCCCTCTGAAGAACTAGTAGATGAAATTGATAGTACGAAGATAAGTAATGATCAACCATCTACAAGTCAACATTAGAGGCAGTCTTCAGATTCAGAGCCAATCTTCATTCCCTTATCAGAGGTAGTCTTCAGACCTAAACATCAGAGACAGCCTTCGTAACCTTCAAAGGAACGTTGCTTTCAGAGGCATATGTTTAGAGGCAAACACGTATGCTTTTGGGTTCGTGTGATCTCATCCTCTGGTCACTTACTATGGTACCTTCCTCTAATTTTCTTTTTCTAATTGCTACACACTTAATGAAGCCATTAGTCCAAACAAATTATTCTCATAAAATACCTTTGTTAACATCAAAACCACAAAGGGAAAACCAACATGGTTCCAAAAATACTTACAGTGGTACTATAGGTTATCTCATCCTCAGATGATCTCTTATTTTGTTGTAACACCTCTCTGTTTTGCATTCATGATGTTGGTACTCATGTTCTGATGCCTATTCTTGTCCTAGTGGCTATGGTCCTGATGCCTATTCTTGTCCTAGTGGCCATGGTCCTGATGTTGGTGTTGGTGCCCCTGCACATGAACCTAAAGCCCCAAGTCTTTTTGATTGGTATACATAATGTCAAATAATGGGTGGTCTTATACAACAGATCATGGACTTACATAGGCTAGATCATGATGACGTGATGTATGACTACTTAGAGAAAGCCTTACACACATCCAGGGGAGAGGATTATTATTAGTATTGTAGTCGTATTTTGATTGTATTATGTTATTACTAAGACTTATTTCTTTTGACTACTTTTATTGTTCTAGATTGATTTTTTATGTTTGTAATATAATTTTATATTTGTAATAACATTTTATTGCTCCTCACAAAACATATATCACTAATACAACATAAATACAACATTAAAAGAACTTAAATAGAAACACAACTAAAGCTAGTATCTGGTTGAGTTTAGTTAGTAGTTTCATCAAGTTCAACGAGATAGCCCATGATCTCATCAATGCTTTTGGGGCGATTCAAACTTTCTAACATATCATGTGTAGATCTGGTCAACGTTGCGTCTAACTTGATCGATCCTTTGGTTTCATAATAATGGAAGGTAGTGATCATTGTATGGACATCATTGTCTTGAAGATGAAAATTTGTGTACCTAAGACATCTATCAACATCGATTGACAGACAATGATATTCAATTTTATCCACCCTCTTAGAATCACCAAATGTAACGAGATTGTTGAGTTTACCCATCAAATCTTGGAGAGTGATATTATCAAATACCCTTAACCCTACTAGTTGTTGGTCGTTAAAGTAAACAAAAGCTAAATTAGATAACATGTTGACATGAAATAAAATTTATAATGATTTTCATCCAAGCAAATATTTAAAGACGTACAAAGCAATCAAGACAACACAAAAGTGTCGATGCAATCAAGACCACACAAAATGTTGGTACAATCAAGACCATACAAAAGTGTCAATCATCTGCCAAAGGCATACAATTTGATGTTTGTTCTAATTTTCTAACATCAAATCCATTCCTATGATAATATATAAGCCCTTAAGGGGTAAGCAAATTTGGTCCACTAAAAATATCCTATCAAATAAGCTAATTAGGCATTGAGGACATACGAAAGAAGTCTCAATCTGGTTCTTAGCTGCAGTAGTTACAACTAAGATATAAGGTATTTCAAAAAGGGAAAGATCGAGTTGCAAAACACAATAAGAGGATATGAAGGAATGGGATGCACTAGTGTCAAACATAACAATTAAGGGGTTTTGGTTTACATAATAGGTACTAGTAATCAGATTATTGTTCTTACCTTTCTTGCCATCAAGGGCATATACCCTCCAAGAGCTTGGCTTGTATGGGTTTGAATCACCTTGCCACTGGCGTGTTGGGAAAGAAACCATCATGTGCCTTGGTTGTTTGCAGGAGTAGCAAACATTTCTTCCTCCTAAGTATTCTCCTCCATGTTCCTTTCTATACCTTAACCATTTTCTTATCCTAGGAGAACTTCAATTCTGCACATACTTCCCTTTCCCAAAGGAAGTCTTAACCTTTAATCGTGGATTAAATTTGTTAGCATCCATCCTTTATTGCAACTTAGTCTCTTTTTCCTCTCGCACTTTCTTCAAATTCTCTTCAATGATATATCTCTTGTGCACCAGGGTGAAGTAGCTAGGGATTACCTGATGACCAGTATTACTACTAATGTCATATCTTAAGTTCCATTCAAATTGATTGATTTTCCAGTCATCATTTGGGGTGTCATGGCATGTGAGGAGAACATAACTAGTTCATCAAACTTTGCTACAAATCTAGCCACAAACAAACTTTCTTGTTGCAAATGAAAAAAATTCTAGCTCCTTATGTTTTCTAGCACTTTTTGGGAAATATTTTTCAAAGAAAGTTACCTCAATGTGCTCCCAGTTCAAAGGTTTCCCCAGGGTTAGTAGGTGAGTCCTTGCACCCTTCTGAAGGTGCAAACACGAGATGGGGGAGTTGAATTGTGTTTGACTAGTCAATTTGAATAATTTACAAACTTAATCTGAAAAAAATACAAATAGAATCAATATAGAAGAACTCCTTAGATTGGATTTAGAAATAAAGAATTGGCTATATAACATATTATTGAGAAACATGTTGTTCATAATTATTTTTGAATTAGATAATTGTTGACCAAGCTAGGAATGAAGATACAATTCATAATTAAACAACGACTAAATTGAAGCCCTAATTTTATCTATAAATAGATACTAAAGGTTGAAGAAGAAGATCATCGAAAAATCAGAAAATAGTATAAGAACTTAAGCTCAAAATTCCAAATTCATCTTAGACTTCAAAATGAGAAACACTTTTTCGAATGAGAAATATTTTCTAAGTGTGTTTATTAGAGTGTGATAGTCATTGTTATAATCAGCATGTTATAAGCAACTACTCAAATTTCAAATCATTGTATTCAAACCCGTTAGTGGTGTTAGTGTGCCATTAACAATCTGGGGTTGTCAGATTGTGTGAAGAACATCATTGAAAAATCAGAAAAGAGTATAAGAACTCGAGCTCAAAATTCCAAATTCATCTTAGACTTCAAAGAGAGAAACACTTGTTCGAATGAGAAATATTTTTTAAGTGTTTTTCTTATAGTGTGATAGTCATTGTAATGATCAGTATGTTAGAAGCAACTACTGAAATTCCAAGCCGTTGTATTCAAACCTGTTAGTGGTCTTAGTGTGCCTTCTACAATCTGAGGTTGTCATATTGTGTAGAGAATACTTGGCTTGTAGAGTCAAGGTGTGTGTGTTTCTCAAAAGTTTGGGGTTGTCATGTTGTTTGAGAAGATTCGCTTGGAGGGTCGGGTGCTTTGTAATTCAAGTTGTTGAATTAGTGGATTAAATCCTTATGAGTGAAGGAACTGGATGTAGCCAAGTTAATAGTGAACCAAAATAAATTACTTATGTCACTTTATTCCTGCAATCCTTAGTTTTGTTATTGCTTCTACTCCAAGTAAATCACCAAGTTTGAACCAATTTAATCAAATAATGAAAAAATTATCAACTTAGTCAAACACAATTCAACCCCCTTCTCGTGTTTGAACCTTCACATTGCATCAATCACTGTGTTGTAGTGTTGTTCTTTGCACAACTCCCTACCTTTGAGCACAATAGGGGAGCATTGTGCCGCATGGTTGCGCTCAATTTAATTATGAGTCAGTACATTGCGCCCAGACTCAGTGCCAATATGCTGGTATACGTTTCCAAACCACTATTTAAGTCAAAAACCATTATTGTATTAGGGTTTTGATCCTTTGATGCCAAGGAGAAGACAACTACACCTAAGAGGAGACTTTGTGCAACCTTTATGTGTAATTTTCATATTTCTCTGTTTGTCTATCAAACATGAGTAGCTAATTTACTCATTTATTATGTATTAGATGAATCTCATTAAATCTATGAAATTTTGGGTTTAATATTCTATTTATGCAATTATAAAGTGATTATTTATCTATTTTTGTTCTTCATGCTTTTTTGTGCTTGATCACCATTGAATTGAATTTCGGTATTATTTCGTTATTGGGAAATATGTTATAATAACATAAACCAAAATAAATGTCCATGTTTCAATATTATTATTGGAGTATAAAATATTAACGTATTATTAAGAAATTAATGTCCATACATGTTTTGAGTAACATATCTAGTCACCTAACGAATTAGGGTCATTTGTTATAAAAAAAAGGGAATTTGAGTCAAGAAATTGATCTTAGACTAGTTTGTTAATATTTGACACAATCAAATAAGTTATTGTTAAAATAGTGAATTTAAAATTATATAATGAAATTGGGTGATTCGAATCCTTAATCGTTTTTCTCATAATAAATTTTGTCTAGTTATTTTTACGATTGTTCGAAATTATAAACCAAATTATAAACCTTTTGTTACATAAGTGTTAATTTACAACTTCGTTGCAACGAATAAATTAATAATAATCCCTCTAGAGATGATTTTATTTATCACTTTATTATTGGTACACATGCTAAAGAGTTCTCAAATCGAGTTTGATCAAAAGAGGTTAAATTGATTATGCACAATAATTAATCAATTAAATCTATTACTAAAATGATTAAGACTTATCTTATATCACTGCTTTTCGAAATATTCTTATTTTAATGGATTAAACTCATTTACTTAATCATTTAACAATGTAATATACATGTCAGAATATTACAAAAAGAAGCATAAGGTTGTTCAAGCCTCAATTACATGTTAGCTTGAAATATTAGATTTTCTTTGCGTTTCACGGTGTTAAGGAACTATTTGTCCCCGAATTCTTCGACAACATTCTATAAAAGACTTCTTCTCCAAAAATATTGTCCACCTCAATTAGGACACCTTCTTTCTCCCCCTTCAAGAAGATGATGCCCTTCCTTTGATCTTCAAATAATTCATCAACGACGTACAAGAGAGAAAAGAAACTATAAATACCATGGAAAAGTTAAAAAAACATAGATAATTCCCATATTGGCCGAGATTAGTTCAAGACAAATAAAGTCGCCACATAATCATTATAAATATTTGAATTTTATTATAATTTTTTAAATGTTAACCCATATGATTTGTTGTAATATATTAAAAATATAAAACATATTTTACTTGAATGCGTGAAAATTAAACTCGTATACCAAATTTAAAAAGTAATTAAATTACTACATTTTCTATAAAAACTCTTGTAACTGCTCTTATATTATTTAGAACATTAAATTATTCTACCTTTAATTAATTAGACAAGATAATAGTAACACAAGCACCGCGGGAAAATCGGAATCACAGTGGGTTGGAAATGGAAGCTACGTAGCCCTTATAAAAAAATAGCAATGTGATTCCACTTAAAGTCTGTAGATGTCTACTCAAACAACATGAAAATCCAATTGCTTAATTTCAAATCAAGAAGAACAAAAAGTAAAGATATTTATTAGTGGTATTAGGGATTATTGATGTTGTGGGCCAAGGATATGACCACGCATTTTGTTCTCACCGACCTCAATATTTCATGTGTCTTCATCCAATATTGGCGTTAATCAAGCTTCCCCTTCTCTAAAATAATAGATTATGTGGACGGGGGATATTTTCAATTAATTTCTTGTTTCATGTTGCATGTCAATGATATCATAGGTATCAGTTCTGCAAAACAAAAGAGTGGCCTCCGCGTAAATATTTCTTATTTTATCATTAATTTCTTTTATTTATTTATTTAATTCTTCTCTATTTCTCATAGAAAAGACGTGTTAGTAGTTTAGAGTTTGATTGAAAAATAAGTAATATTTGATTAAAAATTGTTTCAGTTGTGATTCGAACTCGAATTTTCGCAAATAAATTAACTTTAAGTTATATATTTGTAACAAATTATTCTTTTAAACGTTTTTTTAAAAAATCCTTTAAGTCATAAAATATTTGCACAGTTAACCTTTTCAATTCAACTATGTTAAAAAATGATTATCTATTTAATGCTGAGGTGGCAAATCCATATAAAATAAAATAAATTTGATACTCTAGAAGAGGCTTCCATAAATATCAAGTGCTTTTGTAAAAAAAAAAAGAAAAAAGCGAAACTGAGTGATAAAAAGTAAACTACTTACAACAAATCAATTAATTTTATAACATACTTCTATTAATATTTTTTTTTCTTCATATGTTTTCTTGATCGCAGTAATTCTATATGTATGAAAAATTAAATATTAATATTTCTCCTAATAAAAATTCGAATTTAGATTTCCTATATTGTAAAAGTAACAGATATTGTGTCAATTCGGGTAGTGCATCTTGTGGTGGTTTAGTGGGAGACTCTCATGATCATCATATTTTGGAGTTTTATTATAAACTGAGGTCATGTAACTCATTTTAGTTGGAATTGTGGATTCATTGAAAGACTTCCTAAACTATCTTCTTTTTCTATGTGAAAGAGAACCTCTATTGGTTATATTTACGGCGAGACAAATAAGTGTGCTTATTTTCTTGTTAATAAAAGTCATTCATTTTTTAAGTCATTTATTTAGTTTACAAATGTTATAGGAGTATGTTATAGGCATTATTAGACAATATTATAGACGTTTCTTAATAAGCATGAGAGATAGAAAAAAATATAAAATTATAAAGAAAAATAGAGATTGAGTTAGGTGGTTGAGATAATATAGTTTTAAAAAATTAAGAAAATTCTAATAGAGAAAATTATTCTCCATCATAAGACAACAATAATAATAAAAATCTCGGGTTTTATTTAATTGGTACTCTATAATCTAATTAAGTATATGATGATCTAGTATTCAATTATTCGATGCTGTGACATTTATTATATTTAAATATTTTATAATAAAATAAAATTTTGAATATCACTATCCATCTATATTCATGGTACCTAAAAATTTACATTTTATTTATGGTACGACTTTTAAACAATAAAGAATGATTATTAAAGTTCCTTAAGTACTATAGTTCGAAACTACTTTGTTCCTCTTAGTGTGCATGAGTTTCATCTTTAGATACTTAAATTATGTAATAAAAAATATGATCATTAAAACTAATTTATGCTAGCAATTAACACTTATGCTAGCAATTAACACTTATTAATAGCAAATAAGATTAATAATAATCAAAACTACTCTCTCAGCTCCTAATACCCTTACTAGAGGCAGAAAAATAGATGGATTAGATAGATATAAATTTGAATAATAATAGATGGATTAAAACAATTCATTTATCTATCTACAATTTACTAAATCTAATCCAATCCACCCACTAAAAATAAAAATAATCCAATCTACTATTTTAATGAATAGATATCTATGTAATTCACTTACGATTTTTTTAATAATTCAACATATTAATATCTACAATAATATATTTTACTTTTTTTAAAATAATTTTATTTATTATTTTTCAAAACATTTTTTGCAAACAAATGTTTATTTTTTGTATTATTTTAAAAATACTTTCAGAACTTTAAAAATTATTTTTTATTTCAAAAACAATATAATGTCTTTTACTAAATAAAAAATTATTTTTATAAAAACAACTACTATTTTAATTTTTAAAAAAAAAAATTTTTTTAGACCAAAGTTAACTGTAGACTTACAAAACCAAAACCGCCTTTTTTTTCTTCTTTCTTGAGTAGTTAACTGGAGTTTTTATATTATTTTTAAAAAATAGTTTTTTAGCATTTAGAAATAAATAATTTAATAATTATTAATTTAAAGGTGAGCAGCAAAGCTCTAGCGACCGCGGTGTCAGACGACAATTCTTCGGTAGTCCCCTACAGTGGTTGGTGGCGGAGCTCCAACGACCTGCGGTGGTTAGTGGCTGAATTCCTGCAATCGGCCACCACACACAAATTGTTGGATTAATTTGTGACAATTGTTGAACAATGAAGTTGTTGATAAATATTGTATGTAGCAAATTCCAAAGTGTGTTGTTACACTAGTCTTTAGATTCGATTAGCCTCCACCAATCGAATGCAAATGGGATGAACAGCATACCCCTTGAGGGTACTTTGGAAAACCTTGTTATGATTTTCACTAACAGACCGAGAGTACCTTTCAATAGTATGTTATAAAAGAATGTTTCCTATACTTCACTCATGCATTAGAGAATAACAGGATGACTTAGAGTATAAAATGGATGAGACAAAGTGGATAGCAATAGCCAAATTTTCGTATTTCATTTTGTCCAAAATGATACAATTTATAGAAAAATAATGTCATTTGAGAAGTAGATATAACTCTTGGAAAACGGGTTTTTGCCATTTCGAACTAGGGACTTTCATTTATAGAAGCAACGCACAACCACTAAACCAACAATTCAATCATGTTAATAAAAAAACGTTTATACATACATATATTCACCAATAGTATGGAAATTTCTCACAATCCCCCACCATTTTCAGTATATACTTAGCCTCATAATTTTGGAAATATCATGGTTTCAGATAATGGTATTTTATGATTTGAACCACTACTTAGTAAGCTATGGGTTTCACTCATCCTGAATAGATCGGTACACAAGCTTTGAACCAATTATTCATTAGAACTAGTGTGCACAACCTACACAAGAAATCTTGGTACTATCGAAAGAATTATAAAAATGACACATTTGATAAGGCCTTGTGTCACGTTTCTTTTAGATGAGCATTTGAGAGTCAAGTCCTTTAACTCTTTGAAACAGTGTAACTTCATCCTCACATAGGTAGACTATATCAGAAATATACTCATAATATGTATGTCAAAAAATTAATAATATATTTCTATTAAGATTAAAACTAAACCTTCCAACTTTATACTTATGGTCCAAGTACTTTTAATCTTTGAGATGTATCTATATTTAAGTACTTGCAACCACTCTAATAGTGTACTTTCATCATTGAACCCACGACTTGATGTTACTCGTGTGTGAGTTGATTTTCCACAATTGATGATTAATTAGATATGGGCTCGAGTCTCATCCTCAATGATGTCTTCAACACCATATCCTTTGTCAGACCTTTCGTCAAAGGATTTGTAAGATTCTTTTCAGTACTTACTAACACTATGGATATTACTCCATTTAAAATTAAATCATTTACATAGCAATGTCTTAAACCAAAATGTCTAGATTTTCCATTATATACTTTGTTGAGACAAAACCCCAACTTAAATAATTTTGATGATAAACAACGATTAATTAAGAATTATAATTATGATTCTAAAGCATATTTTTGTACCTAATAAGTGTGCTTGAGTGTATTAAGCTAGATAGGTACCAAGAAACTTAAACAAAATCAGTTGAGAGAAGCAACATCGAATATGAAAATCCAAGAACATTATGGACAGCATTCTGATGTCACAAGAGGATGACGTCAATAGAGGATGTCACTAGAGGATGACGTCATCAGAGGATTTCACCAGAGAATGACGTCATCAGAGGATGTCACCAGAGGATACCTCCAGATGTCGTCACCAGAGGATACCTCCAGATGACGTCACTAGAGGATACATCTAGAGGATACCAAAAAATACCTCCAGAGGATATCACTAGAGGATACCTGTAACACCCCGAGTTTAAAACAGAGCGCGAGTGTATTTTTTTTTTTTTTAAAAATCGATAATTAAAATGTCTTTTCCAGATTTAATTCAAAAAGAATTAAAATAAAATTTTCACTAAGTCCTTAATTCTGGAAATTTAACACTAAACATTAATATATTTTCAAAAGATAACATTGTCATAACCATCCCAAAAGAGAATATCAAAGTGCATAGTTTAGCGGAAAAATAGTACAATAATTTCCAAAATAAAACAAATTACATTTCCAGCTCAAATCCTATACATCAAGTCTAACTGATCATGCACTAAGCTACAGTAGCACGGTCTCCGCCGCATCCCCTACAAGTCTCGTCTCCAGCCAGCTATTCGCCCCTCTGCGTCGTCTACAAATACGCCATGCGTAAAGATCAAGGAAAACTAACGACGTCTCCGTCGTTAGTGTAAGCGTCGGTAGGAAGGTTTCAGGTATCATCTGAGGGCAAAGCCCAATTTCCACAATATAATAGCAAGAGTCACCGACCGAAATTAACAAATAATCACATAGCATATATCTCACAACAACAATTATATCAATGTTATAGCATATGAGAATGATGAAAATAATGATGCTCATTTGAAATTTAATGACATATATGCCTTTTCAAAAACAGCAGCCAATTATTATGAAAACATGTGGTAAGTACAACCAACACTTCAGCAATCACAATCATTAATCAGAAATTCAGATTCTATAAAGTACTCACACACATCAATTTTCAACCATCATCATATAACCAAATCGTGACCCACCGGTCAATCACCCCGATGCAATATGTATATGCTCATGTATATAATTTCTTGGAATTACCAAGGTGCAGTCGCTCAACAGACCAGCACAATTTAAATATGTATGACTTTAACGGCCCTCAAGACCAGGGTGCAACCGCTCAACAGATTAGCACCAGTGCAGTCGCTCAACAGACCAGCACTCGTGCAGTCGCTCAACAGACCAGCACATTTGACATATACCAAGGTATAATCGCTCAACAGATCAGTACCTAGTGCAGTCGCTCAACAGACCAGCACTCGTGCAATCGCTCAACAGACCAGCACTCGTGCAATCGCTCAACAGATCAGCACGTGGTCGCGCATTTCAGGGTACAAACGCTCAACAGTCCAGTACCAGTGCAGTCGCTCAATAGATCAGTGCCTAGTGCAGTCGCTCAACAGACCAGCACTCGTGCAATCGCTTAACAGATCAGCACGTGGTTGCGCATTACACTGTGGCCCATCGCGGGTACCACTTGACTATGCAATGTATGAATATGCAGTGTTTTCTCTTCACTGAAACAGTATGCATTATCAGGAAAATTCAACCTTTCCATCATTTTTCAAAACATCTCAACATAATCAATATTATCATCATCACAGTCATGATTAAATAGTCAAGTAATCATTAACACTTTGCATTATCTCAAAATTTCATTCTTACTTATCTTAAGTCTTTTCAATGTTTCCCAAACTCTTAAAGTTCATAAAATAGTATTTAAAACTGAGTGTTCTGGAAAATACGAAGCTGTATTCGAATACAGCTTCTCTGTATTCGAATACAGTAGCCAAAAACAGTGCAGAATTACACTCTGTATTCGAATACATCCCTCTTGTATTCGAATACAGAGGTTGTCCCAGTGTAAAAAATCAGTATTTTTCCACTACATCAGTAAAATCATAAAAACTTCATCACCACCACCTCAAACTATCACAAAAGTTCCATTTTAATTCATCATAGACCTTCCCAATACTCCCCAACACTTAGGGTTCATAAACAATGTTGAAAAACTTGGAATTTATGAAAACCCGAATCTGTATTCGAATACAGATTCCTTGTATTCGAATACAGAAGCATGAAACTGCAATTTTAACATTTTGTATTCGAATACGGCATGCCTGTAGTCGAATACAGAAGACAAAACATTGAAAGTTCAGCATTTCCTCCCAGGTCATTAAAGGTTTACAAAACATCATCCTCTCCTCTTCAAAACTATTTCAATGACTCCATTTTAAATCATTTTAACCCTTCTCAATATTTCCCAACACTTTAAAATTCACATGACAGTGTTTAATACTTGATTTTCTGGAAAACTCAAATCTGTATTCGAATACAGCTTCCTTGTATTCAAATACAGAAGCTAAAAACTGAGTTTCTAGAAAAACTCGAATATGTATTCGAATATAGATCCCTTGTATTCGAATACAGGAGCTGAAACTAGTGAAAATCTGCATTCTATATTCGAATACAGCATGCCTGTAGTCGAATACAGATGCGAATACAGTGTTAAAATTTCACTTCTATATTCGAATACGACATGGTCGTAGTCGAATACAGATGCTAAGTCAGAAGCAAAAATCCTTCCTCTGTATTCGAATACAGGGGCTCGTATTCGAATACAAGTTTGAAAACTTAAGTAAAACAGAAACTTGACAGGTTGTATTCGAATACACACATGTTGTATTCGAATACACCTTCGAAAACCAGTGAAATTTTTCCTGAGACTTCAACACATTTCAAACTGTTTCTTTTAAAAGAAAACAACCAAACATCAAAACAGATTCAACACTTTTCCAGAAAACACTTTCATCATTTAAAATCCATTTTCTTCTGAAAACATCAGCATCACCAGAATCACTCAAAACAGAAACAGAAGCAGAATCATCAACACTAGAACATCCAGAAACAGAAACAGAATAGTCACCACCAGAATCATCAAAAGCAGAAAACAGAATGATCAACATCAGAATCATCCAGAACAGAAACATAATGATCAACATCAGAATCATCCAGAAACAGAACATGCACCTCCAAAACAACATGCATGGTATTCTCCAGTATACTTACACAACCAACACAACATGCAAAGCATATTCCAGCTTTCTCACACAAACAGAATGACATTAATACATTGAGTCAAATAGAAATCATCACGTAGCAGCAAACACCAACATAGTGTGTTTTCGCATTTTATAACAACATTCAAAACAATTTATGAACATGTATTTTAATCATCTTTAAAATAACATGCAAAACATTTTTCAGCTTTCCCACACAAACCAAACAGCATTGCAGTAACAACCAGAACAGCAACATCACAGATTCATTACACATCACATAATGCATTTTCTTCATTTTTTCCAAAATGTCATTGCAAAATAGTTTTTCTTCAAAACAGTGATGAAAACCTCAATAATGCTATGCCAGTTATGCATTTACAGCCCTAATGCAACTAGAAAGTGGAAGGTGCCCTTATCCTTGTTGCGTTTCTGCTACTGCTCACGTGTATGCGTCAAAAACGGCGAAACTCCCGTCTTGCGTTCGCTGCTACGAATGTGGGTTCTCTAGCTCCGTAATGATGTGGGGAACAACTTTTGTACTGGGGGTTTGGTGTTTCGGTGCTTGGATTTCCAAGTAATGGCACTTTTGAGGAACTCCTTCTTTTCTCTTTGAAATCATGAACTGAAAACCAGAAAACAGCAAAACAGAATGGGAGGGAAGGGGTACTGTTACATGCAGTATGGGCAGTGAGGAAGGAGGAATGGTGTTCTGATTTCACCATCCTTCTCACTCCTATTTATAGGCTTGTGTGGGTGCCACCTCACCCGACACTTGTCCGATCCTCAGCACTTAACCAATCTTGTCGCAATTAGCCGCTAATCCCTTAATTAACTATCCGTTAATTTAATTACTCGTAATTAAATTAATTTATTCTTAATCCAATAAACTTAATATATCTTCCAAAATAAATATTTATATATATATATATTTACTCAAAAACATACATATATTAAATATTTTACAAATATCCCCAAAATACACATAAAATTAATTCCATAATTTTAATTAAAAATTAAGGGTCTTACAATACCTCTAGATGACGTCACAATAGGATACCAGAAAATACCTCCAGAGGATACCTCTAGATGACGTTACCAGACGATACCTCCAGATGATACCAGAAAATACCTCCAGAGGATATAACGAGGGATTCCTCTAATTTTAAAAGTCAAGAATACGCATCACTATGATCAAGACTCATTTGCAACACAAAGGAAGAACCAAGTCTGCTCTTGAACATTAGAAGCAGTATGAAGAACGTTCTTGCTTTTTGGCCTACTCTCACCTAATCACTGACAAAGGACAAGCCAGTTATTCCCAACCGGCAAATGAGCTGTCAAAAGCACATTTTGAGTCTATAAAAGAGAACTCAAGATATAGGCAACAGGAAGAACTGAACAAAGCAATCATTCCATTATTCACAAATCAGATTCAAGAGTTTCTACATTTTTCATACATTTTGCTAAGTTCTGTCCAGCTCTTAGAAACTGCAACATCCAATCACGATTGTGTTCTAAAACCATTCTCAGTTCCAAAGATTAGAATCAAATACTCAAACACGAGTGAAGGATATGTAGATTCTATCAAAACACTTTATCACTCTATTGTTATCTCAAGACAAAGTGAGTAAAAACTAGTCTTGAGAAGTTGTGAAAATCCTTCTATGTTACAGAGAAGGTAGTGTCAGTAATCCTTGTAAAGATTGAAGGATAGATCAGTGAAAAAAACTCATTTCTGGATTGAAAGGTATTGGTTGTAACAGATCGAGATAGATCTGCAGAAATTTTGTGTAAAAGTCAAGAGAATTCTTGCCTTTGAGCACTTAGTTGAAAATCTCACAGTTGTGAGGACTGGACGCAGCCCATGTTGGGTGAACTAGGATATATATGTGTGTTATATTCCTTCCCTTATCTATTTACTTTCAAGTCTTTAAATATCCAGTTTAATAGATTAACTAAACTGTCATTTTCAACTAACCAAGAACGTTCTCCGTTTCTGGATCTGAACCAAGAATGTTCTCCGTTTTTCTTATTTACAACCAAGATCAATCTTGAGTTAATATTTTTTCAGGAATTTTTAAAAAGGTTAATTTACAAATCAAACCCCATTTCTTGTAAATTGTTACTTCAATTGGCATCAGAGCTCAGTCTCTAAAAACAACACCTAAATAGTGTAGAGAAAAGATCTAGGAAGAAAATGTCAAAAGCAAAGTACATTGCCGAAGGAGGATCATCAAATCGACCACTCTACTTTGATGGCTCAGATTACTACTTCTAGAAAAATAAAATGCAGCTGTTCCTAAAGTCCCAAGACATAGGAATGTGGCCCATCATTACAGAAGGAAACTTTATACTAAGAGTTGATCAAAATGATCCAACATCGGTTGAAATGAAAGAATGTGATTGGACAGCAGAAGAAAAATCTAAGGTACTACTGAACTCAAAAGCTCAATTATTTTTATCATGTGCCTTAAGCAGGGAAGAAAGTGAGAGAGTCGATGAATGTGACTCTGCAAAAAAGGTATGGGACACATTGCAGACTCATCATGAAAGAACCAGTCATGTAAAGGAAACAAGAATTGATATAGGAATAAGAAAATTTGAGCTGTTTGAAATGAATGAAGGAGAAACAATAGATGAAATGTACTCCAGATTTACAACTATTGTTAATGAAATGCGATCCTTAGGCAAGGCCTACTATGTGCAAGATCGTGTAAGGAAAATCATGAGATGTCTTCTAGCTATATGGAGGCCAATGATAACAGCCATAAGTCAAGCAAAAAACTAGAAACACTTGGGCTAGAAGAATTAATAGGAACCTTGCAAGCACATGAAGTGCTGCTAATGGAAGAGAAACCAACAAAGAAAGGAAAATCAGTTATCTTAAAAGCCTCTCAAGAAAGCATACCATCACAATCTGAAGAAGAAATCGAAGAAGAAGATGAAGAAATAGCTCTCCTCACAAGAAAAATCCAAAGAATGATGAGAAGAAGGGAGCAAATCAAGAAGGGATTTCCAAGCAAGAAAGAAGGCTTCAAAACTGGAACTGATAAGAGCCAAATCACTTGCTTTGGCTGTAACAAGCAAGGGCATTGCAAAGCTGAATGCCCATTGAACAAAAGAGCACCAAAGAAATTTCCCTTCAAGAAGAAATCAATGATGGTAACTTAGGATGACTCTGATGATTCATATATAGAAGAAACAGAAGAGGCCAACATATGTCTCATGGCAGGCATAGGAGAAACAGAGGTAACAAATTCTGAACATTGTATTTTGTGTGAACAAATGGGAACTGAATTTGATAACTTACTTAATGACTCAAACCTACTTATCCAAAAATGCAGCTCTTTAAATGAAAAGTTTCATAACGAAAAAGAAGAAAAAGAAAAAACTCAAAAGATGAATGACGAGCTCAAAAATATCATTGAAAACTTTAAAGAATCACAAACCAAAAACTTTAATGATGAGAGACAAGAAAATTAAGAATGTTCTTCAATACAAAAGGAGAATGATCTTCTCAAATTTGAAGTTGAACTTCTTAACAATGATTTATCTAACATCATTAAAGCAACAAAAACTTTTCAAAAAATCATGGGTTCTCAAATAGGAAATTTTGATAAAGTTGACCTTGGTTTTGACAAAACACAAAAAACAAAGATGTATGAAAACTTCTTTGTACCTGAAAGAAAAGAAGAAGAATGCAAAATTAGATGTTCATATTGCAAAAAATTAGGACATCTTGAATTGGCATGTTATTTTCAAAAAAGGGATGAGAAAATCAAAAACATAAGGAATGTTGAAAAGGGAGAAAGTTCTCCAAGTATTTTACAAAAGAGAGAAAGTTCTGAAGCAAAAGCAGAAAGTTCTCTAGAAAGCAAAAAGGGGGGAGAACGACTCAAAAAATAAGAATGTCAAATTTTCTCCAAAACAAAAAATTAAATGTTCACACTATTCTAAATTTGGCCATCTTGAGTCAAAATTTTATTTTAAAAAATCAAGCTTTAAAACTAACTTCAAAGGACCCAAAGACAAAGGGGTACCTAAAGAAAATGTAACATCATATGCAGGAGGGGTGTCAAAGTGTCATGAAAAAGCCATGGTTCTTGGACAGTGGTTGTTCAAGGCATATGACGGGAGATAAACAAAGCTTTTTATCATTCACTAAAAGAGATGGAGGATCAATAAATTTTGGAAACAATGACCAAGCCAAAATAACAGGTAAAGGAATAATAGGTAAGGAAGATTCTGCCAAAATAAATGATGTTCAGTATGTTGAAGGACTGAAACACAATCTTCTAAGCATCAGCCAACTCTGTGATAATGGCTTTGAAGTTGTGTTCAAACCAAACACATGCTAAATCAAAATGGCAGAATCAGGAGAGATTTTATTTTCTGCATCCAGAAGGAAAAATCTCTATGTCCTGTACATTGAAGAATTATCAGCTGAATCATGGTTCATGTCCATCAATAAAGATAAATGGATATGGCATAAGCGTGCTGGACACATCAGTTTAAAAACTATTTCAAAACTGTCCAAATCAGACTTGGTAAGAGGACTACCCAAAATTAACTTTGATAAAGACAAGATCTTGAAGCTGCAAACACGAGAAGGGGGGTTGAATTGTGTTTGACTAACTTGAATACTTTTTGGTTTTAAAACAAAACCTGTTATGTATGAATTAAAACAAAGTTAGCAGCGGATATAAAATAAATAAAAACTCAGAATTTTATACTAGTTCACCGTTAACAAGGCTAATTCCGGTCCCTTCAATTTGAAGGATTTCACTAATTCAAAAACCTTGAATTACAAAGTACCACTGACCCTCCAAGTCAGTCTTCTCAAACAGTCTAACAACCCTAGACTTTTGAGGAAAAGAACCTTGAATCTAATTGCTAAGTAATCTTCTACTCCTTCTGACTCCCTCATATTGTAGACTCTACTTCAACAACTTAGTCCTAACACAAGGGAAAGAAAAACTTAGAGTACTTGCTTTTGGAAAGCGGATACTCACAATTGACCTCACTGAAAACTCAAGTATTTTGCTTTTGGAAGTGTATGACTCTCAAGTATTTTCGATGCTAAGTCTTATGCCTTGAGCCTCTTTTTATAGATGAGAATTAGGGTATTTTCCATGCTTAAATTCAAGCTGAATCTGCCCAGATTCTCTGGCAAAAATAACTTGGCCAATCGGGTTTCACTTAAATAAAAAACATATCTTTTTAGCTCCAGATTTCCTTTGAAAATTCTGTTGACCAATCCTGTTTCTTTTAATTTCAAACCATATCTTTTAAAGCTTCAGATTGCATTCGAATTTCTCCAACTCTTCAGTAAATTTTTAATGAAATCCCCTTAATACTTTGATCAAATTTCTATCAAAATTTAATCAAGTGTTCTTCGAATTTTAATCAAGTTATCACTGATTTTCACCATGATTAAATCTGGACCGTTTGATCTTCTGATCTCGTCCACATCTGGACCATACAATCTGATCTGCTGTGATCGTTTGATCTTGGCCAACACTGGACCACACGTTCTGATCTTCTAATCTCGGCTAATCACTGGACCAATTGATCTGAACATTTTCCCTTTAATCTAGACCAATTCTGGACTAAGTTTGGATTGAACTGAAATTAAATCTGGACATATGATATTTTAAATCTGGACATTTACCTTCTGATCTGGATCAAGTCTGGATTAAATCTGGACAATCATTTCTGAAGGTGGAAACACGAGAAGGGGAGTTGAATTGTGTTTGACTAACTTGAATACTTTTTGTGTTTTTGCAGTTTTAAAACAAAACCTGATGTATGAATAAAACAGAGTTAGCAGCGGATGTAAAGTAAATATAAAGCACAGAATTTTATACTAGTTCACCGTTAACGAGGCTACGTCCAGTCCCTTCACTTTGAAGGATTTAACTAATTCAAATCCTTGAATTACACAATACCACTGACCCTCCAAGTCAGTCTTCTCAAACAGTCTAACAATCCTAGACTTTTGAGGAATACAGCACCTTGACTTCTCAAGTGAAGTCTTCTCCTACCAATCTGACAACCCCAGATTGTAGAAGGAATTACAATGCCTTGAATCTAATTGCTAAGTAATCTGCTACCCCTTCTGACTCCCTTAGATTGTAGACTCTACTTCAACAACTTAGATCTAACACAAGGGAAAGAAAATAACACGAGTGCTTGCTTCTGGAAAGCTGGAACTCACAATTAACCTAACTGAAAACTCGAGTGTTTGCTTTTGGAAGTGTATGACTCTTTTGTGATTTTCGATACTGAGACTTCACTCTTGAGCCTCCTTTTATAGATGTGAATTAGGGTCTCTTCCAAGCTTAATTTCGAGCTGTATCTTGTTGGATTCTCTTGATCATCATGATTAAATCTAGATCGTTTGATCTTCTGCTCTCATCCACATCTGGACCATGCTAAGTGATCTGCTATGATCCTCTGATTTCGGCCAACCATGGACCACACTTTCTGATCTTCTGATCATCTGATCTCGACTAACTTGGACTTGCAAACAGATCTGCTGTGATCCTCTGATCTCGGCCAATGCTGGACCACACATTCTGACCTTCTGATTTCGGCCAACACTGGGCCATGGTCTTAAATCTGGACCATTGATATGAACCTTTTCCCTCTGATCTGCACCAATTCTGAACTGGGTCTGGATTAGACTAAAATTAAATCTGGACAAATGATATTTCAATCTAGACATTTTTACCTTCTGATTTGGATCAGGTCTAGATCAAATCTGGACATCATTTCTTCTGGTCTGGACTTAGTTTCATACCCTTAACCATGCTATCTTCTGGTCTGGGTCAAATCTGTTGGAACCAAGTTGGTTCTAAGTACTTAGGATTTTGATGCTTACAAATGTACTCAATGTAAACTTATTTTGTACTTTGAATTATTAAGTTAAATGCCCCAGAACCTGAAGGAAACAGAAGCAGAGATCAAAGGAAAATGAATTCGGGAATTTCCAGAAGATGTTCTAGGATGTCAAAACATCACCAGAGGATATGTTTGGTGGCCCAGAACAGAAGGAATAAAAATCATAATGAAGCATGGATCATACCATTGGAAAGCCTGCCAGAAGGAGAGTTGTTTCAGACAAATAGGAGTCGAATATCAATTTTATTCCAGAAGTTATTCTGACCAGAAGATGGCCTGGCAGTGAAAAATTACACAGTCCAGACTTGTTCCAGACTTGACCAGAAGGTATGTTTATAAGTCTAGAACAAGAGGATCAATCCAGATTTGGCCAAGACCATAAGATAGCATGATTCAGGACATGGAACTAAGTCCAGACCAAAAGAAATGAGTTCCAGAATCAATCCAGACCTGGTCCAAAATTAAAGGTAAAATGTCCAGACTGAAATATTTTTTGTTCAAGTTAATTTCAGTTTGTTCCAGACCAAAGTCCAGAATCTGTCCAGATCAGAGTAAAAACTTCCAGATCAATGGTTCAGAAAAAGTTATTTGGTCCAGTGATGGTCCAGATTCGAAAATCAGACCATGGCCTAGTGGTGGCCGAAATCAGAGGGACAGACTGTGCATTCCAGCAAAGGCCGAAATCAGAGGATTACAGCATATCAATTTGGCTGGTCCAGTTGTGGAATATCGCATGAAGATCCAAGGGTGCAGATTTGATCATGAGGATTAAAGAATCTGAGAAAAACGTTCAAAACAGAATTAGAGAAAAAGGCTCAAAACAGAATGTCAGCAAAAGGCTCAAAACAGAATCTGAGCAAATTACTCCAGAATATTTTCAAAACAGATTAATCTAAATATACTGCAAAAGTAAAGCATCAGTGAAGTTCTAAAGTTCAACTATAAAGAGAGACTTAATGCTGAAGAATAAAGTATTGAAAAACACAAGAACTCAAGCTTCAATTCAAAGATATCTAAGAGTTCAAAAGAGAGAAACACAAATGAACAAGAGCAATATTTTTTAAGTGTTTTCAAGAGAGAAATACAATGCAACAAACAGCTTTCCAGAAGAAACGTTGCAAAGTTCTAAACCTTTATTATAGTGGTGTAGATTCCTTCTTCAATCTGGGGTTGTCAAATTGGTAGGAGAAGACTTAGCTGGTTTAGTTAAGGTGTTGTTATTCCTCAAAAGTCTGGGGTTGTCAGGATGTTTGAGAAGACTTGGCAGGTATAGTCAAGGTGTTGTTGTTCCTCAAAAGTCTGGGGTTGTCAGGCTGTTTGGGAAGAATGACTTGAAGGGTCAGTGGTGTTGTAATTCAAAGGAGTTTGAATTAGTTAAAGGCCTTCTGGAGGAAGGGACTGGACGTAGCCTAGTTAACGGTGAACCAGTATAAATTGTTGTGTTATTATGTTATTATTATCCGCTGCTGAATCTGATTAATTATTTATCGAATAATTCAAATCAATATTTAATAAAACAGCAAAAGAAATTAAGTTTGACAAACACAATTCAACCCCCCCTTCTCGTGTTTGCACCTTCAAAATCTGGATTGAATCTCTTGTTCTGGACGCATTAATTTATCCTCTGATTAAGTCTGGATCAAGTCTGGGCTGTTTATCATTTCACTGCCAGACCATCTTCTGGTCTGAATAACTTCTGGACTAAGTCCGACTTATGATTCCTTCTGGTCTGGATCAAGGCTCCCTCTGGCAGGCTTCCTTCTGGTCCAGGTCTCCTTCTGACTTTGCTTCCTTCTGATCTGGGCCATCAAAGATATCTTCTGGTAATTTTAGGATGCATCCTCTGGTACCTTCTGGATGCATTATCTGGTGTCTTCATCTTCTACCTCTGGAACCTTTATCTTCTGGTGGCATTTAATGTAATCTTTCTAAGTACAAAATAAGGTTCATGGAGTGCTTTTGTAAACATCAAAATCCTAAGTACTTAGAACCAACTTGGTTCCAACAATCTCCCCCTTTTTGATGATGACAAAACCTTAACTTATTTTTCTATAAACCAAAGTGCTGAAATACTCCCCCTCAGACCAATCTATCCCGCTAAGTCTAATACTGACTTTTTCTTCTCCTTGTCAACTTCTTCTTGAATCACTCTTTCTTTTCTTCTCTTCTCCTCTCCTTTTCAACTCCTTCTCTTTTCATCTCTTTCTGATTTATTTTTCTCTCTCCCTGTTTCTTCTCCTTTTCAACTCCTTCTCTTTTCACTCTTTCTTTTTCTCTCTTTATTTTTCTCTCTCCCTAATTCTTCTACTTTTCAACTCCTTTTCTTTTCATCTCTTTCTTTTTCGCTCCTCCTTTCTTTTTCTCTCCTTTTCTACTTATTTATCCTTTTTCTCTCTCTCCCCCTTTTTGTCATCAGCCAAAAAGAGATCCTACTATTTTTGTATTTTTGTTTTTTTTCACAAAGCACAGAAATTAAAAAATAAAAAATAAAAGACATAAAATTAAAATTACAAGAAAATTAAAAACTCCTAAGAAGACTACTTGAGCTAGTCAGATATGGAGACAATGTTGAAATGCTTCTTGATGAACTCGAACCTGTCTTCAGGTAATGCTTTGGTGAAGATGTCAGCCCATTGATGATCAGTGTCCACAAACTGGATGCTTAAGGTCCCTTTTTGAACATGGTCCCTAATGAAATGGTGTTTTATTTCAATGTGTTTGGCTCTAGAGTGTAAGATAGGGTTCTTGGTTAGGTTTATGGCTGAAGTGTTATCACAGAATAAAGGGATATTGGTTTCAAGGATGTTGTAATCTTCAAGTTGATGTTTCATCCAGAGAAACTGTGAGCTGCATCTTGCTGCTGATATATACTCAGCTTCGGCTGTTGACATAGCAATGGTGCTTTGTCTTTTGCTTGACCAAGAGATCAAATTATCACATAAGAAAGTGCAGTTGCCGCTTGTACTTTTCCTTTCCAGCTTGTCTCCAGCATAGTCGGAATCACAAAAACCACTGAGTTTGTAGGTGGGGGTTTTCTTGTATAACAGGGTAAGGTTGGTGGTTCCTTTAAGGTATCTCAGAACGACAACAGTTAAATGGGATTCCGTAGGGTCAGCTTGAAAACGAGCACTAATACAAACACTATACAAGATGTCAGGTCTAGAAGCAGTTAAATAAAGAAGGGATCCAATCATACCTCTGTATGTTTTTTCGTCTACCTTTTGGCTGGTTTCATCTTTCTCAAGTGAGCAGGTTGGATGCATGGGGGTGGCCATAGGTAGTTTGACATGATCTGCTGTTGTGTAGCTTTTCTTCAAGACCTTCAGTCTAGATATCAGAGTCTGGAATCTATAGAACATTCCATCAATGTCTTCATCATCTTCCATCTTGAACATCTCATATTGTTTGACCAGTATGTTAGCCCTTACTTCTTGAACCTGTTGGCTTCCTTCATAGGTCAGAACTAGACTGTCAAATATGCTCTTTGTTGTTTCTTTATCTGTGCATCTGTCAAATTCCTTGAATGTGATGGCATTGATCATGATGGTTCTAGACTTATGATGCAGTTTGTATAATCTGCTCGGGTCTAAACTCATATCTGCCATGTCCAGTTCTTAAGTTAGATCTCCTGGAACAGTAGGTGTAATGTATCCTTTGACTACCAGCTTCCATAATTCAGGATCTTGAGATATGAAGAAACTTCTCATTCTGTCCTTCCAATACTAAACCTGTCTCCATCAAACAGTGGTGGTCTGTTGATGTTGCCTCCAAAATCATCTTTGGATTCTGCCATGTTGTTGACTCCTTGGACCTTTCCTCAAACACTAGTTAAGTGCTCAGCCTTGAGACTGAGCTCTGATGCCAAATGAAGGTGCAAACATGATAAGGGGGGTTGAATTGTGTTTGACTAACTTGAATACTTTTTAGTTTTAAAACAAAACCTGTTATGTATGAATTATAACAGAGTTAGCAGCGGATATAAAGTAAATAAAAACTCAGAATTTTATACTAGTTCACTGTTAACTAGGCTAATTCCAGTCCCTTCACTTTGAAGGATTTCACTAATTCAAAAACCTTGAATTACAAAGTACCACTGACCCTCCAAGTCAGTCTTCTTAAACAGTCTAACAACCCTAGACTTTTGAGGAAAACAACCTTTAATCTAATTGCTAAGTAATCTGCTACTCCTTTTGACTCCCTCAAATTGTAGACTCTACTTCAAAAACTTACACCTAACACAAGGGAAAGAAAAACTAAGAGTACTTGCTTCTGGAAAGTGGATACTCACAATTGACCTCAAGTATTTTCGATGCTAAGTCTTATGCCTTAAGCCTCCATTTATAGATGAGAATTAGGGTCTCCTTGCATAAATAACTTGGCCAATCGGGTTTCACTTAAATAAAAAACATATCTTTTTAGCTCCAGATTGCCTTTGAAAATTCTGTTGACCAATCTTGTTTCTTTTAATTTCAAACCATATCTTTTTAAGCTTCAGATTGCATTCGAATTTCTTCAAGTCTTCAGTAATTTTTTAATCAAATCCCCTTAATACTTTGATCAAATTTCTATCAAAATTTAATATGTCTTCTTCGAATTTTAATCAAGTTATCATTGATTTTCACCATGATTAAATCTGGACCGTTTGATCTGCTAATCTCATCTGCATCTGGACCATACAATCTGAGTTGCTGTGATCCTCTAATCTCGGCCAACACTGGACCACACGTTCTGATCTTCTAATCTCGGCCAATCACTGAATCATATGATCTGATCTTCTAATCTCGGCCAACACTGGGCCATATGGTCTGATTTTCTGATCTCGGCCAACACCGGGACATGATGCTTAACTTTGGACCATTGATCAGAACATTTTCCCTCTGATCTGGACCAATTATGGACTGAGTCTGGATTGAACTAGATTTTAAATTTGGACATATGATATTTTAATCTGGACATTTACCTTCTGATCTGGATCAAATCTGGATTAAATCTGGACAATCATTTCTTCTGATCTGGACTTAGTTTTATACTCTTGACCATGCTATCTTCTGGTCTGGACCAAATCTGAACCAAGTAATTTGTTCTGGACCAGTTATGTTCTACTCTGATGAAGTCTGGATTAAGTCTAGACTGATTCTTATTTCACGACCAGGTTATCTTCTAGTCAGGATTAATTCCGGACCAAGACTGACTTATGATTCCTTCTGGTCTGGAATAAGTCTCCCTTTGGCAGGCTTCCTTCTGGTGTGGTCCAGGTCTCCTTCTGGACTTTGCTTCCTTCTGATCTAGGCCAGGAAAGATACCTCTGATGATGTTTTGACATCCTCTGATATCCTCTGGAGGTGTATCCTCTGCTGCCTTCTGGATGCATCCTCATGTATCTTCTGGTCTGATTTTATCCTCTGGTAACTCATCTTCTGACTCTGGTGACTTCATCTTCTGGTGGCATTTAATATAATAATTCTAAGTACAAAATAAGATTACATGGAGTGCTTTTGTAAACATCAAAATCCTAAGTACTTAGAACCAAGTTGTTCCAACAGATCTGTGAGGCATGTGCAAAAGGAAAAATTGTTAAAAGTAGTTTTCAACTAAAAGAGTTCATTTCAACTAAAAAACCTGTTGATCTCCTTCACATTGATATATTTGGTCTTATGAAAACCACAAGTCTAGGAGGCATGAGATATGGGTTTGTCATCGTTGATGACTTCTCCAAATATACATGGGTGCTGTTTTTAAAAAATAAAGATGATGCAATCACTACTTTCAAAACTTTTTAAAAAAAGGTTCAAAATGAAAAAGAATCCAACATAATTGTTGTGAGAAGCGATCATGGAGGAGAATTTATAAACGCATCTTTTAAAACCTTTTTTTGAACTTGGCATTTGTCACAATCTATCGTGTGCAAGAACTCCTCAACAAAATGGAGTCGTTGAACAAAAAAATAGAACATTGCAAGAGATGGCAAGAACAATGTTAGAAGAATCCAATGTTGAAAGGTATTTTTGGGCAGAAGCCATAAACACTTCATGCTACATTTTAAATAGACTGTCAATAAGAAAAATCTTAAACAAAACACCGTATGAAATCTGGAAAAATAGAAAACCAAATATCTCATATTTCAACATCTTTGGCTGCCACTGTTACATTTTGATGCCAAATTTGACAAGACAATAATCTTAGGATATGCCACATAATCTAAAGGTTATCGTGTGTTTAATTTAAAAAATAAAACTGTTGAAATAAGTATGCATGTATTATTTGATGAATTTGATAATCTTGATTTAAGAAAAAAAGATGATGAGGAAGAAGAACAATCTAGACGGTCACAACAGATTGTTCTCCAGGAAAATGAGATTGATAAACAATCTTCGTTTCAAACTCCTCGTAGAAGTTTGAAACTTGTAGGTGATCATCCTCAGAATCAAATAATTGGTGATACAACTGATGGAATTTGAACAAGGCTATCATTCAAGGATGATGTTCACAGCAACATGGCAATGATATCCCAATTAGAACCAAAAATAATCAAAGAAGCCATAATTAATCAATCTTGGGTTGAAGCAATGAAGGAAGAGCTTCTTCAATTCGAAAAGAATGAAGTTTGGACTCTTGTTCCAGATCCTCAAGATCAATCTGTTATTGGAACAAGGTGGGTGTTCAGAAATAAGCTCGATGAAAAAGGAAAGGTTAGAAGCAATTCGAATCCTTCTTGCATATGCAACTTACGAATTCATTAAACTATTTCAAATGGATTTAAAAAGTGTATTCTTAAATGGTTATTTAAATGAACAAGTGTATGTTCATCAACCCCCCGAATTTGAAGATCAAAATAAACCAAATCATGTTTTTAAACTCACTATAGCTTTATACGGTATAAAACAAGCTCCTCGAGCTTGGTATGAATGATTAAGCTCATTCTTGATCAACAATGGATTTTCACGTGGATAAATTGACACAACACTCTTTAAGAAAACAAACAAAGATGATTTACTCATTGTACAAATTTATGTTGATGATATCATTTTTGGTTCAAAAATAAAAAAATGTGTGAAGATTTTTCAAATCTTATGCAAAGTGAGTTTGAGATGAGTATGATGGGTGAGTTAATATACTTTCTTGGACTTCAAATCAAACAAAACAAAGACAAAATACTCATCTGTCAAGAAAATACACAAAGGAACTTTTGAAAAAATATAAGATGTGTGAAGCTAAAAGCATGACTACCCCCATGCTTCCATCATCCTCACTAGACAAAGATGAAACGGGAAAATCAATTTATGAAAAAGAATATAGAGGAATGATTGGTTCATTACTTTATTTAACTGCAAGTAGACCAAATATTGCATCTACAGTAGCATTGTGTGCAAGATTTCAATCTGCACCAAAAGAATCTCAGCTTACTGCTGTGAAAAGAATCTTTTAATACCTTGTTGGTACTACTGATCTTGGCCTTTGGTATAGCAAATGTTCTCACTTTGATTTTGCAGCTTACTGTGACGCAGACTACGCTGGAGATAAGGTTGAAAGAAAAATCATAAGTGGTGCATGCCAGTTCCTAGGAGAAGCCCTGATAAGCTGGTCATGCAGAAAGCAAAACACGATTGCCTTATCAACCACGGAAGACTTATGGATCAAAAATCAACTTGAAGAATTTTCTGTAAGCTATTCTAAAATTTCTATTTACTGTGATAACACAAGTGCCATAAATCTCTCAAAAAAATCCTATTCAACATTCAAGATCTAAGCACATTGAAATTACACATCACTTTATTAGAGATCATGTTAGTAAAAAGGAAATAGAACTAATTTTGGTTGATACAAAGAATCATGTTGCTGACATCTTTACTAAGCCTCTAGTTGAAGAAAATTTCATTTCTATCAAAGAAAGGCTAAAAATCATCAAAAATCCTAGTCAAAACTGAAACTAGAAGAATTTTGGACAAAACGGAGAACGTTCTCCGTTTGGAATGACTCTCTACAAAATAGCTCCAGAACGTTCTTCTCTCTTTAGGAAAAATAAAAATCTCAAAAGTCAACGAACATCTGTCACTCATCAAAAGAGTAACGGCTACTCCAACCTACTCTGTCACTTTACTGATGCCTCCTCCTTCCCAATGTACGTTCATCCCATCCATCATCATCACACATGGCAACTGTAAAGTAAACAAATAACTTAACTGAAAAGTAAAAATCACTTCTCACTATACAACAAATTTTCATTTTTCTGAAAAAATCTCCTCATTGTTCTACTTGTCTCATATTTCTCTCTTTCACATTTAACAATGGCAAGAACAAAAAGCATCATCACCATCTCCTTCACCATCTCTAACTCGCTCACCATCACCTCCACCCAGACCAACACCTCCTCATTCCTCTTCAGAAAAGACCTTTTTTGATTTAATGTCCTATTCTCGTGAATCATCTCCTATCATTCTGCCTCTCAAACCTCTCGCAACTATTCTTCCACCATTGCATCAATGTGGACATCCTTCCTTTACTCTAACTCCACCACCATCAAAACGAAGATCAATGCGCGTGATTGTTGGCATTGGTACCTCCAAAACGAAGAAAACAGACAACACGATCCACATAATCTCTGATAATGACTCTGACTCAACACCTATACCAGAACATATCATCTCCGAACAAATACCACCAAACCCTAGGTCCAACAAAAAACCTTCATCCACAAAATTGAAAAACCCTAAATTTGCAAACCTGATAGCGTTTCAGCAAGTGTACTGAATCGATGCAAGTAATAATTAAAACGGTAATACCGAGTGTCGAACTCAAGGATTGCATTTTACTATCGAATTATCTTTAATTACTGAAATTGAACAAAAAATTTCAGAATTGATTTCAGTAATATTTAAAATAACTAACTTTTATAATGGGAAAAATGCCAGGGATGGGTTTCACTTTGAGTCTAACCTTGGTTTCTAATTTAATCCTAGTTACTGAATTCCTTTATTGAATTATTACCGAATTCTCTTTAGTATTCTTTACCTAACGTTTTAGTGACAGATCCTTTAATTCCAAAATAACCCCTAATTCCTTAGTGGGTTTAAAATTAGGATTAAGTTTTACAGTACAAAAATTCTCTTTTTAAACTGTTGTCTCTGCAACTAATTCAATTGGTTTCATCACCTGCATCTATCCCTAGACTACAATCTCATGAATTTCTCATCTCAAGCATTCGTAAAGTCCACTTCCGTTTCAAAATACGAATCGTAGAACATTTTAAAGTTGATCAGGCAATAAAAAGCATTAAGCACATAGATGAGAAAAATAATTCAATAAATTTATTTATATAACCAGGAATCAAATTAGACAAATAAGAGTTTCATCTTGTTTCACTCATCCCTAACAATTAGAGTTTCGTTACTAATTACAGAGATAGAGATTAAAGAAGAATTACAAGAAAGATTCATGAATGATTCTTGATAAAACTCCTTCAATGGTGTAGAACAGCAGTCTCTGAGCTTCTCTACTAAGGCACAAGTCTCTAAGTTTCCTAATTGACAAAAAGATCCCTAAAAAATGATAAAAACTCGATTTTATGCATTTCGCAGCATGCCACCCGTCCTCGGCGCAGGCCTTGCGCTTTAGGCGCATTTAAACAGAATCAACAGTGCAGAAAATGCGCTTCAAGCGCATGCTTTGCGCTTCAGGCGCACATCATCTTCTATCTGACGTATACTGTGTATTTCTACTATTTTGAGTCCGAATTTGGTTTCGGTTTCTTCATAAAAGTTGTAGCTATGGATTTTAGCTTTCATGTTCACTTGGTTTGACTCCAATTGGACATATAAAACTCCAGATATGGTAGAAATACTCCATGTAGATCATGTTGATTTCTCACCAAAATTCAGCACTGCACTAAAATAAAGAAACGATGCAAAACTCCGAAAAATCTCTACTTAATCAACGAAATAAGAACATAAGCATTTTATTAATCCCAAGAACTAGAATCAACAAAATGTATCAAATAACTCATTAAATTAAGTAATGATTGAAGATAAATAAGACTAGAAACAATGAAAAATATGCATATGAAGAACAGTCACCACAACCCCAAACTTAATCTATTGCTTGTCCCGAAGCAACAATTAATTTCATATTTGGTACAGTTAAAAGCAAACTTAAATTCAATTTTCTCAAATAAAATCAAACTCAATTCTCAAAGTTACAGCTACTACAAAACATTCATCATGCTCCATGGTTGCTTACAAAAGAAAACACAATTTGTACACTTTAGCATTCATTTATGAAGTTCAACACTCTCTTCACACAATCTCACCAAAATTTCTCTCAAGTGTTTAGCAAGGGTTGTGAATTTATCACTCAAATCCTAGAACATGCATCACGCTACCATATGCTTGAAAAAAATTCTAGTTAGCAATCACAATGCAACAAACACAAACACTTTTAGAAGACTTTTGGGTTGTAATGGGGCTTAGGTAACGGAAGGACATTTTGAGATAGTAGGCTTTACTACTTGGAGTTAGACATACATTTTCAAATTATTCTCTCTCTTTTGTTCTATTTTATTTTATTTTTCAAATTCTCAACCATTGACAACAGAACTAAGAAGATGTTATTTATCAATGTACTCAAACTTATTTTTTTTTGTTTGAATTTTTTTTCTTCTTTTTTTATTTTTTCGTGAGAACCACCCCAAACTTAAAAGGTTGTTATTCCATGAGCAACCTTAAACATAGAACTTTATCAAGAAAAGAAATTTGTTTTTCTACCTAACTCTAAGTAAGATGATTTAATTAAAGTCAGGTCTTTGGCTTGTAATGTGGATAGTAACCGAAAGAAAAGGGCAAGGCTCAAAGGGGCTAGCAAAGGGTAAAATTTGCATAGGGTAATTAGAAAGGCTCAAATGACTAAAGAAAATTGCCTCCGTGTATGCATAAATCACAAGTGATGCATGTAAGACCCTTAATTTTAAATATTAATTTTGGAATTAATGTCAAGGGCATTTTGGGAATTTTTGTAAATATTTAATATATGTATGTTTTGAGTGAATATATATATATATAAATATTTATTTTGAAGTATGAATTAAAATTATTGGGTGAAGAATTAAATTAATTTAATTTCAAGTAATTAAATTAATTGGACCATTAAGTAAGGATTAGTGGCTAATTGCAAGATAATTAAAAAGTTGGAAAATCAGACAAGTGGCAAGTGAGGTGGCACCATGAGAGTCTATAAATAGGAGTGAGAAGGATGGTGAAATCAGAACACCATTCCTTCCTCCATACTGCCCATATTGCATGTACCAACTCCATCTCCTCTCCCATTTCTGTCTCTGTTTCTGCCATTCCCGAACTGAAATTTAAGAGAGGGAAAATCCTTCAAACACATTATCTGAAATTCCAATCATCAAACCAGAAAACCCCCAGTAGTAAAGTTAATCCCCACCTCAATATGAAGAGAAAGAACCCAGTTTTGCAGCAGCAAACTCAGGGAACAGCTTCACCGTTTCTGGACGCTTTAAACGGAACGCAGCAGGAACAAGAGAAATAGCAGAGCACGCTACAAGGGTAAGGGCACCTTCCATCTTTTAGCTGCATTAGGGCCATAATTTGTGCTGTTTCAATTCTGTTTTTAAATGAAAAGCTGTTTTCGAAAATGCATTTTGTGAGAAGTGATTATTTTGATAAGTTGTTGTTGGCTGTTTTTACTGGTAAAATATGTTGTTTAACATTCTGTGTGAATGATGGGAAATGTTCGCATGCCATTTTAGTTATGATTAAAATGCATGTCTTAAAACTGTTTTGGAAAATAGCATTAAAATGCAAAATACATTCTGTTGAGGTTTGTTGTTCTGTGATGTTTGCAAGTATTTATGTGGCATCATGAAAGCTGAAATGTTTTACATGTCATTCTGTTATTGAGAAAACTGAATTTTTGCATGTCATCCTGATGTTTGATGAAGCTGAGTATTTGCATGTCATTCTCGTGTTTTGAGAAAACTGAAATGTTACATGATGTTCTGATGATTGATCATCTGTCTCTGTTTTGGATAATCTGATGATAATGGTGATAATTCTGATTCTGGTTGTTTTGTGTGGTTCTGGTGATGATTCTGATTCTGGTTGTTTTGTGTGATTCTGGTGGTGTTGATGGTTTTTAACGAAAAAGGGGTTTTAAATGAGGAAAGGTTTTTCTTGAAAAAGTGCATAATCTGTTTGATGTTGGCTGTTGTTTTAAAAGAATCAGTTTTGAAAAGGGTTGAACTCTCACTGGTTTTCGAAGGTGTATTCAACTACAGCATGTGTGTATTCGAATACAACCTTCCAGGTTTCTGTTTTATTTTCAAGTTTTCCAAACCTGTATTCGAATACGAGCCCTGTATTCGAATATAGAGGAAGGATTTTGGCTTCTGTATTCGTATTTGTATTCGACTACGATCATGTTGTATTCGAATACAGAAGTAAAATTTTTAACACTGTCTTCGCATCTGTAGTCGACTACAGACATGCTGTATTCGACTACAGATTCAAGTTTTTCCAGAAACTCAGTTTTTAGCTTCTGTATTCGAATACAAAGAAGCTGTATTCGAATACAGATTCGTGTTTTCCAGAAAAACAAGTTTTAATCACTGTCATGTGAGTTTTGAAGTGTTGAGAAACCCTGAGAAGTTTTAAATGAATTGAAAAGAAGTCTGTGAAATGGTTTAAAGAGGAGAGAAAGATGTTTGAAAATCTTTAAGTGACTTGGGAGAAAAGGCTGGATTTTTCAAAGGTTGAACTCCTGTATTCGACTACAGCCATGCTGTATTCGAATATAGAATGTTAAATTTCAATTCCTGCTTCTGTATTCGAATACAGGGAGTCTGTATTCGAATACAGATTCGTGTTTTCAGATAATTTCAAGTTTTAAGAATGTTTTGAAAAACCCTGAGTGTCTGGGGAATACTGGGAATGTTGTGGTGAGTTAAAGTGGAACTTTTGATGAGATTAAGAACTAGTGGTGATGAAGTTTAAAAAACTTTACTGATTTAATGAAAGAGGTTGATTTATGCACTAAAATCTGCCTCTGTATTCGAATACCAGAGGGCTGTATTCGAATACAGAGTGTGAATCTGCTGAGCGATTGTACTTTGGTATACAAGTCCTGGACTGTTGAGCGCCTGCACTGGTACTGGACTGTTGAGCGTCTGTACCCTGAAATGCGCAACCCCGTGCTGATCTGTTGATCGATTGCACGAGTGCTGGACTGTTGAACGTCCGCACTAGGTACTGATCTGTTGAGCGATTGTACCTTGGGTGATGTCAAACGTGCTGGTCTGTTGAGCGACTGCACGATGTGCTGGACTGTTGAGCGTCTGCACCGGTACTGGACTGTTGAGCGTCTGCACCGGTGCTGAACTGTTGAGCGATTGCACCCTAGTCATGAGGGCCGTTGAGATGTGCTGGTCTGTCGAGCGACTGCACCTTGGTGATTCCAAGAAAATAATGCATGAGCATATATGCATTACATTGTGGGATTTGACCGTTGTGTCATGATTGTTTATATGATGAATGTTGGAAATTAATGCGTGTGAGTGCTGTCCAAAATCTGAAATTTCTGAATTTATGTTTGTGTTTTGTTGACGTGTTGGCTGTACTTACCGCATATTCATAATCATTAACTACTGTTTTGAAAAGGCATGAAAGTCATAAATTTCCAAATAATCATTATTATTTTCCTCATCATCATAAATTATGCCATGATTAGATGTTGTTGTGCAATACCTGCTATATGAATATTTGTTATTTTTGGTCGGTGACCCCTTGCCATTATATTGTGGACTTTGGGCTTTGCCCTCAGATGCCTCCCAAACCCGCGCCGCCCGTGGACACCCAAACGACGGAAACATCGTTGAATTTCCTTGAACGCTACTCGCGCACTGCTTGGGCTTTTGACCCCCTCTCAAGCAGAGCGACGTATACGGGGTGGCTGGAGCGGACAAGTAGAACTGATGGCGTGGAAGACTTCGTAGAGCGCACTCAAGCGAGCATAGATTTCCCCGTGCCTTCTCGCGTAGTGTTAGAGGCGCACGGAGTGTTCGACGATGCTGAGGAGCCTGCTGAGAGGGTTGAGACGGAGGCCACGGTAGGAGTGGTGACTCCCAACCCTGTGACTGAGATTCCGGGTCCATCAAGGATTTCCGATGACTGCTATGAGATTCTGGCACTGCCAAAGCGGCCACGAGTGTGTATTGACTTGACTTCGAAGGAGACCGACCCTTCTATGTATGACGAGGAAGAGGAGGAGGTTACGTTGAAGCGAGCTGCAGAGTCAGAGGAGACTTGCGTGGGATGCGGAGGGAATCCGTGCTAGTGCAGCTTCAGCGCATGATCAGTTAGGCTTATTGTATTAGGTTTTGGGTTGAAATTGTAATTTGTCTTATTTTGGGAATTCTGCACTATTTTCCATTGAACCATGTACTCTGATTTTCACTGTTGATGTATTATGACAATGATATTTTGGGATGTATTAATGTTTAAAAACTAATTTCCAAGATAAGTACTTAATGATAATCCTGATGAAGTATTTGGTTTACGTTCATCGATTAATCTATAACGTACTATTTTACAAAAAACCTTATTTCAATACTTTTGAAATAAATTTGGGAAAGTTATTTTAATTATTAATCTAAAAAAAAAATGCACCTGCGCTGTGTTTTAAACTCGGGGTGTTACAATGCAAGTCAGAATTAGTGCAAGTTTTGAAGGGTTAACACATGTCTAGATAATCACACAACAAGAAATTAAAGTGTTTAGGCTCAAAAGCTCAAAGCTAGGATAAACAAGAGAGTGTGTGAACTTTCAATACTATGCCAAATGTGTTACTGAATTTTTATTTTTTTTTGAAAAATTGATGTCAAGTTAGCCATCTACAACCACTTAGTAATCAACACTGTATGCATTAGTGAAACTCGTCGAATTAATCAATGATATGAGCAAAAAATAAAGTTTAAATTTCAAAATTTAAAACAAATAGCTTAAAACCAGCTTCAAGTTGTTAACGATTCTTCATTATAGTGCATGTTTACACACAGTTAAAAAGGAACAAATTCAAATAACAAAAATAAGATTGCAAAAATAAAAGTTACCTCTACCTATGGGTTGCCTCCCACGAAGCGCTTTTTTAAAGTCATTAGCTTGACGCCCAAATATTGTCAAGGTGGCATATAGGATAGAAAGAACACATCATCCTTCTTCTTCTTTTTGTTTGGTAGAAATTCCATGAACTTGAGAAATAAATAATGTTGCTTCCATGTCCTTTTCAATTGAATATTGATGAACGAGGCACAGATTGAATCTCGAACTTCATCAATCTCTTCTTTTTTCTTTTCCTCGTTCATGTTTTTCTTTTGCTTATCTTTTTCTACCATAACAATAAAGTCTTCAATCTTCAACTTCTCCTCCATCTTCTCAAACTCAATCACTTTCTCAAATAACCTCTCACATTGACTTTCAAATCTTTCAATTGAAACCATGTTATTCTTCATGAATTCAATTAAACCATCCTTAATGTGAAAGTCTTTGTCATCTGATTCATTGGATAGAATTTTAGGAGGTATAATTTGTTTCCAATTGATCTTTTTCATATAATAATGGTCGTCTTCTGCTTTTATAACCAATAAATCTTCATATTCTAGTTGTGCAACATAGTCATCAAAACAAGTTCCATTCCTATGTCCTTCTCCGCAAAAGTCACACCTAATAGGGCGCGTTTGAGGGTGATAGTTTACAAATGTATTTCTCAAAATTTGTACCTCAACTATGCGTAATATAGCAGATATAAGACAAGTATCACACTCTTCATATAAGTGTAGTAGAATATCATCATTACAATCTTCCATGCTCTACAGTGAATACTTATCTCAAACAAAGAAGAGACAAACCACTAGCAAACGACATTAGCAAGCTCAACAAATAAAAATAGAAAATAAAACAAAAACAATTTTTGTTTTTTTTTTCAAAATTAAAAATAAAAGAAAACAAAAATTTTATTGCAGAGCAAAAAATTCCAATTAAGTAAATAAATTATAACTCAATAGTGATATAACAATCCCCCGCACCGGCGCCCAAAACATGATAGCGTTTCACCAAGTGTACTGAATCGTTGAAAGTAATAATTAAAACGGTAATACCGAGTGTCGAACTCAAGGATTGCGTTTTACTATCGAATTATCTTTAATTACTAAAATTGAACAAAAAGTTTCCGAATTGATTTAAGTAATAAAATAACAATAGTAATGAAATTAAACTTTTATAATGAGAAAAATGCTAGGGATGAGTTTCACTTTGAGTCTAACCTTGGTTTCTAATTTGATCCTAGTTACTGAATTCCTTTATTGAATTAATACCGAATTCTCTTTAGTGTTCTTGCCCTAATGTTTTAGTAAAATAACCTTTAATTCCAAAATAACCCCTAATTCCTTAGTGGGTTTAAAATTAGGATTAAGTTTTACAGTACAAAAATTCTCTTTTTAAACTGTTGTCTTTGCAACTAATTCAATTGGTTTCATGACTTGCATTTATCCCTAGACTACAATCTCATGAATTTCTCATCTTAAGCATTCGTAAAGTTCACTTCCGTTTCAAAATACGAATCGTAGAACAACTTAAAGTTGATCAGGCAATAAAAAGCATTAAGCACAGAGATAAGAAAAATAATTCAATAAATTTATTCATATAACCAGGAATCAAATCAGACAAATAAGAGTTTCATCTTGTTTCACTCATCCCTAGCAATTACAGTTTAGTTACTCAGTACAGAGATTAAAGAGATAGAGATTAAAGAAGAATTACAAGAAAGATTCATGAATAATTCTTGATAAAACTCCTTCAATGGTGTAGAACAGTCGTCTCTGAGTTTCTCTACTAGGGCACAAGTCTCTAAGTTTCCTAATTGAGAAAAAGATCCCTAAAAATTCAGAAAATCTCGATTTTTTGGATTTTGCAGTGCGCCACGCGCCCCAGGCACAGGCCTTGCGCTTCAGGTGCATTTAAACAGAATCCATAGTGTAGAAATGTGCTTCAAGCGCATGCTTTGCACTTCAGGCGCACAACATCTTCTGTCTGACGTATACTGCATATTTCTACTATTTTATGTTTGTATTTGGTTTCGCTGTCATCATGAAAGTTGTAGCTATGGATTTTAGCTTTCATGTGCACTTGGTTGGACTCCAATTGGACATCTAAAACTCCAGATATGGTAGAAATACTCCATGTAGGTCATGTTGATTTCTCACCAAAATTCAGCACTGCACTAAAACAAAGAAACGACGCAAAACTCCGAAAAATCTCTACTTAATCAACGAAATAAGAACATAAGCATTTTATTAAACCGAAGAACTAGATTCAACAAAATGTATCAAATAACTCATTAAATTAACTAATGATTGAAGATAAATAAGACTAAAAACAATGAAAAATATGCATATGATGAAGAGTCATCAAAACCCTACAAAACGTTTTCCACAAAAAGACCCAAACCTAAAATATTCTTCAAAAAGACCCACAAAGCCTAAAAACAAACCATCTCCATCAAACAAATCTGTTCATCCCCTGATCTCTCTCAAAATGAAAACAATCTACAATGACAAATGGGCTCAACGACCCATTGGCATTGGCCGAGTCTTTGTGTTTGAAAATCTGAAAATTGATGAAACCTATATTCAGCATCACACTCATGCCTTAGGTTGGACCAACTTTCTCAAAATCTCTTATTGTTACTATCCAGAGGTAATGAGGGAATTTTGCTGCAAAGCTGAATGCTTTCCTGAGAAATCCCTTATTATATCAAAAATCAAGGGAACTAAAATCCAACTAACTCCATCCATCCTTGCTGAAATTCTAAAATTACCTACTGAAGGGCCTACACTCTTTGGTCAAGACTGGTACTCTGCCCTTGGAATTTCAAAAGAGGATGTATTTCAGCAGCTGTTTGTTGCAAATTCCACAAATTTTCTGTCTGCAAAATTGAAGTCGGTTCCCAAAATTCTTCACAGTATCAGTCAACATTCTGTGCTACCCAGGTGTGAAAGCCACGAATCTGTAACTGATAATGACGCTCTAGTCATTTATCATCTTCTTCACAAGAAAAAGCTCAAGCCGCCCCATCTGATCATGCATCATATTATCTTTGCAATCTGCCAAGATTATAAGCGCAACACAATTCCCTACGGTATGGTTTTCTCTTAAATTTTTAAGTTCTTCTCTATTAATTTAAACTCTGAAATCTCAAACACCAAACTATCAAAATTTTCCTTCAAAAATATTGCTCACATCAAACAAACTCCATCTGCTCTATCGTCCACCACACGAAAAAGGAACGCTCCTTACTCCCCACAAAAACCAGCCTCTCCTGCTTCTACTGAACCATCCCCAATTCCTGATCCAAAACCCACTACTACTGCCCCAACCACTCTTCCAGCATCACCTCCTCAAAATGAATGTTCACCTCTGCCTAATCCACAATCATCCACAATGTCACCCATGTTTGTTTCCCCCAAAAAACCTGTTCTTCAATTTTTGGCATTAACCAATTATTGGCCTTTCCAGAAGATGGGTCACCTATACCTTCAAACATCAATACTCAAAACTCTCTTCCACATGTTTCTTCCTTGTTTGCTACCATTTCCACCTTTTGTACTACTGCTGCCCCTCCAACAGGTTCTCAGCCTCCACTGAAAAAGTCAAAAATTGATTCTAACAGCTCTAAAACCAAAAGAGCCATTTCTGACTCCCTTTAGACAATCCTGGCACGGCAAATCCATCACGACAAAGAACAAGCTATTCTCTGCGATTGGATGACAACTCAATTGGCTTCGAAGCTAGGCCTCAAGCCACCCATGCCTAATCCGCCCCCTATATTTCCACCGATCCGACAACTGCATCTCTCGTCATCATCTAGAGGCTCCTCACCATATCTCTTTGCTTAGCTGTTTTGATGTCTTCTGACCCCTTTTTGCTGTGAAAAAGGGGGACAAGTAATATTTATAGATTTTTAAGTATGTTTTTAGTTCTAAGTTTCAAACATAAAAGTTGTGTAATATCTTGCTAATTCTCGCACATTTGTTAACACATGAACTACCATTTGATACTACTTGCGATATTATGTTTGATATGATACTCTGAGTCTGCTGTGATATGCTGAAATTCATGCTGTCATATGCTATCTTGAATCATATGCAAAAAACTGTTTTAAACAATCAATATTTTTTAGCACTGTTTTATAAAAAGAACAGCACATGTTGAGGGGGAGTTTTATCTAAAAACCCCTATCTTATTATTTTAGAATCAAAATTAAAATCTAAATTAATATGTTTGTCCTCATAAAAAAGGGGGAGATTGTTGAGACAAAACCCCAACTTAAATAATTTTGATAATAAAGAAAGATTAATTAAGAATTATAATTATGATTCTAAAGCATGTTTGTGTACCTAATAAGTGTGCTTGAGTGTATTAATCAAGATAGGTACCAAGAAACTTAAACAAAATCAGTTGAGAGAAGCAAGATCGAATCTCAAAATCCAAGAACATTTTGGACAACATTCTGATGTCACTAGAGGATGACGTCATCAGATGATATCACCAGAGGATACCTCCAGAAGTCGTCACCAGAGGATACCTCTAGATGATGTCACCAGAGGATACCAGCAAATACCTCAAGAGGATACCTCCAGATGACGTCACCGGAGGATACCACAAAATACCGCTAGAGGATATCACAAGGGATCCCTCTAATTTTAAAAGTCAAGAATACGCATCACTATGATCAAGACTCATTTGCAATACAAAGGAAGAACCAAGTCTGCTCTTGAACATTAGAAGCAGTATGAAGAACGTTCTTGCTTTTTGGCCTACTCTCACCTAATCACTGACAGAGGACAAGTTAGTTATTCCCAATGGGCAAATGAGCTGTCAAAAGCACTTTTTGAGTCTATAAAAGAGAACTTAAGATATAGGCAACATGCAGAACTGAACAAAGCAATCATTCCATTATTCACAAAACAGATTCAAGAGTTTCTACATTTTTCATACATTTCGCTAAGTTTTGTCCAGCTCGTAGAAACTGCAACATCCAATCACGATTGTGTTCTAAAACCACTCTCAGTTCCAAAGATCAGAATCAAATACTCAAACACGAGTTGAGGATATTTAGATTCTATCAAAACACTTTATCACTCTATTGTAATCTGAAGATAAAATGAGTAAAAACTAGTCTTGAGAAGTTGTGAAAATCCTTCTATGTTATATAGAAGGTAGTGTTAGTAATCCTTGTAAAGATTGAAGGATAGATCAGTGAAAAAAAACTCCTTTTTGGATTGAAAGGTATTGGTTGTAACAGATCATGATAGATCTGCAGAAGTTTGTGTAAAAGTCAAGAGAGTTCTTGCCTTGGAGCACTTAGTTGAAAATCTCATAGTTGTGAAGACTAGACGTAGCCCAAGTTGGGAGAACCAGGATATATCTGTGTGTTATATTCCTTCCCTTATCTATTTACTTTCAAGTCTTTAAATATCAAGTTTAATAGATTAATTAAAACTGTCATTTTCAACTAACCAAGAACGTTCTCCGTTTCTGGATTTGAACCAAGAACGTTCTCCGTTTTACTGATTTACAACCAAGATCAATTTTGAGTTAATATTTTTTCAGGAATTTTTAAAAAGGTTAATTTACAATTCAAACCCCCTTTATTGTAAATTGTTACTTCATACTTGTCTTTATGCTTTTGATAGTGTGGATTGACTAGCACAATGTATTGATACTGGTGGCATTGGCTTAGGCCAAATTGGTATCTCATACAACAAATTTCCTAGCCATTCAGTGTCTTTACTACCTACAGCTAGAGCAATAAACTCTGCAGCCATGGTGGAGTTGGCAATGCAAGTTTGTTTCTTTGATCGCTAAGAAACTACACATTCACTAAGGTTGAAGATCCATCCACTTGTCGAACCATGATCCTCAACATAAGTTACCCAACTGACATCTGTATATCCTTCCAAAACTTGAGGATATCCACTATAGACTAAACTATAGTTAATTGTTCCTTTCAAATGTTTAAATACTCTATTAACAACATGCCAATGTTCTTTACTTGGATTGCTTGTATACCGACTTAATCTACCAACAACATATGCTATATTGGGTCTGGTACAAGTCATGGAAAACATCAAGCATCCAATTACCTTTGAATAATTTAGTTGTGCCACAAGACATCCGTTATGTTGTTGTAAACTAACATTTGGATCAAATGGGGTAGAAACAGATTTGCATTTAAAATGATGAAATTTCTTTAACACTTTCTCAATATAGTGAGATTGGGATAAACCAATATTTACACCATATCTTATGATTTTAATTCCTAAAATCACATATGCTTCACCTAAATCTTTCATATCAAAATTCTTTGATAAAAAAAGTTTACTTTTTTCTACCTCATGTAAATTGGTGCCAAAGATTAATATATCATCCACATATAAAAAATCATAACACCATTTCTATTGTGAAATTTACTATAAATACAATTGTCAGATTCATTTATTTTGTATCCCTTAAAAAGTACAACTTGATCAAACTTTTGGTGCCATTGTTTGGGTGCTTTTTTAACCACATAAAGATTTAGTCAACTTACACACTTTATGTTCTTGTCCTTTGATGACAAATCCTTCGAGTTGTTTCATATGCATCTCTTCATCTAACTCTTCGTTTAGGAAAACAATTTTAACATACATTTGATGGATTACAAACTTATAGATAGAAGCTAATGCCAAAAGCACTTTTATGAATGTAATTCTTGCAACAAGTGCATAAGTATCAAAGTAGTTAATATCTTCTTTTTGTGTAAATCCTTTTGCAACAATTCTAGCTTTGAATTTATCAATTGTACCATCAACTTTCATTTTCTTCTTAAAAATCCATTTACAGCCTACTGGTTTGGATCCAGGTGGGATGCCTACTAATTTCCATGTTTTAATCCCCATAATTGAGTCCATATCCTCTTGGATGGCTTCTTTCCAAAAAATAGAGTCTTGAAACTTTATTACCTCTTCATATGTGTCAGGGTCACTCTCTAAATTATAGTAAATTGGTCCAAAACTATTAATAGAATCATTTGTACCTTCTACAAGGAGCATAAAGAAGTCTAGTCCATAACTTTTCTCTTTTCTGGATATTTTACTTTTTCTAAGTTCTTAATATGTCAAATTAACATGATTAAATACATTATTTTCTAGACTTTGTACACTAGAACAAACAATTTAATTGGGATTTGGAATAAAGTTAAATCTATTTTCTTGAAAAATTGTATCTCTTGATTCAATCACTGTGTTAATAGGATATGAGTTATTAGATTCAATAACCATGAATTTATATGCCTTGCTATTTTAAGCATATCCCAGAAATACACTTTCAATTGCTCTTTTTCCCAATTTCTTTTTCTTTTTTAGGTTTAGGAACCTTAACAATTTCTCTACAACCCCAAACTTTTATATAGTTAAGATTGGGTTTTCTTTTCTTCCAGAGTTCAAATGAAGTTATCTTGTTCCTTTTATTAGGAACTCTATTTAACAAATAACATGCAGTTTGCATGACTTCACCCTAATAACCTTTTGATAAACCAGAATAGGATAACATGTCATTCACCATTTCTTCTAATACCCTATTTTTCCTTTATGCAATTCCATTTTGTTGTGGGGTATATGGTGCAGTTGTTTGATGCACAATACCAGTGGACTCAAATTAATTAGGATGAAAGAATTTTCCTCCCCTATCACTTTTAAAACACTTATAAAAAGTACCATGTGAAGTAGCAATGTCGATTTACAAGAAAGGGGGTTTGAATTGTAAATTTTCCCTTTTAAAATTCCTGTTAAAAACTTAAGAAAATAACTCAAGATTGATCTTGGTTGTGAAAACAGAAAACGGAGAACGTTCTTCGTTTTAACCAGAAAACAAAGAACGTTTTTGGTTAGTTAAAATCAACAGTTCAGTTTATCTATTTAACTTGATAATTAACAGACTGAAAGAAGATAGAGATAAGGGAAGAGATATCACACACAGATATATCCTGGTTCACCCAACCCGGGTTACGTCCTGTCCTCACAACGGTGAGATTTTCCACTAAGTGTTTAAAACAAGAACCTTCTTGGTTTTACAGCACCTAGCTTAGATCAACCTTGATCTTTGTTACAGACTTTAATCTAATTCCACCCAGAAAGAGATTAATCAAATCACCTACCAGCCTTGATAGGATTTCTTACAATCTACCCCAAACTATACTTAACTCTTATAGTTTGAGTTTTACAATAGTGATGAGATTGTTTTGTTAGAATATGAGATGTCTCAACTCTTGTTTGAGATTCAATTATTTACAAAGAATTCAGTACAAATGTATCAGAGTAAATAAGAACTTGACCAGACTGATTCTTTTAAGTGATGAGAGAGTTTCAAGTATGTATGCGAGTGATTGATGATATATCTTGGCACTTGAATGTCTTTGATTTTTGGAAAAAATCTGAGTATGCTCAACTCATGTTTGAGATTAGATTCTTGACAAAAGAATTCAGTAGAATGATTCTGATATGAAGAAGAAAAACATAACTAAATCTTTTGTTTGTGATTGAGAAGCTTTCAAGTATGTAAGTGTTTGTGAGTGATGTTTTTCTTTGTGTTTGAAGCTGTTATTTCTTCCTAAGCTTTTGCCTTCCTTTTATAGGCGTGAGAGCATTTAATGATGGTCAAATAGAACCGTTGGTAGTGCTCTTGTCAGGCTTGACCAAAGGCAATATTTCTGATTAAAATAATCCAGCTTTTACTTTCTGTTTTGACTGGGCTGAAACCTTTGATTCTTGATCATATTTCCTTTGTTTAATGATCCTTTGTACCTTAAATATATTTGTTAATATCTTTGATTTGATATGGAGTTTTGATTATGTCAAAACAGCTTGGAGAAGGATTATGAACTTCTGCAGAATGTTAATGAAAATTCTGGAGATTGCTAATCAATCAGGAGTTCTAGCATCTGAACTTTCTGGAGATTGATAATCAATCTGGAGGTTCAGTTTTGATCATCCTGGATGTCTTCCTGATCTTTTCTTGGATCTGCTTTGATGTTAATATACTTCAAGATCGTTCAACGTTCTTGGTAGTCAAGCTAGAGAATGATGTTCATTATACTGGAGAATGATTGTATCATTCTGAACTGATGTTATCATACTGGAGATTGATGTTAACATGCTGGAGATTGATGTTAACATGCTGAAGAATGATAATCATTCTGGAGATTGATGATCATTTCGAAAGACTGGTGATCATTCTTGACAGAAGATCATTCTGCAGACTGATCTTATCATTTTGGACATTCTGATGTTCAAGAATAGACTTGGTTCTTCCTCTGAATGGCAAATGAGTCTTGATCTTTAGTGATGCGTATTATGGGCTCTTAAATTTGTCGAGAGATCCTCTGGTGATATCTTCTGGTATTCTCTAGAGGCATCTTTTGGTATCCTCTAGAGGTATCTTCTGATATCCTCTGGAGGTATCTTCTAATATCCTCTAATTGTATTTGCTAGAGGTATCCTCTTATAGTATTCTGGAGGTATCCTCTGATATCGTCTTCTGGAGGTATCCTCTGGTATCTTCTGGTGATGTCATCTGGAGGTATCCTCTGGTGATGTCATCTCGAGGTATCTTCTGGTGATGTCATCTGGAGGTATCCTCTAGTGATGGCATCTAGAGGTATCCTCTGGTGATGTCATCTGGAGGTATCCTCTGGTGATTTCATCTGGATGTATCCTCTGGTGACGTCATCCTCTGGTGACGTCATCCACTGGTGACGTCATCATCCTCTGGTAATGACTTCATCCTATGGTGATTTCATCATCTCTGGTAATGACTTCATCCTATGGTGATTTCATCATCCTCTGGTAATGACTTCATCCTCTGGTGACAGCTTCGGGTAACATTTTCTATTTTCTAGATTGTGTCAAAAGTGTTCTTTATTATGTTGATTTCTTGGCTTTCCTTGAATCATTAACATGCATGAGATTGATTGTTAATTCTAGACATTCTGGAGACTGTTCAGTCTTGCTTGGGCAGCTTGATTCATGGCCTTTTTTCTTTGTGATTCGAATGACTTCTTTTGATTGTAATTGATCACATTTGTTCATTTTGATTAAGTGAATGGATTCTTGCTTTGTTCGCTTATGCATTCATGTTCTTTAAACAAAACTTAAGTGAAATCATTAGTAGACAACCATTCATAAAACTTAATCATTTTATTTCATAAGGTTTGTTGTCATTAAAACATATATCAAAAAGATTTTTTCTTCAACACCATGTTGAAGTTCTACTTGTGCTTTTAATATTTTAAATTTGTCTAAAACTTCATTCTTAAAGTGCGTTAAATAAACATAGCAGAACCTATTGTAATCATCAATAAAAGTGACAAAATAATTTTTACCACCAATTATAGGCCAACCATGTAAATCACATACATCAGAGTGGATTAAATCTGATACCTTAGAACTTTTTTCAACTCTTTTAAAAGGTTGTCTTGTCATTTTAGTTAACATGCAAGTAGTACATGAATTTGAATTTTGTCAAAAGCCAATATTAAATTTGATTTCGTCATGTCATTCAATTTTCTAAAGTTAATGCCTTAGTCGCATATGCCATTAATCACGAGACTCAACGATATAAGCATAAATTATATTATTATCATAGTTACTAACAACATTACATTTTAACATATTCTCACAAAGGTAAACCTTCCCCACAAACATACCCCCTTTAGAGAGAATAAACTTATCTCCCTTAAATACACATTTAAAACCAAACTTATTAAGTAAAGGTAACACAAATCAAGTTCTTCCTAACTTCAGGAACATAAAATACATCTTTAAGAGTAAGTGTTTTTCCAGAAGTGAATTCAATCTCTACCGTTCTTTTTCCTTTGACTTGGACATTGAAACATTTCCCATGTAAAAAACACTTCCATCTTCTTCACGATTGGTCTTAAATAGTTCATTGTTTTTGCATACATGGTGGGTAGCACTAGAGTCTATCCATCAAGATTCAACATCTTCAATCATGTTGAGTTTAGAAATGACAGCAACAAGATTATCTTTTGTTGCACTTGAATTCTTCTCTTCGTTCTTCCTTTTTTAGAACCTATACTCATTTTTAAAGTGTCATGGTTTTTCACAATGATAACAACTTCCTTTTCTTTTCTTTCTTTTTTCATCATTACCATTGTGTTTTTCATGAGATTTATCAAAATCTCGATTTATTTTCTTAAAAGTTTTGCTTGAATTTCCTTCCTCCATTACATCGACCTTTTCATAAGAAAATTGGTTTTTACTATCCTCTTATTTACAGTACTCTTCTTCTAAACGAAGGTGATTACCTAATTGCTCAAGAGATATGTCATCTTTCTTATGTTTCATGGTTTTTTTTATAAATATTTCCACCAAGATGGAAGTTTTTCTATTATGGAGGATACAATAATGGTTTCATCCATGTGCATCTGATGTTGTTTGTAATTATTAAGAATACTTTCAATCTCATGCATTTATTCCATTACTGATTTATCTTCAACTATTTTATAATTATTGAATTGAGAAACAAGAAACTTTTTACTTGTAGCATCATTTTGCATGTATCTTGACTCTAATTTCTCCCATAGTTCCTTTGCAGAAATACTACTTTGATATATATCGATCAAGGAGTCAGACATATCGTTGAGAATATGGCCCATGCAAATAGAGTCATCATTGTGTCACTTTCTGCCTTTCTCTTACTTCTGCTAATGTTTCCATTTTCTTCTCTAGTGGTCTTGTGGTATTCAGAACATATACCACCTTCAAAGTTTTAAGAAGGAATTTCATCTTTTTCTGCCAACGAATAAAGTTTCATTCATCGAATTTCTCCAACTGTACAAAATTAGAATTCATTTCTTTGAGTGATGTAGCCATTGATTGAAAATAAAAACAAACATAAAGATTGTTTGATTTGTTGGTGACAATTGTTGCAAGACTTTAATAATGCAGTTGTTGATGAAGATTGTTTGTAGCAAATTCCAAGGCGTGTGGTTACACTAGCCGTTAGGTTCAATTTGCCCCCACTAATTGGATGCAAATGAGATGAACAACGAATTCCCTTCAGGGTACTTTGGAAAACCTTGATATGATTTGCACTCACACCAAAAGTATCTTTCAATAGTATGTTTCAAAATAATGTTTCTTATACTTCACTCATGCATTAGAGAAGAATACGATGACTTAGAGTATAAAATGCATGAGATAAAGTGGATAGCAATGGCTAATTGTTTTTTTATTCTGTCCAAAATGACACAATTTATAGAAAAATATTACTTGAGGAAAAGATACAACTTTTGGAAAAAGGGTTTATGCAATTCCGTTTGCGAAATGTTATATCACAATGCAATAACATTCATATTTTAATTCTATTGTTTCAACGGTCTGGTGGTTGAAGGAGTGTAAATTTTCGCGCAACACAACCAATTAACAACAATAAATGGGAATCGAACAGGAGACTTTCATTGAAGCAACACACAACTACTGAACCAAAAATTCAATCATATTAATAAAAAAAACGTTTATTCATATATATATATTCACTAATATTTTGAAAATATCTCACACAGACTCCTATTATTTATAAATAATTAATAAATTATAATATTTAAATTATTATTTTTATTTTAAAATAATAGACAATTCAGTTTTTTTTTTTAAAAAAGAAACAATTTTTTTATATTATCAGTTTAAAAAAAAAAGGTTCATTACCAAAATAAAGTGATTCTTTACCAAATAAAATCAGTTCTTAAAAAATAATAAATAAAATTAATTTAAGAATTAATTATTTTATAATATTTTAAAAACAGTTTTTATTTTAAATAATATTTGTTTAAGCTTATGTGCTTTTACAGTAATTTCGATCGTCTTTACATGTGACAGATTATCAGCCTATGCTTGAACTTGATGTTCTGGTTTTTGAGCTCCAATTGTTACTGATGTAGGAGGGTTCAAGGCCAGAATCGAGGAAGAAACGGCTTTGCGGACAAAAGCAGCCGAAAATGCGGAAAACGGTCGTCCGGTGTCAGATTGTCTATTATTAAACCTTTCCGAAAAGGGAATCGCGCCACGAGCACAACACATGGCGTTGCCATGATGTATGGGCTCCAAAGCCGTTTTGAGCTCGTCTTGGGCCTCAAAACAGTCGTTTTAGTTTTCCGGTAATTTCGGGCTTTTCTGTTTTACAGCCGCTTTAGTTTTTCCTTTAATTTAGGGCTTTTCTGTTTTACCTAATTTTCGTACTAGGGTTTCTATTATCTATTTAAAGACTTTCTATGCTGTAACAAAAGGTATCTTTTAATAAAATAATTAATTTTGAGAGTTTTTCTCTTCTCTGGTGGATTCCAGAACTTGTTCTTTTTTAGGATTAGCGCTTGCTAACCCTTTGCGATTTCCGACTGCGTCAGGTGGCATCAGAGCAGGCTTTCTCCTGTTTCTTTTTGTAGCTTGAACAGCCATGGGAGATCAACCAGTCACAAGAGCAGACATCGAGGGTATCACTACGGCTTTTACGCGGCCCTTACTGCTTTGACTACGCAGATCACGACTCAGGTGGCGGCTTTGACGGTTCAAGTGAACGCCATAAATAATAGAAGGGACAGAGGCAGGAGAGACGAACCGCCCAGGTGTCCACATGGAGGCTTGTAGGATCGTGTTGAATCGGACTCTAGTTCCGAAGAAGAGGTCCAGGAGGAGAATCAGGGTTTCGATAATCAACAGAATCGCAACAACTACAGAGTTAAGGCTGATATCCCGTTGTTCTATGGAACTATGGGGGTTGAAGAGTTTCTGGATTGGCAGATTGAAGTTGATCGGTTCTTCGACGTGATGGGTGTGCTAGAAAACAAGCAGGTGAAGATGGTGGCAATTCGATTGAAGGGTACCGCTGCTGTGTGGTGGGATAAGCTTGTTGTTCAGAGGCAGCACCAGAGGAAAGCGCCAATAAGAACGTGGAGGTGAATGAAACAATTGATGCTGGAGCGTTTCTTGCCTGAAGATTATGAGCAGATTCTGTACAAGATGTATATCGATTGCGTTCAGGGTAGAAGGAGCGTGACCGAGTATACAGCAGAGTTCCTGTGTTTCTCAGAACGCAACGAGCTGGGGGAAACGGAGGGTCAGAAGGTGACTCGCTATATTAATGGCTTGAAGGGGTCGATACAGGAGAAGATGGGTCTGCAGACTGTCTGGACCGTGACGGAGGCCTCTACATTAGCCTTGAAAGCGGAACTGATGGAGAAATCCCCCAGAAATTTCTCATTTTTTCGCAGATTCACTCCGCAGGGTAATTCTGAAGTTACTGGTGATAAGGATAAAAGTGTTGCTGCTAAGGATTCTAACTCCTCAGCAAAGGAAACTGATGGAACCAGTAGTGCTACGTCCAACAACAAGAGGGCGAACCAAAAGTCAGCCAACCCATACGCGAAAATGACGGGAGATAAGTGTTTCCATTGCGGTGGGCAGGGTCACAAGTCGAATGTTTGTCCTTCCAGGAGAACAGCTGCAGTTTTGAATGAGGAATCCGAGGAAGAGGAAGAAAACAACGGGTATGATGGTGTTGAGTTCGCTGAAGAAGAAGCTGAAGAAGTAGTGAATTTTGTATTGCAGAGAGTCCTGTTGTCTTCAAAGGAAGAGGGGCAAAGGAAGAATCTTTTTAGAACACACTGTTCTATTAAGAATAAGGTGTGTAATCTGATCGTGGATAACGGGAGTACAGAGAACTTGGTATCCCAGAAGCTGGTGGACTACCTAGAGTTGCCGACAGAACCGCATGCCAAGCCTTATACTTTGGGTTGGGTGAGTAAGGGTTCGCAGGTCAAGGTGACGAAGACTTGCAAAGTGCGTATTTCCATCGGAAGGCATTACAAGGAAGAGGTAGTGTGTGATGTTCTGAATATGGATGTGTGTCATGTCCTACTTGGGCGACCTTGGCAGTATGATAATGATATCACGTATAGAGGCAAAGATAATGTGATGATGTTCTCTTGGGAAAGGCACAAGATAGCTATGGCCCCGGTTTCTGATTTTAATAGACGAACAGGAAAAGAGAAATCCAGTTTTCTTGTTATGACTCAGGATGAGCATGATTTGACTGAAGCTTTCAGGGAAACTGAGTGGTTTTGCCCAGTGGTGGTCAAGGGTTTTCTGAGTGCTATGAAAGAGGAGCCTGAACCACCGAAAGAGGTGCAGGAAATCTTGACGGATTTTGGGGAGTTGATCTCGGATGAGCTACCCAACGACTTGCCTCCTATGCGAGATATTCAGCATCAGATTGATTTAATTCTAGGTTCGAGCTTGCCGAACCTACCTCATTACCGCATGAGTCCCAAGGAGAACGAGATATTGCGGGAACAGATTGAGGATTTACTGAAGAAAGGGTTCATTAGAGAGAGTATGAACCCATGTGCAGTTCCAGTGCTTTTGGTCCCTAAGAGGAACAATCAGTGGCGGATGTGCGTTGACAGCAAAGCCATCAACAAGATAACAATCAAATACAGGTTTCCCATCCCTCGTCTGGAGTACATGCTTGATGAGTTATCAGGGTCTAAGTTGTTTTCGAAGATAGATCTACGGAGTGGTTATCATCAGATCTGAATCAGACCTGGAGATAAATGGAAGACGGCTTTCAAGAGCAAGGATGGCCTTTACGAGTGGTTGGTCATGCCTTTCGGGTTATCCAACGCCCCCAGTACTTTCATGAGGCTAATGAATCAGGTTCTTCGTCCTTTTACTAGATCTTTTGTGGTGGTTTACTTTGATGATATTCTGATTTATAGCAAAACCAAGGAGGATCATCTAGGCCATTTGAAGCAAGTGCTACAAGTCTTGCAAGAGCACCAGTTATACATCAACTTGAAGAAGTGCACCTTTTGTACCAACAAGCTGTTGTTGTCGGTGAAGATGGGATTCGGGTGGACGAAGAGAAGGTGAGTGCTATCAGAAACTGGCCTGCACCTAAGTCTGTGACGGAAGTACGCAGTTTGCATGGCCTGGCTACTTTCTATAGGAGGTTTGTGCGCGACTTCATCACCATTACTGCGCCTATCACCGAGTGTCTGAAGAAAGGAAAATTCTAGTGGGGACCTGAACAAGAGCAGTGCTTTGCGATGATCAAGGAGAAGCTTTGCACGGCACCAGTTGTCGCTTTATCTGACTTCGACAAGATATTCCAGGTGGAGTGTGATGCCAGTGGAGTAGGGGTAGGTTTCTGTACTTTCACAAGAGAAGCGACCAGTGGCTTTCTTTAGTGAAAAACTGAGCGACGCTAGGCAGAAGTGGAGCACTTATAACCAGGAGTTTTATGCAGTCTTTCGAGCTTTGAGGCAATGGGAGCATTATTTGATTCAGAGGGAGTTTATCTTGTTCACTGACCACTTTGCCCAGAAGTTCCTCCATAGTCAGAAGATGCATGCTCGCTGGGTGAGTTTTCTGCAGAAATTCCCATTTATCATTCAGCCCAAATCAGGCGCCCAGAACAAGGTAGCAGATGCGTTGAGTAGGAGAGCTTCCTTGTTGATTACCTTAGCTCAGGAGATTGTGGGTTTTGAGTTGCTGAAGTTAATATGGCTGATATTTATGAGTTCCATGAAGACGCTGAACTTTATTTTGGTATGAACTCTGGGTCGAGTTCTTTAGAAGTGGAGGAGACTGATGTAGGAGGGTTCAAGGCCAGAATCGAGGAAGAAACGGCTTTGCGGACAAAAGCAGCCGAAAATGCGGAAAACGATCGTCCGGTGTCAGATTGTCTATTATTATACCTTTCCGAAAAGGGAATCGCGCCACGAGCACAACACATGGCTATGCCATGATGTGTGGGCTCCAGAACCGTTTTGAGCTCGACTTGGGCCTCAAAACAGTCGTTTTAGTTTTCCCGTAATTTCGGGCTTTTCTGTTTTATAGCCGCTTTAGTTTTTCCTTTAATTTAGGGCTTTTTTGTTTTACCTAATTTTCGTACTAGGGTTTCTATTATCTATTTAAAGACTTTCTATGCTGTAACAAAAGGTATCTTTTAATAAAATAATTAATTTTGAGAGTTTTTCTCTTCTTTGGTGGATTCCAGAACTTGTTCTTTTTTAGGATTAGCGCTTGCTAACCCTTTGCGATTTCTGACTGCGTCAGTTACAATCGATTTGCATTCTTCCACCGTCTCCGTTTGATTTGCATTCATCCAACTTTTAAGGTGAGAGAATCTCTTATATTTCTTTCTATTATAGTATAAACCAAGAAAAATGAGCTTTCATCTCTAACATTTCTTTATATTATAAATTCTTAAATAAAAGGTGTTGCAATGCCTTAGTTTTATGCAGTCTATTTGAAAGAATTTGTATCTGGGATAGATTGTCCCTTATATTCAATTGAATAAAATTTGTTAATTATATTAAAAAAAAAACTAAGATAGAGTAAGTGTTTTTTTTTGGTTTCGAAAAAATATTTATAAAATAATTTTCAGTTACCGAAAATATTACTTGGTTGAGTCACGAATTAGGTCGCTCTCTTTAAGACGTTTTGTGGCACTGCCCAAATTGTGCAAGACAGACTATCAATTAACCACGAAGTCCCCAAGATAAAACAGTGTTGACAAATGGTATCAAAGTTCTGATGTACCATAGAAAACTGTTCAAAAATAACACCCTCAATATGGCTATAATGGTCACTCTAAATATGGAACTTAAGACCACTCATAGGGACTACGGCACAAAAATCGCTCTAAAACGACAGTGGTATTAGGACTACTCAAAAATTGAAGGGACTACGGCAAAAAAACCGCTCTTAAAGGGGAAAAAAGTATTATGACCACTCAAAAATCAAAGGGACAAAAAGAAAAGGGAGAAATGGCTCGGAAGTGCATTGAATAGAAGAGGGAGAAAATAGAAAGTTGGAATTGCATCCAACTTTGGTGCGTTTTTCAGAAGAGTTTGACACTATTTATATAGTAATGAAAGCAAACCTACATATGTCAATTATCCAATGTGACACTTTAGTATTTATAGGGTTGAAACCTACTCAATATATGTGAGTTTTTCAATGTGGATCTTAAACAAATTTTAAATTCACACAATAACGTATTCTTTATGTTCCAACAATCCTCCACTTGAATTAAAATAAAATGTTTCTAAAATAACTTTAAACGCTTCTATAAGATTGTGCATAAGTAGAGATGTCTTCCGACTTGAACCTCTGCATAGTAAGCGTAATACCCTAAATTTTATAATAAAATATTTTATTAATGAAATAGGAGTTTGAATAATTAATTTGATGTTAAAATTATTTTATAATATATGTTGACAAAATTTTGTGATTAATTTTCGTTATATGTGTGTTTTCTAAGATGTGTTAGTTTTATACATATTTGACTAAATAATAAATGTGCATATAGTTATATTTTAATTACTTCTAACTAGTTCTTACTTTAATTAATTATATTATAAGTAACTATTTTGCATATATTATGAATTTTTTATTATAGAACTGTTAAAACATGTTCTTCATGTTAAAATGCCTTAAAATGCATATAAGTAATAGTTTTATTAATAATATTGCGCTTAAATTTCTTTATAGGTGTGCTTGTTAAGTTGTGTCTACTTTATACATATTTAATTGATTTAGTGGCTTATATAAAATACTGATGTTATATTTATTTGTTTTGTGATTTTAACTATTCTCATGATATAATAATCTTTTAATTTGATTTTTTAGAAGATATTATTTTAATGGAAAATAAATAAAATAAGTGTATAATTAGTTTGGTCTTGAAAAAAGAATGCCCCAAAAATAAAATAAAATGGAGTTCAAGTTAAGTTAATAATAACTATATATATATATATAAGCCAAAGATAACCTCATACTATGTAAGTAGCGCTACAATGAAAAGGAGAAGAGCAGCCGCATAGCGCTACGGTAGAAAAGATGAAGAGCAGCAGCACCCGGACAGAAAAAATAAAAAAAATTGATATCGGTCATTAATTGTTATCTATTTTTTCAATTTTTTTCAAATTTCAGTACTTGTTTCATTCATTTAGCTAGTCAATTAAATACACTTTTTCATATTTTTAACCTTCTCAATTTCTCTCTAAAATATCCGACTTCTCCGTTTATGAAATTCGTTATTTTGTACCGTTCTTCCTTACCGTAAGTCAGATTTGAGTGAAACCAACGCCAAAATGATCGTGTAAATAGTAGTTATATTACCCACTAATTGGTTTTCTGATTTATGGTAAGTTTTGTTTGACCCAATTTTGAAGTTTTTAGAGTGTGTTCTCATAATTTATTTTTGATTTGTCCATAAACTGTCGACTTAGATCGATTGAAAGACAAATAGTCAAAGAACAAAGGCTATTAGCTGGTGAAATCATATTTGTGTGTGAAAGTGTCGAAATAAGGTAAGAGGTGAGAGAATGTTAGAACTCATTAGTATAATATATTATGAAATGAACGTGAAAATCGTATTTACCAATGATTCATCCAGAACTCGCTACGTACGACAGTAGCCCTTTGAGAGATAAATTAATTAATGTAAAAATATGAGGATTGTGAGATTAAAATGTTAAATAGAAATGTTTATAAGATGTTGATTGATTTAATTTTCGATAATTGTGTGGTATTTGATATTATTGTAATGTTGGATGTCGAATGAAATTATGTCCATATGTTTGATTAAACGAACTTATGTGATGTGATAATAAAAGTTGGATGCATTGTATGATATATGTTTATGTGATAATAATGATGATTTTTGATTGATGATAGTGATGTTATAAATTTTTTATGAGTTTATATGATGATCATTATTTGTATATGATTAATGATGTTATAAAATTGTGATGAGAATATTGAAGTACCACATAATTGAGGAAATAGTGATGATCCCAACTTGTGCTAAAGATGATGATCTTAATGGAGTAGTCTAGGCTAACGAGGGGAGAAAATAGATATTGGGAATATTTGCAATTGATGTAATTTTTGAAGTGGAGTTATTTTGTCATCATAAAGGTAGAGCCCGACAAGCCTAGTAATTTAGGGGAAGTACAACTGATGAGCTTGATTGTGGCGGTCTGCTGTTAAGCCTTAAGGTATGATTATTAGACCTTGGAGGTATTCGGGTGGGGAATTCCTAGGTGACTCGGAGGTAGCACTCCAAATTGTTGGAACCAAGTTGGTTCTTGCAATTAAAGTTTTGATGTTAACAAATGTATTTTATGAAAATCGTATTTTGACTTAGAAGAATGAAAAATTAGAGGATATCATCAGAAGCATAAACCAGAAGATGACGTCACCAGAAGCAGAAATCAAAGGATAACGTCAGCCGAAGACATCACCAGAAGATACAAATAAGAAGCAGAAGATGTCATCAGAAAATGACGTCACTAGAAGATAAAAATGCATCTAGAGGATACATCCAGAAGATACATTCACAGGATACCAGAGGAAACATCTAGAGGATGTCACCAGAGGGTACCAGAAGATACATCCAGAAAATACCAGAGGATATCACCAGAGGATATCATCAGAGGATATCACCAGAGGATATCACTAGAGGACATCATCAGAGGATATCACCAGAGGATATCATCAGGGAATATCATCAGAGGATATCACCAATGGATATCATCAGAGGATACAATCAGAGGATCCCGTCGGAGGATAATTTCAGAGGATCTCATTAGAGGCAAAAATCATAAGCTACATCATTAGAAGCTGAAAGTATGCTCAAAACAGAATCTGAGAAAAATGCTCAAAACAGAATTGGAGACAAAGACTCTAGAAATAGAATCTAGCTAAAAGTATGCTCAAAACAAAATCTGAGTAAAATGCTCAAAATAGAATTGGAGCAAAAGACTCCAAAAACAAAATCTGAGCAAAATACTCCAGAATATTCTAAAAACAAAATTAATCGAAATACACTCCAGAAGTAAAGCATTAGATCAAAGTGAAGCTCTAATTTCAACTATAAATAGAGGCTTAATGCTGAAGAATAAATCATCGAAAAATAGAAGAACTCGAGCAAAAAAAGAAATTGTTCAAGCAGAGAGGGATAGAGAGGATCCTTCTGATGAAGACAATCGTGAGGGATCAAGAACAGGCTGCACAAAGAGAGGTGGATTAAGGGGAGGAGGATCAAGTCCAAGATTTGGTGCAAGTTGTGTGGTCATCCATTCTTTGAGAAGGGTAGACTCCTTATCTTTATAAGATTATCTGGCCATGATTGTCTTAAGAGTAGCTAAGATGGCAGAGTTGGATGTATCCTTCTCAGTTTTCCTGCGCTTAGATGGTCGTGCAGTGGCATCTTTGGGAGTAGAAGGGAGAGTACTGGATGAGGGGACGATTATGGTGCAGAAAGTAAAGATGGTGGCAAAAGAAGTGGCTACTAGAGGAAAGGGATCAGAGGGTGATTTGGGATGATCAGAGGGGCCAAGTGTGTATAGGAAGACCAAAAATTGGCTGATTCCAAAAATGGAAGAGCTAGTTTTTTTGGGGGGATATGAAGGCAGGTGACATAGTATAGGTTTGATGGATGGGTATCTGGGGGCATATATCACTTTGGAGTGGATAGAGGTGGGAGTGGAAGGTAGAAGGCCTAGAGGAAGATTAGTTAAAGAGGGGAGACTGGTGTTGTGGAAGGACATCTGGAGGGAGAATGATGGTTGGAGGTGGAGAACGTTCTTGAGGTGCATCTTGTAAGACCCTTAAATTTAATATTAATTTTGGAATTAATATTAAGGGTATTGTTGGGATATTTGTAAAATATTTAATATATGTATGTTTTGAGTAAATATATATATATATATATAAATATTTCTTTTGGAAGATGAATTAAAATAATTGGATGAAGATTAAATTAATTTAATTACTCGTAATTAAATTAATCGGACCGTTAATTAAGGATTAGCAGCTAATTGCAAAACTTTTAAGTGCTGGAGGATCCAGCAATATTTTAACATTAATTGTGATGAGGTGGCACATGGAGGTGCCTATATATGGACTGCAAAGGACAGAGCAAAGGCAGAAAACATTTCTCTCCTCCATACTGCATGTAACATTACTGCATGTAACAGTACCTTTCCTTCCATTCTGAAATCTGTTTTCCAGTTCACGATTTCAAAAATACAAGAGAGGGAGTTCCTCAAAAGTGCCATCAATTGGAAATACAAGCACCAAACCAGAAAACCCCCAGTACTAAAGTTGTTCCCCACGTCATTACGGAGCTAGAGAACCCCGTTTCGTAGCAGCAAAACTCAGGCAGCAGTTTCACCGAAATTTGGCGCGTAAACGGGAACGAAAACAGAAACGTGAGAAGTAGCAGACACGCAGCAAGGGTAAGGGCACCTACCACTTTCTAGTTGCATTAGAGCTGTAAGTGCATAACTATCATGGCATTACTGGTGTTTCATTACTGTTTTGAACAAAAAGAAACTGGTTTGCCTGTTGCTTAAAAGAAATGAAAAATGCATTTTGTGATGTTTTAAAAGTTCTGTGATGATTGTTGTTTGGGCTGAATGCACTAAAGTTGTGTTGTTTATGTGGGAAAGTGGAAAAATGTCTTGTATGTTATTTGAAACATGATTAAAATGCATGTTCATAAAACTGTTTTGAAAATGGTTTTGAATATTGCAAAAATGCATTATGTTGATGTTGATGATTTTGTGATGTTGGCTGTTTTTGCTGATATAACATGCTGTTTTGCTTATGTTGAGAAAGCTGAAATCCTTGCATGTTATTCTGATGTTTGAGAAAGCTAAAATGCTTGTATGTTGTTCTGATGTTTGAGAAAGCTGAAATGCTTTGCATGTTGTTCTGATGTTTGAGAAAAGCTGAATGCTTTGCATGTTGTTCTGATGTTTGAAAAAGCTGAAATGCTTGCATGATGTTCTGATGGTTTGAGAAAGCTGAAATGCTTGCATGCTGTTCTGTTAATGAAAATCTGGTGTTGCTGATGATTTTAAAATAAAAAGGGTTTAAAACTGATGAAAGTGTTTTTTGGAAAATCTGGTTTGATTTAAAAGTCTGAGTTTTGTGGTTTAAAAGAGTGATAAAACTGTTTTGGGGTTGTGCTGAATTTTTCAAAAGAAACAGTTTGAAATGTGTTGAAATCTCAGGAAAATTTCACTGATTTCGAAGGTGTATTCGAATACAACATGTGTGTATTTGAATACAGCCTGTCAAGCTTCTGTTTTACTTAAGTTTTCAAACTGTTTTACTTAATGTCATTTTGTTTTGCTTCTGATGATTCTGATGTTAATCATCCTGTTTCTGCTTCTGATGGTTCTGATGTTAATCATCCTATTTCTGCTTCTGATGGTTTTGATGTTAATCATCCTGTTTCTGCTTCTGATGATTCTGATGTTAATCATCTTGGTTCTACTTCTGATGATTCTGATGTTAATCATCCTGTGTCTGCTTCTGATGATTTTGATGTTAATCATCCTGTTTCTGCTTTTGATGATTCTCATGTTAATCATCCTGTTTCTACTTCTGATGATTCTGATGTTAATCATCCTGTTTCTACTTCTGATGATTCTGATGTTAATCATCCTATTTCTGCTTCTGATGTTAATCATCATGTTTATGCTTTTGATGATTCTGATGTTAACCATCCTATTTCTGCTTCTGGTGTGAATCATTTTGTTTTGCTTCTAATTGGTGTGTATCATTCTGTTTTGCTTCTGATGATTCTGGTGTAAATCATTCTGTTTTGCTTCTGATGATTCTGGTGTAAATCATTCTATTTTGCTTCTGATGATTCTGGTGTGAATCATTCTGTTTTGCTTCTGATGATTCTGGTGTGAATCATTCTGTTTTGCTTCTGATGATTCTGGTGTGAATCATTCTGTTTTGCTTCTGATGATTCTGGTGTCAATCATTCTATTTTGCTTCTGATGATTCTGGTGTGAATCATTCTATTTTGCTTCTGATGATTCTGGTGTGAATCATTCTGTTTTGCTTCTGATGATTCTGGTGTTAACCATTCTGTTTTGCTTCTGATGATTCTGGTGTTAACCATTCTGTTTTGCTTATGATGATTGTGGTGTTAAGCATTCTGTTTTGGTTCTAATGATTCTGGTGTGAATCATTCTGTTTTTCTTCTGATGATTCTGGTGTTAATCATTCTGATTCTGGTTCTGTTTCTGATGTTGTGGTGTTGATGATTCTGATTCTGGTTCTGTTCCAGATGTTCTGATGTTAATCATTCTGATTCTAGTTCTGATGTTCTGGTGTTGATGATTCTGATTCTGGTTCTGTTCCTGATGTTTTGATATTAATCATTCTGATTCTGGTTCTGGTTCTGTTTCTATTTCTGATGTTAATCATTCTGATTCTATTTCTGATGTTGTGGTGTTGATGATTCTGATTCTGGTTCTGTTCCTGATGTTCTGATGTTAATCATTCTGATTCTGGTTCTGTTTCTGATGTTCTGATGTTGATGATTCTGATTCTGGTTCTGTTCCTGATGTTCTGATGCTGATCATTCTGGTTCTGTTTTTGGCTTCTATATTCAACTACAGGCATGCTGTATTTGAATACAGAATGTTGAAATTACAATTTCAGCTTCTATATTCGAATACAAGGGATCTGTATTCGAATACAAATTCGAGTTTTCAGAAATTCCAAGTTTTTAAGAGTGTTTTGTAAACCCTGAGTGTTTGGGGGATATTGGGAATGTTGTGGTGAATTAAAATGGAACTTTTGGTGATATTTTGAGGAGGTGGTGATGAAGTTTTTGAGACTTTATCGATGTAGTGAAAATGTTGATTTGTGCACTGAGACTGCCTCTGTATTCGACTACCAGGGGGGCTGTAGTCGAATACAGAGTGTTAATTCTGCACTGTTTTGGCTCCTGTATTCGAATACAAAGAGGCTGTATTCAAATACAGATTCGTATTTTCCAGAAATCTCAGTTTTAAACATTGTTTTGTGAATTTTTAAGAGTTGGGGAAAAGACTTATGATAATTAAGAATGGAATGTTGTGATAAAGTAAAGTGTTAACGATTACTGGAATGTTTAATCATTGCTCTGTTGATTATGAAATTATTTGTGTTGAGATGCTTTGGGGGAATGCTGGACAGGCTGAGTTTTCTGATATTGCATACTGTTTTCAGTGAAGAGAAAACACTGCATATTCATACATTGCATAGTCAGGTGGTGACTGCGATGGGCCACAGAGTAATGCGGTGACCGTGATGGGCCGCAAAGTTAAGTAGTCACAATGGGTTATAGAATAGTTCCGCGTGTATTAGACGGTCTGTTCTATCCGGGGACAGAGTAGTTCCGCGTTTATTAGACGGTCTATTCTACTCGGGCTACGGAATGGCCGCGTCTTCGTGGTGGTCCATTCTATCCGTGCGACGATTTAACTTCTGTGTATTTGGCCTGTGAGAGGCTAATACACGTGAATGTAGTAACCGTGATGGGTTGTAGAGTGGCCGCGTATTCGTGGTGGTAAGAAACTAAAGACATGATTTGCCAGTTATTTTTGAAAGAAAATCTGAAGCTTAAAAAAAGATATGTTTTTTATTTAAATGAAGCCCAATTGGTCAAGATATTTTTGCAAGAGAATCCAGCAAGATTCAGCTCGAAATTAAGCTTGGAAGAGGCCCTAATCTGCATCTATAAAAGGAGGCTCAAGGCAGAATACTTAGCATCGAAAATCACAAAAGAGTCACACACTTCCAAAAGCAAACACTGAAGTTTTTAGTGAAGTTAATTGTGAGTTCCAGCTTTCCAGAAGCAAGCACTCGTGTTATTTTCTTTCCCTTGTGTTAGATCTAAGTTGTTGAAGTAAAGTCTACAATCTGAGGGAGTCAGAAGGGGTACTGTAATACCCCGAGTTTAAAGCACAACGCGAGTGTATTTTTATTTTTTTTTATAATAAATAAGTAAAAGATCAAGGAAACTACGCCCCTCTGCATTGTCTACAAATACGCCGTGCGTAAAGATCAAGGAAAACTAACGACGTCTCCGTCGTTAGTGTACCCGTCGGTAGGAAGGATTCGGGTATCATATGAGGGAAAATCCCAATTTCCACAATAAATAGTAAAGGGTCACCGACCGAAATTAACAAATAATCACATAACATTTATATCATAGACAGATTCACCCATGGTATAACATATGACAATGATGAAAATTAAGGATGCTCATTTGAAATTTCATGATATGTACACTTTTTCAAAACAGCAACCTATTAATATGAAAAATATGTGGTAAGCACAGCCAACACTTCAGCAATCGCAATCATTTATCTGAAATTCAGATTTCATAAAGTACTCACACACATCAATTTCCAATCATCATCACATAACCAATTTCGTGACCTACCGGTCAATCCCCCCCGATGCAATATGTATATGCTCATGTATACAATTTCTTGGAATTTCCAAGGTGTAGTCGCTCAACAGACCAGCACAATTTAAATATGGATGACTTTAACGGCCCTCAAGACCAGGTGCAATCACTCAACAGTTTAGCACCAGTGCAGTCGCTCAACAGACCAGCACTCGTGCAGTCGCTCAACAGACCAACACGTTTTACGTATTTGAATGGACCACCACGAACACGCGGCCACTCTACAACCCATCACGGTTACTACTCTCACGTGTATTAGCCTCTCACAGGCCAAATACACAGAAGTTAAATCCTCGCACAAATAGAATGGACCACCACGAACACGCGGCCACTTCGTAGTCCACTACTGTGGTTACTACTTAACTTCGCGGACCATCACGGTTACCGCATTACTCTGTGGCCCATCGCGGTCACCACTTTACTATGAAATGCATGGACATGCAATGTTTTCTCTTCACTGAAAACAGTATGCAATATCAGAAAAACTCAGCCTTTCCAGCATTCCCCCCAAAGCATCTCAGCACAAATAATTTCATTATCAACACATCAATGATTAAACATTCAAGTAATCATTAACACTTTACATTATCACACAATTCCATTCTTAATTATCATAAGTCTTTCCCCCAACTCTTAAAATTCATACAACAGGGTTTAAAACTGAGATTTCTGGAAATTACGAATCTGTATTCGAATACATAAGCCAAAACAGTGCAGAATTCACACTCTGTATTCGAATACAGCCCTCTGGTATTCGAATACAGAGGCAGTCTCAGTGCACAAATCAACATTTTTCACTAGATCAGTAAAGTCTCAAAAACTTCATCACCACCACTTCAAACTATCACAAAGACTCCATTTTAAATCATGTTAACCCTTCTCAATATTTCCCAACACTTTAAAATTCACATGACAGAGTTTAAAACTTGATTTTCTGGAAAACACGAATCTGTATTCGAATACAGCTTCCTTGTATTCGAATACAGAAGCTAAAAACTAAGTTTCTGGAAAAACCCGAATTTGTATTCGAATACAGCTCCCTTGTATTCGAATACAGAAGCTGAAACTAGTGAAAATCTGCATTCTGTATTCGAATATAGCATGCCTGTAGTCGAATACAGATGCGAATACAGTGTTAAAATTTCACTTATGTATTCGAATACGACATGGTCGTAGTCGAATACAGATGCTAAGTCAGAAGAAAAAATCCTTCCTCTATATTCGAATACAGGGGCTCGTATTCAAAAACAAGTTTGAAAACTTAAGTAAAACTGAAGCTTGACAGGTTGTATTCGATTACACACATGTTGTATTCGAATTCACCTTCGAAAACCAGTGAAATTTTTCTTGAGACTTCAACACATTTCAAATTGTTTCTTTTTAAAAAAGAACAACCAAACATCAAAACAAATTCAACACTTTCCAGAAAACACTTTCATCATTTAAAATCCATTTTCTTTTGAAAACATCAACATCACCAGAATCACTCAAAACAGAAATAGAAGCAGAATCATTAGAAGCAGAAATAGAATGATCAACACCAGAATCATCAGAAACAGAAACAGAATGATCAACATCAGAATCATCTAGAACTAGAACATGCACCTCCAAAACAACATGCATGGTATTCTCCAGTATGCTTACACAACCAACACAACATGCAAAGCATATTCCAGCTTTCTCACACAAGCAGAACAACAATGTTGTATGTCATAGATCATCAAACATCACAGAATGAAATTTTTAGGTTTTAAAACAACATGCACACAATTTTCTCAACATGCATTTTGATCAACTTCAAAATAACATGCAAGACATTTTTCAGCTTTTCCACACAACCAAAAAAGACATGTTGTATAAGCAAAATAGCAACTTCACAGATTATTTAAAACCTCAACAGAATGCATTTTCTTTCATCTTAAAAATGTCATGCAAAACAGTTTCTTTTTCAAAACAGAAACTCAAATATAACCACACCTCAAACATACATTTACAGTCCTAGAATGCAACTAGAAAGTGGAAGGTGCCCTTACCCTTGTAGCGTTTCTGCTACTTCTCTCGTTTCTGCTGTCGTTCCCGTTTACGCGTCAAAAACCGGTGAAACTGCCGCTTGCGTTTCCTGCTACAAAACTGGGTTCTCTAGCTCCGTAATGATGTGAGGAACAACTTTTGTACTGAGGGTTTTCTGGTTTGGTGCCTAGGTTTCCAATTAATGGCAGTTTTGAGGAACTCCCTCTCTTTCTTTTGAAATCGTGAACTGGAAGTAGAACAGAATGGGAGGGAAAAGGGGTACTGTTACATGCAGTATGGGCAGTGAGGGAGGAGGAATGGTGTTCTGACTTCACCATCCTTCTCACTCCTATATATAGGCTTGTGTGGTGCCACTAATCCCTTAATTAACTGTCTGTTAATTTAATTATTCATAATTAAACTAATTTACTCTTCATCCAATAATTTTAATTCATCTTCCAAAATAAATATATATATATATATATATATTCACTCAAACATACATATATTAAATATTTTACAAATATCCTCAAAATACACTTAAAATTAATTCCATAATTTTATTTAAAAATTAAGGGTCTTACAGGTAGCAGATTACTTGGCAATTAGATTCAAGGCGTTGTAATTCCTTCTACAATCTGGGTTTATCAGATTGGTAGGAGAAGACTTGACTTAGGAAGTCAAGGTGCTGTATTCCTCAAAGAGTCTAGGATTGTTAGACTGTTTGAGAAGACTGACGTGAAGGGTCAGTGGAACTGTTGTAATTCAAGGTTTGAATTAGTGAAATCCTTCAAGGTGAAGGGACTCGACGTAGCCTCGTTAACAGTGAACCAGTATAAAATTCTGTGTTTTTATTTTTACTTTATATCCGCTGCTAACTCTGTTTTTATTCATACATCAAGTTTTGTTTTAAAAGTGCAAAAAACAGAAAAAGTATTCAAGTTAGTCAAACACAATTCAACCCCCCCTTCTCGTGTTTGCATCTTCAGTTAAGTCTTCTGAACACAACCTGAAAACCATAGATTTCTTGAGGGACACTAAAGCCATTGTCGGGCTAGGTTAAACAATTTTGGAACAAATTGTGTTATGCTTCTAATAAGCAAATTGTTACAATTAATTTCTCACAATAAAACACTTAGAAAATATTTCTTTGAGCGAGTGCTTCTATAGAACTTAAAACTTTGAACTTTGAATACTTAGAAAATTTAGGCTCTCAAAAGTTTTTCTGAATTGTATGGATTTCTGAATTTATTAGTTTGTGCTTTCTTTTTCGGCCTTTAGTATCTATTTATATAAAAGATTAGGGTTTCACTTTTGTCCTTGTAAAATCTGGATCATATCTTTCTTGTGAACAAATTTTGAATATATTTTCTTATGAACAAATTATGAATATATCTTCTTGTGAATAATTATAAGTGTTTCTTAATGTGAATAATTCTGAGTGTATCTTCTTGTGAATAATTATTAGTGTATCTTCTTGTGAACAAATTTTGAGCATATCTTACTATGAACAATATTTTGACCATATCTTCTTGTGAACAATATTTTGTCCATATCTTCTTTTCACCTTGGTAAAAGATTTTCTTCAATTATAATTATGAATCAATGATATCGGCCAGTTTCTGACCCAGTTATCAGAGGCAATCTTCAGACCCAAACTTCAAAACCACACATCAGACGCAATCTTTGTAACCTTTAGAGGCATGTTTCTTTTAAAGGCATATGTTCATAGGCAGACGTGTATGCTTTTGTGTTCATCTAATCTCATCCTCTTATTTTCCTATGGTATCTTCCTCTGATTTTCTTGTTCTAATTATTGAACATTTAATGAAGCCATTAGTCTAAACAAATTATCCTCATAAATAGGAAAACCAACTTGGTTCCAACAATTATTGTCAATGATTCTTCTAGATGGACATGGGTAAAGTTTCTTAAACACAAGGACGAGTCACATAAAGTTTTCACTACCTTCTACAAACAATTGCAAAAGGAAAGTGGTTTTTGTATTACAACAATTCTTAGTGATCATGGTGGTGAATTTGGAAATAAATTTATTGAAAACTTACGTGAAAAGAATGGAATTTTACATAATTTTTCTTCTCCTAGAACACCGCAGCAAAATGGTGTTGTAGAGAGGAAAAATATTTCTCTTTAGGAAATGGCACGCACCATGATTCATGAAATGAATGTTGCCAAGCATTGTTGGGCAGAGGCTTTGAACACTGCATGATATATTCATAATAACATTTCTCTAAGACCTATTCTAAATAAGACTCTTTGTGAATTGTGGAAAGAAATAAAACCCAACATTTCTTATTTTCATCAATTTGGTTGCATATGTTATATTTTGAAAACTTAAGATGAGTGATTGAAAACTTGTGGCTACACCAATGCACCCCACCTATCCTACATTCTGAAGATACAATTTAGAATTAAACAAGGACTAGTTTGAAGCCCTAATTTTAACTATAAATAGATACTCGAGGCTGAAGAAGAAGATCATCAAAAATCAGAAAAGAGTTGAAGAAGTCATAAGCTCAACATTTCTTATTTTCATCAATTTGGTTGCATATGTTATATTTTGAAAACTTAAGATGAGTGATTGAAAACTTGTGGCTACACCAATGCACCCCACCTATCCTACATTCTGAAGATACAATTTAGAATTAAACAAGGACTAGTTTGAAGCCCTAATTTTAACTATAAATAGATACTCGAGGCTGAAGAAGAAGATCGTCAAAAATCAGAAAAGAGTTGAAGAAGTCATAAGCTCAAAATTTTAATCTCATCTTAGAGTTCAAAGAGAGAAACACTTTTTCAAGTTAGAAATATTTTCTAAGTGTTTTTTCTTAGAGTGTGATAGTTATTATTATTATCAGCTTTGTTATAAGCAAACACTTAAAGTTCTAATCTTTTGAATCCAACCTAATACTGGTTTAGTTCCTTCTTCAATATGAGGTTGTCAGGTTGTTTGGAGAAGACTTGACTTGTAAGGTCAAGGTGGTTAGTTCCTCAAAAGTTTGGGGGTGTCAAGCTGTTTGGGAAGACTAGCTTTGACGGTCAGGTGCTTTGTACTTCAAGGTATTTGAATTAGATGATTAAAGTCTTCTGAATGAGGGGACTGGATGTAGCCAAGTTAGTTGTGAACTAGGATAAATCTATGTGTCCAATTATTTATTCTTTCATTGTTTGCTACCTCTGAAGTCAATTGCTTCTTATCTAAGTAATTCATAAAACCAACCAACCTTCATCAAATTAGCAAAAAGTTATCAACTTTGTCAAACACAATTCAACCCCCCTTCTTGTTTGTGCACCTTCGTCCATGTCATGTTTGATGACAAAAACCATGACAATAAAAAGTCAAAGCTAGATGAAGATTTTGCAGATTTATAAATATCTTAAGAACTAGAAAGATCATAAGAATAAGCAAAAACTCCCTTTGAAGAACTAGTATATGAAATTGATAGTACAAAGATAAGTAATGATCAACCATCTACAAGTCAACATAACAGGCAATCTTCAGATTCAGTTTAAGAGGCAGTCTTCAGATTCAGTTTCAGAGCCAGTCTTCAGTCCTTTATCAGAGGTTGTCTTCAGACCCAAACATCAGAGACAACCTTCGTAACCTTCAAAGGAACGTTGCTTTCAGAGGCATATGTTTAGAGGCAAACACGTATGCTTTTGTGTTCATGTGATCTCATCCTCTAGTCACTTACTATGGTACCTTCCTCTAATTTTCTTTTTCTAATTGCTACACACTTAATGAAGCCATTAGTCCAAACAAATTGTTCTCATAAAATACCTTTGTTAACATCAAAACCACAAAGGGAAAACCAATTTGGTTCTTAAAATACTTACAGTGGTACTATAGGATATCTCATCCTTAGATGATCTCTTATTTTGTTGTAACACCTCTCTGTTTTGCATTCATGATGTTGGTGCTCATTGTTCTGATGCCTATTCTTGTCCTAGTGGCCATGGTCCTGATGTTGGTGTTGGTGTTGGTGTTGGTGCCCCTGCACATGAACCTGAAGCCCCAAGTCTTTTTGATTGGTATACATGGTGTCAAAAAATGGGTGGTCTTATACAACAGATCTTGGACTTACATAGGCTAGATCATGGTGATGTATGTCTACTTAGAGAAAGCCTTACACACATCAAGATGAGAGGATTATTATTAGTATTGTAGTTGTATTTTGATTGTATTATGTTATTACTAAGACTTATTTCTTTTGACTACTTTTATTGTTCCAGATTGATTTTTTATGTTTGTAATATAATTTTATATTTGTAATAACATTTTATTGCTCCTCACAAAACATATATCACTAATACAACATAATTACAACATTAAAAGAACTTAAATAGAAACACAACTTAAGCCAGTATCATGGTTGAGTTTAATTAGTAGTTTCATCAAGTTCAACGAGATAGCCCATGATCTCATCAATGCTTTTGGGGCGATTCAAACTTTCTAACATATCATGTGTAGATCTGGTCAACGTTGCGTCTAACTCGATCGATCCTTTGGTTTCATAATAATGGAAGGTAGTGATCATTGTATGGACATCATCATTGTCTTGAAGATGAAAATTTGTGTACCTAAGACATCTATAAACATCGATTGACAGACAACGATATTCAATTTTATCCACCCTCTTAGAATCACCAAATGTAACGAGATTGTTGAGTTTACTCATCAAATATTGGAGAGTGATATTATCAAATACCCTTAACCCTACTAATTGTTAGTCGTTAAAGTAAACAAAAGCTAAATTAGATAACATGTTGACATTAAATAAAAGTTATAATGATTTTCATCCAAGCAAATATTTAAAGACGTATCAAAGCAATCAAGACAACCAAAAAGTGTCGATGCAATCAAGACCACACAAAATGTCGGTACAATCAAGACCATACAAAAGTGTCAATCATCTGCCAAAGGCATACAATTTGATGTTTGTTCTAATTTTCTAACATCAAATCCATTCCTATGATAATATCTAAGCCCTTAAGAGGTAAGCAAATTTGGTCCACTAAATATATCCTATCAAATAAGCTAATTGGGCATTGAGGACATACGAAGGAAGTCTCAATCTGGTTCTTAGCTGTAGCAGTTACAACTAAGATATAAGGTATTTCAAAAAGGGAAAGATCGAGTTGCAAAACACAATAAGAGGATATGAAGAAATGGGATGCACCAGTGTCAAACATAACAATTAAGGGGTTTTGGTTTACATAATAGGTACTAGTAATCATATTATTGTTCTTACCTTTCTTGCCATCAAGGGCATATACCCTCCAAGAGCTTGGCTTGTTTGGGTTTGAATCACCTTGCCACTGGCGTCTTGGGAAAGAAACCATCATGTGCCCTGGTTGTTTGCAAGAGTAGCAAACATTTCTTCCTCCTAAGCATTCTCCTCCATGTTCCTTTCTATACCTTAACCATTATCTTGTCCTAGGAGAACTTCAATTCTGCACCTACTTCCCTTTCCCAAAGGAAGTCTTAACCTTTAATCGTTGATTAAATTTGTTAGCATCCCTCCTTTATTGCAACTTAGTCTCTTTTTCCTCTCGCACTTTCTTCAAATTCTCTTCAATGATATATCTCTTGTGCACCAGGGTGGAGTAGCTAGGGATTACCTGATGACTAGTACTACTACTAATGTCATATCTTAAGTCCCATTCAAATTGATTGATTTTTCCAGTCATCATTTGGGGTGTCATGGCATGTGAGGAGAACATAACTGGTTCATCAAACTTTGCTACAAATCTAGCCATAAACATACTTTCTTGTTGCAAATGAAAAAAATTCTAGCTCTGTATGTTTTCTAGCACTTTTTGGGAAATATTTTTCAAAGAAAGTTACCTTAAAGTGATTCCAGTTCAAAGGTTTCCCCATGGTTAGTAGGTGAGTCCTCGCACCCTTTTGAAGGTGCAAACACGAGATGGGGGAGTTGAATAGTGTTTGACTAGTCAATCTGAAAAATTTACAAACCTAATCTGAAAAAAAATACCAATAGAATCAATCTAGAAGAACTCCTTAGATTGTATTTAGAAATAAAGAATTGGCTAAAGAACATATTATTGAAAAACATCTTGTTCATAATTATTTTTGAATTAGATAATTGTTGACCAAGCTAGGAATGAAGATACAATTCATAATTAAACAACGACTAAATTGAAGCCCTAATTTTATCGATAAATAGATACTCAAGGTTGAAGAAGAAGATCATCGAAAAATCAGAAAAGAGTATAAGAACTTAAGCTCAAAATTCCAAATTCATCTTAGACTTCAAAATGAGAAACACTTTTTCGAACGAGAAATATATTCTAAGTGTTTTTATTAGAGTGTGATAGTCATTGTTATAATTAGCATGTTATAAGAAACTACTCAAATTCCAAATCTTTGTATTCAAACCCGTTAGTGGTGTTAATTTGCCATCAATATTCTGGGGCTGTTAGATTGTGTGAAGAAGGTCATTGAAAAATCAAAAAAGAGTATAAGAACTCAAGCTCAAAATTCCAAATTCATCTTAGACTTCAAAGAGAGAAACACTTGTTCAAATGATAAATATTTTTTAAGTGTTTTTCTTATAGTGTGATAGTCATTGTTATAATCAGCATGTTAGAAGCAACTACTGAAATTCCAAGCCATTGTATTCAAACCTGTTAGTGGTGTTAGTGTGCCTTCTACAATCTGGGGTTCTCATATTGTGTAGAGAATACTTGGCTTGTAGAGTCAAGGTGTGTGTGCTCCTCAAAAGTATGGGGTTGTCATGTTGTTTGAGAAGACTCGCTTCGAGGGTCGGGTGCTTTGTAATTCAAGTTGTTGAATTAGTGGATTAAATCCTTATGAGTGAAGGAACTAGATGTAGCCAAGTTAATAGTGAACCAGAATAAATTACTTGTGTCACTTTATTCCTGCACTCCTTAGTTTTGTTATTGCTTCTACTCCAAGTAAATCATCAAGATTGAACCAATTTAATCAAATAATGAAAAAATTATCAAATTAGTCAAACACAATTCAACCACCTTCTCGTGTTTGAACCTTCACATTGCGTCAATCACTGTGTTGTAGTGTTGTTCTTTGCACAACTCCCTACCTTTGAGCACAATAGGGGAGCATTGTGCCGCATGGTTGCACTCAATTTAATTATGAGTCAGTACATTGCGCCCAGAGTCAGTGCCAATATGCTGGTATACATTTCCAAACCACTATTTAAGTCAAAAACCATTATTGTATTAGGGTTTTGATCCTTTGAGGCAAAGGAGAAGACAACTACACCTTAGAGGAGACTTTGTGCAACCTTTATGTGTAATTTTCTTATTTCTCTGTGTTGTCTATCAAACATGAGTAGCTAATTTACTCATTTATTATGTATTAGATGAATCTCGTTAAATCTATGAAATTTTGGTTTTAATATACTATTTATGCAATTATAAAGTGATTATTTATCTATTTTTGTTCTTCATGCTTTTTTGTACTTGATCACCATTGAATTGAATTTAGGTATTATTTCATTATTGGGAAATATGTTATAATAACATAAACTAAAATAAATGTCCATGTTTCAATATTGTTATCGGAATATAAAATATTAACGTGTTACTAAGAAATTAATGTCCGTACATGTTTTGAGTAACATGTCTAGTCACCTAACGAATTACGGTCATTTGTTATGAAAAAAAAAAGGGAATTTGAGTCAAGAAATTGATTTTAGTCTAGTTTGTTAATATTTGACACAATCAAATAAGTTATTGTTAAAATAGTGAATTTTTAATTATATAATGAAATTGGGTGATTCGAATCCGTGATTCGAATCTTTAATTCTTTTTCTCATAATAAATTTTGTCTAATTATTTTTACAATTGTTCGAATTTATAAACCTTTTGTTACATAAGTGTTAATTTACAACTTTGTTGCAACGAATAAATTAATAATAATCCCTCTAGAGATGATTTTATTTATCACTTTATTATTGGTACACATGCCAAAGAGTTCTCAAATCGAGTTTGATCAAAAGAGGTTAAATTGATTATGCACAATAATTAATCAATTAAATCTATTACTAAAATGATTAAGATTTATCTTATATCACTGCTTTTCGAAATATTCTTATTTTAATGGATTAAACTCATTTACTTAATCATTTAACAATGTAATATACATGTCAGAATATTACAAAAAGAAGCATAAGGTTGTTCAAGCCTCAATTACATGTTAGCTTGAAATATTAGATTTTCTTTGCGTTTCACGGTGTTAAGGAACTATTTGTCCCCGAATTCTTCGACAACATTCTATAAAAGACTTCTTCTCCAAAAATATTGTCCACCTCAATTAGGACACCTTCTTTCTCCCCCTTCAAGAAGATGATGCCCTTCCTTTGATCTTCAAATAATTCATCAACGATGTACAAGAGAGAAAAGAAACTATAAATACCATGGAAAAGTTAAAAAAACATAGAGAATTCCCATATTGGCCGAGATTAGTTCAAGACAAATAAAGTCGCCACAAAATCATTATAAATATTTGAATTTTATTATAATTTTTTAAATGTTAACCCATATGATTTGTTGTAATATATTAATAATATAAAAAATATTTTACATTGAATGCGTGAAAATTAAACTCGTATACTAAATTTAAAAAGTAATTAAATTACTACATTTTCTATAAAAACTCTTGTAACTTCTCTTATATTATTTAGAACATTAAATTATTCTACCTTTAATTAATTAGACAAGATAATAGTAACACAAGCACCGTGGGAAATTCGGAAACACGTGGGTTGGAAATGGAATGTACGTAGCCCTTATTTAGAGAATTCCCATATTGGCCGAGATTAGTTCAAGACAAATAAAGTCGCCACAAAATCATTATAAATATTTGAATTTTATTATAATTTTTTAAATGTTAACCCATATGATTTGTTGTAATATATTAATAATATAAAAAATATTTTACATTGAATGCGTGAAAATTAAACTCGTATACTAAATTTAAAAAGTAATTAAATTACTACATTTTCTATAAAAACTCTTGTAACTTCTCTTATATTATTTAGAACATTAAATTATTCTACCTTTAATTAATTAGACAAGATAATAGTAACACAAGCACCGTGGGAAATTCGGAAACACGTGGGTTGGAAATGGAATGTACGTAGCCCTTATATATGATATGAGATAAAAAAATAGGCTAAATAGTACCTGTGGTTCCTTAACTTAATTTCAGCTAACGATTTAGTCCTTTATCTTTTTTTTCTTCCCATTTTGGTTCTTTATCTTTTTACCCTTTAAGTGGGGTTCCGTTTCCAAAAAAGTTAAAAAGTTACCCCTCTGTTTCCTTTTCTATGGGTTTTCTCTCACGTTTATGTTTCTTTTGTTTGGTTTAGGGTTACCTTTCTTCTCCCATTCACTTTCTCCCTTCATCTCCTTTCTTCTCTTCTCCCATATCATCTCTTTCCTTCGTCATCTTCTCCCTTTACCCACGCATGAAAATCGAAGCACGAAATCATAGAAAACACTATCGGAATCAACATTGAACGAAGAGGAAAGGTATGTTTTTTATTGATTCTGATATTTAGTGATTCCCTGTTTTTTTAGGGTTTAGGGTTTAGTGGGTTCCATATGGTATTTATTATTTGCATGTGTTTGATTTGTGAATGAGTTGATTACTGCATATTTTGTTTATTGGGATCAAGGGTTTGTGGTCCACACTTAAATATTCGTTCCTCTTTTTCTAAGATTACGAGACCAGTTTAATGGTCCCTACCATGTGATTATAGTTTTCTATTAATGAGTTTTTTTTGTCTTTTCAATGTATAAAAAGCAGAATGGATGTGTTTTTTGTTGATATCCACCATGGAGGGTATTTTTTGGATGACACAATGGAAGTCTACGAAGGTGAAGTGTCAAATTGGAAATGTGATGCTGACAGGTGGAGTTACTTTGAGATTTATGATATTATTAAACAAATGGGGTATCCTGAAATTATTAGTATATGGTATGAGGTGTATGGTGAGAAAAAGTATTTGGAAAATGACTTTGGGGCTATGGAAATGGTAACTTTTGCCAAGGCTCATGGGAAAGTGAACATGTATCTTATTCATCCAATATCTCAACCCATATTTGGTGATAATGTTCAGAATGAGGCTGAAATAGATAAAGCTAAACAGGCCCATCAAGAAGCTGCCCAAGATGCACATGAACCAACCCAAAATGCACACCATCAAGAAGCTACCCAAGCTGCACATGAACCAACTCAAACAGAATACAATATTGGGTCTGATAGTGATGATAGTGCTGGTAAAGTAATTTTTGGAGACTCAGATGATGAATTGCCTAATAATGACGGGTTTGATGAGGTCCAAATAGGTGGCGATGGAGTTGAAGAACAAGGAGGGGTAGGTGGTAAGGAAACCGAATGTGAAGTTGAAATTGAGAACAGGAATAGTGCAACTAAGAAAGGGTCTAGTACTAGTAAAAAGAAGAAACAAAGTACTGGTAAGAAAAGAGGGAGACCTAAGAAGATCTGTGTTGAGAAAGAACATATTGTGAATGAAGATGAGAAGGTTAATGTGCCAAGTGATGACTCTTTGAATTTAACTTCAAAAAAAAAGAAGCAGTTAAAACCAACTGAGAAGGAATTTTGCGATGAAGAGTATTTGACGGAGGAATTGGAGAGTGATGAAGATGGTGATGAAGATGACATTAAAGAGAAGTATCCTTTATTTGTGATGCCCAAAAAAATGGAAGATTATAAGTGGGTTTTAGGAACCCTTTTCACCAATAAAGAAGAATTTAAGGAGGCTATGACAACATATGCCATTCATAATGGGAGGGATTTGAAGTTTATAAAAAATGACAATCTAAGAGTGAGAGTTAAATGTAAGGAAGGCTGTGAGTGGTTTGCCTATTGTGCAAAGTTACCTGACGAAGATACATGGCAACTTAGGAAACTAGTTGACACACATTCATGTAATAGATAGTATAAGGTCAAATTTATGAGATCAAGTTGGCTCGGAAAAAGATTGTACTCAACAGTGAAGGAGACCCCGAACATAAAATTACAGATGTTTCTAACAAGGTTCATCAAAAGTGGAATGCAGGAGTGAGTAAGATGAAGGCATTTAGGGCACGTAGGCTTGCAATTGATATGGTTGATGGATCATTCATAGAGCAATATCTAAGATTGTATGATTACTGTCATGAGTTATTAAGATCAAATCCAAATAGTACTGTTAAGTTAGAAGTCCAAGCTACAAATTCGGAGGTAACTGATTATGTGGACATACCACTTTTACCGAGTTTTCAACGCCTATATATGTGTCTTAATGGATGTAAAGAGAGTTTCCTGATTTGTAGACCAATAATTGGTCTTGATGGTTGTTTTCTTAAAGGGTATTATGGGGGTATGATTCTTGCTGCTATTGGTAGAGATCCAAATGCTTCCAATTGTTGTCGCTGTAGTTGAAGGTGAGACAAGAGATTCATGGACTTGGTTCCTAAAATTATTAATTGATGACTTGGGTGGACAACAACCATGCAAGTTTTACACCTTCATATCTGATCAGCAAAAGGTATTAATTTAAGTTCAATTATTCATTATTCATTTATGTTAATTTACTTATTTATGTTAATTTATTTATTCTAGTTAATTTATTTATTTATCTTGTTTATGTTAGGGATTGTTGCCTGCAATGGATGAGTTGCTTCCTGGGGTTGAACAAAGGTTTTGTGTAAGACACCTTTATAAAAACTTCAGAAAAATTCACCCAGGGAAAAAGCTTAAGGAATTGATGTGGAAGGCAGCCAAGTAAACATATCATCAAGCATGGGAAAGAGAAATGAAAGAGTTGAGGAAGGTTAACAAAGAGGCCTACAAATATTTGGTGAAGATTCCACCAAGGTTTTGGTCTAAGTCAAGATTCAGTTTCAAATCTAAATGTCATGTGCTTGTTAACAATATGTCAGAGACATTCAATAGTGTCATAATTGGACCTAGAGGGAAACCTATAGTGACAATGTTTGAAGACATCAAAGTGTACTTAATGGAAAGGTGGGCAACAAATAGAACTAGATTGGAAAGGTATAATGGTTCTGTTCTGCCTCAAATCAAGAAAAAGTTAGAAAAAGAACAAGAATTATCAAGAATGTGGATGTGTAGGTAATATTCTGGTTAGATATGTTGTGGTTTCATTATATATATGTTGATAAGTATAGATATACATCAAATATATGTTCTGATTTGATTAATATTCTGGTTATATATGTTCTGGTTTGACTATATATTATGTCATTTTGAATCATGTGTTATATGTTTGTTGAACAAGGTATGCTAGTGAAAACATACTCGGAGTTAGTAACATTAACCACACAGGAGACAGTTTGTCGTATCACTGGAAAATAAAGAATGTTCATGCAGGAAGTGGATGCTTACTGGAATTCCATGCTGCCATGTAGTTTGTTGCTGCAATTTCCTCAAACAAGATCCAGAAGAATTGATTCCAGCATACTATAGGCGAGAGACATATGCGGCTTGTTACCGACCTGTTATTTACCCAACCAATGGACATAATGTATGGCCTCAAACTCCATATCCTGATGTGTTACCACCACCATCAAGAAGGCTTCCAGGAAGGCCCAAAAGGTCAAGGAACAAAGATGGCGATGAAAAAATTAAGGACTCAACAATGCTTAGTAGGAAAGGGATGCCAAATAAGTGCTCCAAGTGTAAACAAACTGGTCATAACAAGGCATCATGTCCAAGCCAAACTCAATCTGCCCAGGCCCAAAATCAAGCTGCCCAAGCTCAAACACAACCTATCAAACCCAGAGGAAGACCCAACAAAAACCAACCCACACAAGCCCAATCTCAACCTGTCAAACACAGAGGAAGACCCAACAAAAACCAACCCACACAAGCCCCGTCACAGCCTGCACAAGCTCAGTCCCAGCCTACACAAGTTCATTCCCAGCCTGCACAAGCACGGTCCCAGCCTGCACAAGCACGGTCCCAGCCTGCACAAGCTCAGTCCCAGCCTACACAAGTTCATTCTCAGCCTGCACAAGTTCAGTCCATGTCTGCACAAGCACTGTCCCAGCCTGCACAAGCTCAGTCCAAAACTTTTAGGCCAAAGTTCAAAACATGGAGGAAATAATTTTGTTTATGTATTTGTCATTCTGGTTAACAATGTTCTAGTTTGTCATTCTGTTTTAGGACAAAGTTCAAACACTTTTTGGTTATTAGGAACAACTTTGCCATTCTGTTTTAGGCCACTGTTTTAGGCCATTTGCTGTTTTTTGGTACCAAATTTTAGGCCATTTGCTGTCTTTTGTACCAAATTTTAGGCCACTGTTTTAGACCATTTGCTGTTTGTCATTCTGTTTTAGGCCATTTGTTGTCTTTTGTACCAACTGAAACATGTTTACATTGTTTTCAATGGAATGGAGCAAGTTTGTCAAATGAATTATGTGTTGAGAAAAAATCTCTTTTAATGATAACAAAATTATCTCAAGATTATGATTATGATTATGCTAATGCGTGCATTTAAGTATTGTACTAAGAAAGGAACAGGATTAAAATTCAAAGATTCAAGAACACCAGAAGCAGAACATCTGAAACAGAAGCAGAACACTAAAATATACAAACCAGAAGCAGAACACCAGAAGCAGAACACCGGAAGCAGAAAACGAGAAGCAGAACACCAGAAGCAGAACACCGGAAGCAGAACACCAGAAGCAGAACACCAGAAGCAGAAACCCAAAAGTAGAAAACAAGAAGCAGAACACCAGAAGCAGAAACCCAGAAGCAGAAAATAAGAAGCAGAACACTAGAAGCAGAAACCCTGAAGTAGAACACCAGAAGCAGAAACCCAGAAGCAGAAAACTAGAAATATAAAAACCAGAAGATAAACATCAAAGGATAAATATCAAGAAATGAAGATCAGAAGATATACATTAGAAGATGAATATTAGAAGATGAATTTCAGAAGATGAAAATCAGAGGATAAACATCAGAAGATGAACACCAGAAGATGAACACTAGAAGGTAAACATCAGAATATGAATACCATAAGGTGAACTTTAAGAGATGACCACCAGAAGGTGATCACTAGAGGATGAACTCTAGCTGCTTCTTCATCCTCCTACATTGAAAATAACTAACAGTCCCAAAGTATCAAAAGTTGCATCATTTACAAAAAGAGAAAGGCCATGTCTTGGAACAAGAAAAAAGCACTGTCCAGTTGTCAAAACGTATGGAAAGATCTAACCTCCTGGAAAGCTATGTAAAGAAGTAGCCTCCCATGTGCTAGGCTGAAAAAGGACAGAATTCATGACTAATGAATTAGCTCATTGGATGTTTAAAAAAGAATTCGTTCATGAAGGTGCAAACACGAGAAGGGGGGTTGAATTGTGTTTGTCAAACTTAATTACTTTTGCTGTTTTGTTAAATGTTGATTTGAATTATTCGATAAATAACTAATCAGATTCAGCAGCGGATAATAATAACATAATAACACATCAATTTATACTAGTTCACCGTTAACTAAAGATTCAAGAACACCAGAAGCAGAACATCTGAAACAGAAGCAGAACACTAAAATATACAAACCAGAAGCAGAACACCAGAAGCAGAACACCGGAAGCAGAAAACGAGAAGCAGAACACCAGAAGCAGAACACCGGAAGCAGAACACCAGAAGCAGAACACCAGAAGCAGAAACCCAAAAGTAGAAAACAAGAAGCAGAACACCAGAAGCAGAAACCCAGAAGCAGAAAATAAGAAGCAGAACACTAGAAGCAGAAACCCTGAAGTAGAACACCAGAAGCAGAAACCCAGAAGCAGAAAACTAGAAATATAAAAACCAGAAGATAAACATCAAAGGATAAATATCAAGAAATGAAGATCAGAAGATATACATTAGAAGATGAATATTAGAAGATGAATTTCAGAAGATGAAAATCAGAGGATAAACATCAGAAGATGAACACCAGAAGATGAACACTAGAAGGTAAACATCAGAATATGAATACCATAAGGTGAACTTTAAGAGATGACCACCAGAAGGTGATCACTAGAGGATGAACTCTAGCTGCTTCTTCATCCTCCTACATTGAAAATAACTAACAGTCCCAAAGTATCAAAAGTTGCATCATTTACAAAAAGAGAAAGGCCATGTCTTGGAACAAGAAAAAAGCACTGTCCAGTTGTCAAAACGTATGGAAAGATCTAACCTCCTGGAAAGCTATGTAAAGAAGTAGCCTCCCATGTGCTAGGCTGAAAAAGGACAGAATTCATGACTAATGAATTAGCTCATTGGATGTTTAAAAAAGAATTCGTTCATGAAGGTGCAAACACGAGAAGGGGGTTGAATTGTGTTTGTCAAACTTAATTACTTTTGCTGTTTTGTTAAATGTTGATTTGAATTATTCGATAAATAACTAATCAGATTCAGCAGCGGATAATAATAACATAATAACACATCAATTTATACTAGTTCACCGTTAACTAGGCTACGTCCAGTCCCTTCCTCCAGAAGGCCTTTTCACTAATTCAAACTCCTTTGAATTACAACACCACTGACCCTTCAAGTAAGTCTTCCCAAATAGCCTGACAACCCCAGACTTTTGAGGAACAACAACACCTTAACTAAACCAGCTAAGTCTTCTCAAACAGCCTGACAACCCCAGACTTTTGAGGAATAACAACACCTTGACTAAACCAGCCAAGTCTTCTCCTACCAATCTGACAACCCCAGATTGAAGAAGGAATCTACACCACTATAATAAATGTTTGGAACTTTGCAACGTTGCTTCTGGAAAGCTGATTATTGCACTGTATTTCTCTCTCAAAAACACTTAGAAAATATTGCTCTTGCTCATTTGTGTTTCTCTCTTTTGAACTCTCAGATAACTTTGAATTGAAGTTTGAGTTCTTGTGTTTTTCGATACTTTATTCTTCAGCATTAAGCCTCTATTTATAGTTGAACTCTAGGGCTTCACTGATGCTTTTCTTCAGGAGTGTATTTCGATTAATCTGTTTTGAGAATATTCTGGAGTAGTTTGCTCAGATTCTATTTTGAGTCTTTTGCTCACTGATCTGTTTTGAACATTTTGCTCCGCTTCTGTTTTGAGCATTTTTCTCAGATTCTGTTTTGAACATTTTTCTCTAACAGATTCATCTGACGATATCCTCTGGTGACGTCATCCTCTGATTTCTGCTTCTGGTGACGTCATCCTCTAATTTCTACTTCTGGTGATGTCATCTTCTGATCTATTCTTCTGATGACATTTTTCATTCTTCTTCTAAGTCAAATATGTTATTTTCATAAAATACATTTGTTAACATCAAAACATTAATTGCAAGAACCAATTTGGTTCCAACAATCTCCCCCTTTTTGATGATGACAAACAATGTATTTTTTATAATACTTTTTCTTTCTTTTGACTTTGACTCCCCCTAAGACTAAGCTTCATTTTATATTTTCTCCCCCTAAGTCTAATGCCCAAATATCAAATACATCATACATCATCTTCTCCTCCTTTCAAATACATCATCTTCTCCCTCGGATATTTTATCAAATATTACATCTTCTCCCCCTTTGTCATCAGACAAAAAGGATTGAATGAAGAAAAGAGATCCTCTGTTTTTTTTTTCACTCTTTTTTTTTTGACTCTTTTTTTTTTATAAAAGTACATGAAAAATAATATACATAAAAATTAAACTAAGCTATTAGGTTAGGGATGAAGATAAGATTAAGGTTTTTCTTGATGAATTCAAACCTATCTACAGGTAGTGATTTAATGAATATGTCCGCCCATTGATGATCAGTGTCTACAAATTGAATGTTAAGTACCTCTTTTTGAACATAATCTCTAATGAAGTGGTGTTTGATCTCTATGTGTTTGGCTCGAGATTGTAGGATAGGGTTTTTGGTTAGGCAAATTGCAGAGGTGTTATCACAATAGATGGGTATGTTGGATTCTAATATTTTGTAGTCTTCAAGTTGATGCTTCATCCAGAGTAGTTGAGAGCTGCAGCCAGCTGCTAAAATGTATTCAGCCTCTGCTGTTGACATGGAAATGGTGTGTTGTCTCTTACTGGACCATGAAATTAAATTGTCTCCTAAAAAGGTATAATAGCCACTGGTGCTTTTTCTTTCAAGTTTATCTCCAGCATAGTCAGAATCACAGTATCCACTCAGTTTGTATGTAGGAGTTTTCTTGTAAAACAGGGTGAGGTTGGTAATGTCTTTTAGGTATCTAAGGATTCTCTTAACAGCAGTTAGATTAGATTCTCTAGGATCAGATTGAAATCGAGCACATACACACACACACTAAATATGATATCAGGTCTAGAAGCAGTAAGGTAGAGTAATGATCCTATCATTCCTCTGTAGATTTTCTGGTCAACTATTGTTCCTGATTCATCTTTATCAAGGAACAAGTAGGATGCATTGGTGTAGTCATAGGTTTGCAATCACTCATCTTAAACTTCTTGAGAAGTTCCTTTGTATATTTAGTTTGGTGAATGTAAATACCTTATGAACTTTGTTGAATTTGTATTCCTAGAAAGAACTTAAGTTCTCCCATCATACTCATTTGAAATTGATGCTGCATTAATTTAGAAAATTCTTGACAAAGAATGCCATTAGTAGATCCAAAAATAATATCATCAACATAAATTTGAATGATCAAAATATCATTTTCTATTGATCTGCTAAACAAAGTATTCTCTATTTGTCCTCTTTCAAAGTTATTTTTAAGTAAGAAATTACTGAGTCTATCATACCATGCTCTAGGTGCTTGTTTTAACCCATACAAGGATTTTCTCAGTTTAAAGACATGGTTTGGAAATTCAGAATTTTCAAAACTTGGAGGTTGTTTAACATATACCTCTTCTCTCAAATAACCATTGAGAAAAGCACTTTTAACATCCATTTGAAATAATTTGATATTATTATTTGCAGCAAAGGACAATAAGATACGAATAGCTTCTAACCTGGCCACTGGAGCAAATGTCTCAGTGTAATCAATACCCTCTTGTTGACTGTAACCTTGTGCCACAAGCCTTGCCTTGTTTTTGACTACTTCACCCTTTTCATTTAGCTTATTTCTGAAGACCCACTTGGTTCCCACAATGTTCTTCTCTGGTCTTGGAACTAGATCCCAAACATCATTCCTATTAAATTCATTTAACTTTTCCTGCATTGCAATAATCCATCCATCATCTGTTGGAACCAAGTTGGTTCTTGCAATTAAAGTTTTGATGTAAACAAATGTATTTTATGAAAATAACATATTTGACTTAGAAGAAGAATGAAAAATGTCATCAGAAGAATAGATCAGAAGATGACGTCACTAGAAGCAGAAACAGAGGATGACGTCACCAGATGATGTCATCAGAAGATGACGTCACAAGAAGCAGAAATCAGAGGATGACGTCACCAGAGGATATCGTCAGATGAATCTGTTAGAGAAAAATGTTCAAAACAGAATCTGAGAAAAATACTCAAAACATAATTGGAGAAAAAGGCTAAAAACAGAATCTGAGAAAAATGCTCAAAACAGAATCGGAGCAAAATGTTCAAAACAGATTAGTGAGCAAAAGGCTCAAAACAGAATCTGAGCAAACTACTCCAAATATTCTCAAAACAGATTAATCGAAATATACTGCAGAAGTAAAGCATCAGTGAAGTTCTAAAGTTCAACTATAAATAGAGACTTAATGCTGAAGAATAAAGTATCGAAAAACACAAGAACTCAAGCTTCAAATTCAAAGTTATTTGAGAGTTCAAAAGAGAGAAAAACAAATGAGCAAGAGCAATATTTTCTAAGTGTTTTCGAGAGAGAAATACAGTGCAACAATCAGCTTTCCAGAAGCAATAAAAGAGTGCAAAAATAAGTGCAGCAAACAGCTTTCCAGAAGCAACGTTGCAAAGTTCCAAACCTTTATTATAGTGGTGTAGATTCCTTCTTCAATCTGGGGTTGTCAAATTGGTAGGAGAAGACTTGGCTGGTTTAGTCAAGGTGTTGTTATTCCTCAAAAGTCTGGGGTTGTCAGGCTGTTTGAGAAGACTTAGCTGGTTTAGTTAAGGTGTTGTTGTTCCTCAAAAGTCTGGGGTTGTCAGGCTATTTGGGAAGACTTACTTGAAGGGTCAGTGGTGTTGTAATTCAAAGGAGTTTGAATTAGTGAAAAGGCCTTCTGGAGGAAGGGACTGGACGTAGCTTAGTTAACGGTGAACCAGTATAAATTGATGTGTTATTATGTTATTATTATTCGTTGCTGAATCTGATTAGTTATATATCGAATAATTCAAATCAACATTTAACAAAACAGCAAAAGTAATTAAGTTTGACAAACACAATTCAACCCCCCCTTCTCGTGTTTGCACCTTCAATGGCTGAGCACTTTATAGTGTTTGAGGAAAGATCCAAGGGATCAACATGTCCGGATTCAATGAAGAAGCTACTACAGGAAACATCAACAGACCACCTCTGATTGATGGAGAACGATTTGATTACTGGAAGGACAGGCTGAGAAGTTTTTTTATTTCACAAGATCCTGAACTTTGGGACTTGGTGGAAGATGGTTATATTGCTCCAGAAGATGCTGATGGTATTAAAATTTCCAGAAGAGATATGGATGCTGATCAAAAGAAGATGTTCAAGTTGCATCAAAAATCTAGAACGATCATGATCAATGCAATCACGTTCAAAGAGTTCGACAAATGCACTAACAGAGAAATAGCAAAGAGCATCTATGATAGTCTGATTCTGACTTACGAAGGCAGTAAGCAAGTCCAAGAAGCAAAGGCTAACATTATAGTCAAGAAGTACGAGTTATTCAAGATGGAAGAAGATGAAGACATTGAAACTATGTTTTCCAAATTCCAAACTCTAGTATCAGGATTAAGGGTACTAGAAAAGAGCTACACTACTGCTGATCATGCAAAGAAAATACTTAGAAGTCTGACAATCAAGTGGAGACCAAAGATTACTGCTATTCAGGAAGCTAAAGATCTGAATACTCTAAAGATGGAAGAATTGATCAGCTCTCTCAGATCACATGAAATTGAGTTGGAAGAAGATGAACCCAAGAAGAAGAACAAAACTCGAGCACTGAAATCCAAGCAGAAGAAGGCTCTGAAAGCAACATCAGAAGATAGTGATTCAGACGATCAAAGTCTGAATTCAGAGGAAGAAGAGATTGCTTTCTTATCCAGAAATTTCATAAAGATGTGGCACAACAGAAGAAAGAAATTTTTTCCAAAGATATTCGAAGCAGTACAACAAAGAAAGTGATGATACATATGACAAGAAAGATATCATCTGCTACGGATGCAATGAATCTGGACATATCAAGTCAGAATGTCCAAATATGGAGAAAGGGAAGTACCAGAGGAAAGATTTCAGAACTAAGAAGAAAAGCATGATGGCTACATGGGATGATTCTGATGAATCTTCTGAAGATGAACAAGCAGATTTGGCTATGATGGCTCACACCAACTCTGGATCCAACACAGAATCTGATTCTGGAAGAGAATCAGAAGAAGATGAAATTAAGGTATATTTTGAATTCACTAGAAACATATTAAAAACTTCTTCTAAGTTCTTAATATGTCAAATTATCATGATTAAATACATTATTTTCTAGACTTTGTACACTAGAAACATACAATTTCATTGGGATGTGGCATAAAGTTAAATCTATTTTCTTGAAAAATTGTATCTCTTGATTCAATCATTGTGTTAATAAGATATGAGTCATTAGATTCAATAACCATGAATCTATATGCCTTGCTATTTTTAGCATATCCTAGAAATACACTTTCAATTGCTCTTTCTCCCAATTTCCTTCTTTTTTTTTCTTTTTTGGTTCAAGAACCTTAACAATTTCTCTACAACCCCAAACTTTTATATAGTTAAGATTGGGTTTTCTTTTCTTCCAGAGTTCATATGAGGTTATCTTGTTCCTTTTATTAGGAACTCTATTTAACAAATAACATGCAGTTTGCATGACTTCACCCCAATAACCTTTTGATAAACCATAATAGGATAACATGTCATTCACCATTTCTTCTAATACCCTATTTTTCCTTTATGCAATTCCATTTTGTTGTGGGGTATATGGTGTAGCTGTTTGATGCACAATACCAGTGGACTCAAATTAATCAGGATGAAAGAATTTTCCTCCCATATCACTTCTAAAACACTTATAAAAAGTACCATGTTGAAGTTCTACTTGTGCTTTAAATATTTTAAATTTGTCTAAAACTTCATTCTTAAAGTGCGTTAAATAAACATAGCAGAACCTATTGCAATCATCAATAAAAGTGACAAAATACTTTTTACCACCAATTATAGGCCAACCATGTAAATCACATATATCAGAGTGGATTAAATCTGATACCTTAGAACTTTTTTCAACTCTTTTAAAAGGTTGTCTTGTCATTTTAGTTAACATGCAAGTAGTACATGAATTTGAATTTTTGTCAAAAGTCAAAATTAAATTTGATTTCATCATGTCATTCAATTTTTTAAAGTTAATGCCCTAGTTGCATATGCCATAAATCACGAGATTCAACGATATAAGCATAAATTATATTATTATAATAGTTACTAACAACATTACATTTTAACATATTCTCACAAAGGTAAACCTTCCCTACAAACATACCCCATTTAGAGAGAATAAACTTATCTCCCTTAAATACACATTTAAAACCAAACTTATTAAGTAAAGGTACACAAATCAAGTTCTTCCTAACTTCAGGAACATAAAATACATCTTTAAGAGTAAGTGTTTTTCCAGAAGTGAATTCAATCTCTACCGTTCTTTTTCCTTTGACTTGGACATTGAAACATTTCCCATGTAAAAAACACTTCCATCTTCTTCACGATTGGTCTTAAATAGTTCATTGTTTTTGCATACATGGTGGGTAGCACTAGAGTCTATCCATCAAGATTCAACATCTTCAATCATGTTGAGTTTAGAAATGACAGCAACAAGATTATCTTTTGTTGCACTTGAATTCTTCTCTTTGTTCTTCCTTTTCAAGAACCTATACTCATTTTTAAAGTGTCATGGTTTTTCACAATGATAACAACTTCCTTTTCTTTTCTTTCTTTTTTCATCATTACCATTGTGTTTTTCATGAGATTTATCAAAATCTCGATTTATTTTCTTAAAAGTTTTGCTTGAATTTCCTTCCTCCATTACATGGACCTTTTCATAAGAAAATTGGTTTTTACTATCCTCTTATTTACAGTACTCTTCTTCTAAACGAAGGTGATTACCTAATTGCTCAAGAGATATGTCATCTTTCTTATGTTTCATGGTTTTTTTTATAAATATTTCCACCAAGATGGAAGTTTTTCTATTATGGAGGATACAATAATGGTTTCATCCATGTGCATCTGATGTTGTTTGTAATTATTAAGAATACTTTCAATCTCATGCATTTATTCCATTACTGATTTATCTTCAACTATTTTATAATTATTGAATTGAGAAACAAGAAACTTTTTACTTGTAGCATCATTTTGCATGTATCTTGACTCTAATTTCTCCCATAGTTCCTTTGCAGAAATACTACTTTGATATATATCGATCAAGGAGTCAGACATATCGTTGAGAATATGGCCCATGCAAATAGAGTCATCATTGTGTCACTTTCTGCCTTTCTCTTACTTCTGCTAATGTTTCCATTTTCTTCTCTAGTGGTCTTGTGGTATTCAGAACATATACCACCTTCAAAGTTTTAAGAAGGAATTTCATCTTTTTCTGCCAACGAATAAAGTTTCATTCATCGAATTTCTCCAACTGTACAAAATTAGAATTCATTTCTTTGAGTGATGCAGCCATTGATTGAAAATAAAAACAAACATAAAGATTGTTTGATTTGTTGGTGACAATTGTTGCAAGACTTTAATAATGCAGTTGTTGATGAAGATTGTTTGTAGCAAATTCCAAGGCGTGTTGTTACACTAGCCGTTAGGTTCAATTCGCCCCCACTAATTGGATGCAAATGAGATGAACAACAAATCCTCTTCAGGGTACTTTGAAAATCCTACATATGATATGCACTAACACACCAAGAGTATCTTTCAATAGTATGTTTCAAAAGAGTGTTTCTTATACTTCACTCATGCATTAGAGAAGAATAGGATAACTTAGAGTATAAAATGCATGACACAAAGTGGATAGCAATGGCTAATTTTTTTTTGTCTAAAATGACACAATTTATAGAAAAATAATATCACTTGAGGAAAAGATACAACTTTTGGAAAAAGGGTTTCTGCAATTCCGTTTGCGAAATGTTATATCGCAATGCAATAACATTCATATTTTAATTCAATTGTTTCAACGGTCTAGTGGTTGAAGGAGTGTACATTTTCGCGCAGCACAACCAATGAACAACAATAAATGGGAATGGAACTGGATGTTGGAACCAACATGGTTCTAAGTACTTAGGATTTTGATGTTTACAAAAGAACTCCATATAATCTTATTTTGTACTAAGAATTAATATATTAAATGCCACCAGAAGATGATGTCACCAGAGGCAGAAGATGAGTAACCAGAGGATAAAATCAGACCAGAGGATACACCTCTAGAAGATACCAGAGGATGCATTCAGAAGGCACCAGAGGATACACCTCTAGAGGATGTCAAATCATCATAAGAGGATATATTTTCTGGTCCAGATCAGAAGAAAGCAGAGTTTATAAGGAGACCTGGACCAGACCAGAAGGAAGCCTGCCAGAAGATCAAACGGTCCAGATTTAATCATGATGATAATCAGTGGAGACTTGATTAAATTCGAATCAGACTTGATTAAATTTTAATAGAAATTTGATCAAAGCATTAAGAGGATTTGATACAAAAATAAATTGAAGTCAGGTGGGAATTCAAAAGTTATTGGCGGGAAGAAAGATTTGATCCAGAATTAATCAAGAACAAAATTGGCCAAAGTTATTTTTGAATGCAAATCTGGAGCTAAAAAGAAATGTTTTTTATTTAAGTGAAACCCAATTGGCCAAGTTATTTTTGCAAGAGTATCTGGCAAGATACAGCTCGAACTTAAGCATGGAAGAGAGCCTAATCTTCATCTATAAAAGGAGGCTCAAGGAAGAAGACTCAGCATCGAAAATACTTGAGAGTCATACACTTCCAAAAGCAAAATACTTGAGTTTTCAGTGAGGTCAATTGTGAGTATCCGCTTTCCAGAAGCAAGTACTCTAAGTTTTTGTTTCCCTTGTGTTAGTTCTAAGTTGTTGAAGTAGAGTCTACAATCTGAAGGAGTCAGAAGGATTAGCAGATTACTTAGCAATTAGATTCAAGGTTCTTTTCCTCAAAACTGTAGGATTTTTAGACTGTTTGAGAAGACTGACTTGGAGGGTCATTGGTATTGTTGTAATTCAAGATTTTTGAATTAGTGAAATCCTTCAAAGTGAATGGACTGGACGTAGCCTAGTTAACGGTGAACCAGTATAAAATTTTGTATTTTATATTTACTTAATATCCGTTGCTAACTCTGTTTTATTCATAAATCAGATTTTGTTATAAAACTGCAAAAACAAAAAAAGTAATCAAGTTAGTCAAACACAATTCAACCCCCCTTTTTTGTGTTTGCACCTTCACTGGAGACTTTCATTTAAGCAACGCACAACCACTGAACCAACAATTCAATCATATTAATAAAAAAAACGTTTATACATACATATATTCACTAATATTTTGAAAATATCTCACACATACTCCTATTAGTAATACTTAATTAATAAATTATAATATTTAAATTATTATTTTTATTTTAAAATAATAAACAATATAGTTTTGTTTTTTAAAAAAGAAACAATTTTTTTATATTATTAGTTTAAAAAAAAACAGGTTGAGTTACAAATTAGGTCGCTCTCTTTAAGACATTTTGTGGTACTGCCCATATTGTGCAAGGCAGACTATCAATTAACCATGAAGTCCCCAAAATAAAACAGTGTAGACAAATGGTATTGAAGTTCTGATGTACCGTAGAAAACTGTTGAAAAATAACACCATCAATATGGCTATAATGGTCACTCTAAAGATGGAACTTAAGACCACTCATAGGGACTACGGCACAAAAACCGCTCTAAAACGACAGTGATATTAGAACTACTCAAAAATTGAAGGGACTACGGCAAAAATACCGCTCTAAAGGGGACAAGAGTATTATGACCACTCAAAAATCAAAGGGAAAAAAAGAAAAGAGAGAAATGGCTCGGAAGTGCATCGAATAGAAGAGGGAGAAAATAGAAAGATGGAATTGCATCAAACTTTGGTGCGTTTTTCACAAGAGTTTGACACTCTTTATATAGTAATGAAAACAAACCTACATATGTCAATTATCGAATGTGAGACTTTAGTATTTATAGAGTTGAAACCTACTCAATATATGAGAGTTTTTCAATGTCGGGAGCTACCATGTAATGCGTTTACCTCGACTGTCACGTATATGTGTCTCGGGTTTAATTGATGGGATCTATGAGGACATGGCTAATTTGAATTGTTCGTCCACTCGGGTGATGGCACAGTATCAAGCCTCCTAACCAAGTACTTCAAAGTTAGAATGGTACCGCATTGTGAAGTAGAGTCTAAGCTCATGTATAACATTGCATTTCATTGTGATTGTTTTGTTGTGATTGATGTGTTTCTAAAGTAATAATAGTTTCTCTTAGATGATTTGATGCATAATATAGTGAGATAATTATTTTACTTGAGTGACTTTAATGTTATAATATGGTACTATTTCATTGAATATTTTGATATATCGTAAGGTGATTATGATACGGTTTATTATGATTAATTGCGTGTTCTTCTTACTTATATTATACTATCAACATGATTTCAAAACTCACTTCCTTCGTTGTTTGTGTTTGATTGGTTTGGCCATGCGTTTGCTAAATCGCAGTTATTACATGTTAATGAGTTTTGAAGTTCAATTTTGGGAGAAGTCCCGCCCTGATAGGTGATACCGAGAATGAGAATGATAAATTGTATTTTACTTATTTAATTAGAAACAACTTTTTGTATGAAAACCTTATAAGTACTAGTAAGTTTTTGGAATTAAATTAAGAAATTATAGTTAAATCGAGTTTATGGAGATTGCACTGTTTTATAAGATGAAAAAAACTTTTAAAGTGTTCCATTTGATTTTGAGAAATGTGATATCTTAAATAACTCGTAAAAGTTTCTTTTTATTTGCAAGATTTTTTATTTATCCGCTGCAAATGCAAATTTTATAGAAATATGATATAAATTATTATATATATTATTTTGGGGTTTAGGGTGTCACAGTAAGTAAGATTCAAATTCAATAAGAGTGATTCGTAGTCTTGAACTCTATCTCTAACATCAAACCCACAAACAACTTTTCATATGGTATATTCTCAAAAGTTTGTGCATTTATGGCCCTACACGTCTATCTCAATATAGTGAACGCTCTAGCAATTTTGTCTCAAAATTCCATAGGAAGCGGATCCACTTCCACATTCACATAGGTGAGTCTATCAAGAGTACTCATGTAGCTAGGTTCTCCACTCAACATATAATATAGATCTCATTAAGAGTTTTTATTACCTTATCCTTTCATCGCTTCAGGAATCATGCTTCTATGATATATAATAGTACGTTCATCTCATATCACTATGTTTGTTTATTTGATTTCCAGGATATAGCTCCACCAACTATGTTAAATATATAGCCATTAGATACTTTGGAGTCATCTGATAAAGTGTTCCAATCAACATCACTATACCCTTCAAGAACACTAGGAAATCTTTGATAATGTAATATGAGACCATGATCCTTATTAAGATATCTCATGACTCTTTTGATAATGTGTCAATGCTCTATACTAGGTATACTGGAAAACCTGCGCAATAGTACCACGACGTACTCAATGTCGGGTCTAGTACAATCAGTGGCATACCTGAGGCTACCAATAATGCTTACATATTCAGTTTGTCTAACACATTCACTAGTGTTTTGAAAAGTTTCATGACATTCCTTAGGAGCTTGTTTAAGACCATACATAGATTTATCTAACTTACATACCTTGTTTTCTTGTCCATGAGTCACAAAACCTTTAGGTTGTTCCATATAGATTTCTTCTTCCAAATCACCATTTAAAAAAGTTGTTTTGACATCCATTTGGTGTACCCTTCCAAATCACTTTTATGTTCACTGCATACCCAATGGATACACATTCATCGGCTCTACTAGCGAATTTAGCTCACTTTGGATCAGGGATTCTAACAAAAGATAGACAACCCCAAGTTCTAAAATACGACAAGTTCGATTATCTTTTCTTCAAATTTTCATAAGGAGATGTTTTGTTTTTAGATTTAAGAACTTTATTCAAAACATATCAAACAATCAGTATAATTTCCCCCCACCAATGAGATGCAGTACTAGAGTTAAGCATAATAGTAACAATTAGTTCAATAAGAGTTATATTTTTTCTTTCAACTTTACCATTCATTTCAAGCGAATATGGTGCAGTTATTTCATGTATATTTTCATGCAATTTATTAAACTCATTAAACAAACTAGAATCGTACTCAGTTTCTCTATCACTACGAAACCTTTTAATCTTTCTATTAAATTGATTTTCAATTTCAGTTATAAAGATCCTAAAGATGTCAAACGTTTCACTTTTATTGTTTATTAGATATACGAAAGTACGGTAAAAAAAATTATCAATAAAAGTGATAAAATAATGTTTCTTATAGTCCCATGAAGTTCACATATATTATATTGTATTAAATTTAAACACTCAAATTCTTTAATTACTGAGTTGTGTGATCTCTTTGTTATTTTAGTTTGACTACAAAAATCACATTTTTCAAAATCATTTATTTTTATAAAAATAAAACCACTTTTTTATAAAGAAATAATTAATTTTTACGATTTTTGTCTATTTCTTATTTTTGAAAAAAACAGAATTTAGAAATTATTTAAACTTTTTCAAAAATAGAATTTAGAAACTATTTAAACAGATAATCAAAAGTGTCAACGTATTGATTTTAATTTATTTCGTTTTATTTTTATTTGATAACTGATAAATTTTATGTGGTAACTATTAATTTTTTTTATAGAACTATTGATTTTAATTTATTTCCTTTCATTTTTATTGAAAAGAATAAAAAAAAGTCAATGACTCAACGCATAGATTTTATTTTTTTGACAGAACTGTTAATTTTATTTTTATACAGAACTATTAATTTATTTTATGTTTATTAAAAATATAAAATATATATTAATGCATTTAATCAAAACGGTAAACGTATATTCTAATATTTTTTGGTAACTATTGATTTTATGTTTTTAACAGAACTTTTGATTTTATTTTATTTTTACTAAAAATATAGAACACAAGCATAACATCCCATATTTTGATACTCTTGCATCAAATACTTAGTCCTCTAATTTTTTATTTAATTTGGGAAGAGTTTTTTTGATTGAATTTGAAAAACTTACATAGTCATCTTATAAATAGTCAATTTGCAAAGTGTTTTCTATCAACCATTTAGAAAAGAATTTGTCTCAACCTTTTTAAAAAACAATGGCTCGCATCAATCTTGTTGTTTTTTCTTTTGCAATTTTGTGTTTTGCTTTGGTACTAGTTGCAGGTAAGAACTAGTTTCATAACTCAACTTTGTTATATATTCAATCAAAAAGACTTACAATTATAGAATATGAGAATGAAAATTATTTTTTTTTATAAAGACTAATGAGTTACATAAAATCACAATAAAAAAAATATCTCAACTATATTGAGATCACAACCTTTAATCATTGTTTACTTCATCAAAATTAATTAAAAATAAAAGAGCTTTGAGATACTAGGTAAATAGCCAAAGAAACAATCGTGATAATTGTGTCTAAAATACACTTTTTTTTTAATTTTAGTTTTAGGCACCATGTTTTTATGAAAATATGTATAATATGTTTGAAGTACCAAAAAATTTCTTAACAATATTATATGATATTTCTAATTGCGTTGTAACAGGAGCAAACGATTTGGATGAATATTGGAGATCGGAGTGCTATGGTTGGTTACTATGTCCAGCTGATTCGAATATTTGTTTGCAAGCTTGTCAACGAAGGGGCTTCAAAGTTGGTGGTTGTTTATCAGCCGGCCAATTCTGTTGCTGCATTCAGACTTAGGAGAGAACTATGATAATTGTTTTTTTTCTTCAATTTATGTTAAGTATGTTTACAATCACTTATTTTTTATTTTTCATAAAGTTTAAGAATCAATATTATTATTTCGATTTTAAAGTATATGGAGTATTTTATATATTTGGTTAAAGTGTATTAGATGTTATATCAAAAAGATTGTATCAGATGTAAAAATTTGACTGAGTGCATTCAACTGTGAAAAAAAATCACAAAGATTCACTTTTTTTTATGTAGTATCAATTCCACTCAAAAAAGTAGTAGTATCAATTAATTAATTATAATATTGTCTTCTTTTTCACATGTGATTCCTTAAATCTAAATTTACATGCAATTAAAAAACCCACATGTAAAAAAAAAAAAGACCAAAATAAACAAGATAATGTGTCAATTATTAATGTGTCAACACGTTGAAATCCGCTTATATTTGGTTCCAGTAATGGGTTCAACAATTTGAACCCGTCGACCCGACCTAGTAACTAGTTATAATTTTTTTTAAAAATTTGTTTGGTAGTCTAATAGGGTTTCATTACTCTTCTTCTTCAAATTTTCAGCAGCTATCGTCCACCTTCTTCTTCTGTTCCATATCTGCATCCACCTTCTTTTTCTATCCAGACTTCTTGAAGCCACGCCGATGCCCACCTTCTTTTTTTGTTCTATCAGCGCTGCCTCCACATTCTTCTTTTGTTCTGCAGGTGCTCATAACTGATATTTATTTAAATATTATATTTTGTTATAGTTTTACATGATGAAGGTATGAACTGAAAGCTTATCCTTATGATTAATTTAATTTAAATTTTTTACATTTGCTAAATACAAATTTTTTGAAATAAATACTATTTATGAGAAAAAATGATGCTTAAGCAAAAACTTATACTTATGATGAATTTAGTTTAAATTTTTTACATTTAAATCTATTAAAATGTTTCTTATGCAAAAGTTTATGCTTATGATGAAGCTTTGATTCGTACCCAAAATTGGATCAAATTTCCTAAGAAAATTGATTTAGTAGTTGAGTTGGTTGAAGTAAAAAAGATTGAGTAGGATACGAATGTTTTATTTTAACTTTCAAATTGATTTTCCTTTATTTTTGTTTATTATTTTAATCGTTTGGTGTGTTAATGAGATTGTGTATTGTATTTAAAATTTTAGAGTTGTCTGAATTAGTTTCAATTGATGTTGGGGTGACTGCTGCTGAACTTAACACAATCGCTACTAATCTTAAGGTACTTGTCATTGCTTTGTTTCATGCATTAATTATTGATATTTGTTTTTGCAGAATCCCAATTGTTCCCTTCCATAATTTGAGGAACTTGTTAAGTGTTTGGAATTGAAGTTGACATTGCTTAGAATTGATGAATTTTTATATTTTATTGATTTCCTATTGTTGAATTTATTTATATATTTGAAGATTGTTGAATTTATTTTTTTGTGTGAGAGGTTGTTGGATTTTTTAAAGAATTGAATGATGTGATTGAAATTTTATAGTTTTTGAGACATTCCAGTTTAAATATATTTTCATTCAATATATTTTTTCGTAAAATAAAAAACATGTTATTATTCATGTATAATCCCGCCAACCCAATCCAACACTCTCAGATTTGACATGTTGTTTTCGTTCCACTTTGTCAAATCTAAGTTGTTGAAGTAGAGTCTACAAGTTGTGGGAGTCAGTAGAGGTAGCTGGTTACTTGGCAATTAGATTTGTAGTGTTGAGAATTCTTCTACAATCTGGGGTGTCAGATTGGCTGAAGAACAGGAGCTGTTTTTCCTCAAGAAGTCTAGGATTGTTAGACTATTGAGAAGACTGACTTGGAGGGTCAGTAGCAATGTTGTAATTCAAGTTTGAATTAGTGAAATCCTTCAAGGCGAATGGACTGGACGTAGCCTCGTTAACGGTGAACCAGTATAAAATCTATGAGTTTTTATTTTTATTTTTATGCGCTGCTAACTCTGTTTTAATTATACATCAAGTTTTGTTTTGAAAGTATTAAAACAGGAAAAGTTTCAAGTTAAGTCAAACACAATTCAACCCCCCTTCTCGTATTTGCACCTTCAGTTTCAACCTCTGTAGTTTTTGGTGTAGCTCCCTTTGATAATGAGATGGTACATATCTCTTCCTCAAAAGTGCTTTTAATTCATCCCAATCATCTAGTTGCCTAGCACCACATCTCCTCATCTCCTTGACATTTTGGTCCCACCAAAGTAAAGCATGATCCTTCAAATTTTGAGCTTATGAGTTCTTCTACTTTTTTTTTCTTTTGATTTTCGATTTTCTTCTTCTTCAGCCTTGAGTATCTATTTATAGTTAAAATTTGGGCTTCAATTTATTCCTTGTTTAATTCTGAATTGTATCTTCTTCAGATTGAGTTTGTAAATTCTTCAGATTGAGTTTGTAAATTCTTCAGATTGATTTTGTTTGTATTTTGTTTAGATTGAGTTTGTAAATTTGTCAGATTGATTATGTTCATATTTTGTTGTAGATAAATCTTGACCATATCTTCTTTTCAACTTGGTCAAATATTTTCTTCAATTATAAGTTTGAATCAAATTAAATTTTATTAAAATCACACAACAAGTAAGCAGAAGGAGACATTTTATTAATTTTAATATTTAATTGAAACATGTCATTAGTGGTGTACCATTTCCCAACAAAAATATCATTTTGTAGAAATGGTTTACAAATTTTGCCCATATAGACTGAGTAAATCCTGCCTTATTCAAAATAAAACCAAAAACAAATTTCTTTCTTATCTCTAGAGGCGGGTTATCAAATTCTCTAGAGAAAATTCTTTTGTTTTATGCCTGAGAGATATTTTTTTTTTAAAATCCTTCCAAGTAGAGGCAATTTGTCAATAATAACATCAATTTGAAATTGTTTATCTTAAGTCAAACCTTCATAGATGATCTCATGAGTTATCTTCTAAATTTCATGGCATTGAGTCTCCACGAATCTGTCATCAGTCATCTGATACTTGAGGTAGCGGCTCACAACATCATCATTAGCAAACTCATTAAGAATATAATTCTTATCTAGGTAATCATTATCCTCCCATTGGGTTAATTATGCAGTTTTCTAATCATTTTTTGTTTGTTCAACTGTTTTTATGACTATTGGAATATTATCTTTCAAAACGTTAACAACTTTTTTCTTAGTTAAGAAAAATAACATCTTTTGTTACCATCGTTTGAAGTGACATCCCTGAAATCCAAACAGTTTATTCAAATCAAAAGCATGTGAACCAAATCCAGCAATCTTATATGTTGACATGGCAGAAAGAAACGTATTAAAATTGTTATTTTTGAGTTTCGAAAAATTATTTTTAAAATAATTTTCAGCCACAAAAGATATTACTAAGTTGAGTCGCGGACTAGGTCGCTCTCTTTAATATGTTTCGCAGCTCTGCCCAAATTGTGCAAGGCAGACTATTAACCACGAAGTCCTCAGGATAAAACAACTCATAAAAATTGTATCGGAGTTCTGTTGTACCGTAGAAAACTGTTATAGAATTACCCCCTCAATATTGCTATAATGGCAACTCTAAAAATATAGTACTCACTCATAGAGACTACAACATAAAAAACTTTCTAAAAGGACATTGGTATTAGGATAACTCAAATGGACTACAATACAAAAACCTCTCTAAAAGGATAATAGTATTAGAACCACTCAAAAATCAAAGGGACTACAACACAAAAATCGCTCTAAAAGGACAATGGTATTATGACCACTCAAAAATCAAAGGGATAGAAAGAAAGGGGAAAAGTGGCTCGAAAGTGCATTGAACAGAAGAGAGATAAAAGAAAATGTTGAAAATTGTATCCAACATTGGTGTGCTTTTCACAAAAGTTTGACACTCTTTATATAGTGATGGAAGCAAATCCACATATGTTAATTATCAGATGTGAGACTTTAATATTTATAGAATTGAAAACTACTCAATATATGAGACACCTCTAAAATTACTTTGATTTTTAGTTGATGTTTCCTTCCAAAATTTCTTCATATTTAAAATTGGCTCTGTTTATTTGTGTTAGAGAATGTTAATAGAATTTTTTTTGCCATCATCGATCTTGAGATGAGCAATTGTCTTTCTAAATTGATTTGTGAGTTTTTCTTTACTTTTGGATTATTCTTGGATTGTTTTGGAATTAGTGTCACCAAAGAACAAGTTCATTCAATCTATTCGTAATTTTCTTGGTTGATTTTGTTTATCTTATAAATATTTGATTCGCGATTGGTATTTTTAGTTCAAAAATTTACTCTATATTTTTGTGCATATTTAATTTTAGGCTAAATAGCACATGTGGTCCCTTAACTTAATTTCAGTTAACGTTTTGGTCCTTTATCTTTTTTTTCCCGATTTGGTCATTTATTTTAATTTTAAGTGAAATAAAGAATGAAAATATGAGTTTATTTGAAGATTTGAGTTACGACTCTGATAAAATTTGTATTATATGAAAGAATATAATTAATTTTATGGGTTTTAGTTGAAAATTTTGATGAATTTTTATAAAAAAAAGGATAATATTGTTGACATTTTAAAACATAAAAAATCAAATTGTCACTTAAAATTAAAATAAATGACCAAACCGGAAAAAAAAAAGATAAAAGACTAAAATGTTAACTGAAATTAAGTTAAAGGATCCCACGAGTGCTATTTAGCCTTAATTTTATAATAGAATCGATGAAATCACAATAATTTTATAGAAATTACAAAATTATAATTCACGATAATTTTATTAAAATAATATAAAACTAAACAAACCTTCTTATTGTTGCTGTTTTCGTTAAAGTAATAAGTGGGCAGAAGGAGAATGCCTCTCTCGCAAGTTTTGCCCACTCCACGATCCTATTAAATCTTGTTTCTTTTCTTTTGTTTTTAAATATCTTTTCAAAAATTAGTTCCTTGAATAAATTTAACCTCTAAAAAATAAACATCTACTTAATAGTATTAAAAGAGCATGTTTCTTACAGTTATTTTTATAAAAATAAAACCACTTTTTTATAAAGAAACAATTAATTTTTACGATTTTTGTCTATTTCTTAGTTTTTGAAAAAAATAGAATTTAGAAACTATTTAAACTGATAATCAAAACTGTCAACGTATTGATTTTATTTTGTTTAGTTTTATTTTTATTTGATAATTGATAAATTTTATTTGGTAACTATTAATTTTGTTTTTGATAGAACTATTGATTTTAGTTTATTTCCTTTTATTTTTATTAGAAAAATCAAATATATATTGATGCGGAGAATCAAAAGAGTCAATGACTCAACGCATAGATATTATTTTTTTAGTAACTATTGATTTTATTTCTTTGACAGACCTGCTAATTTTATTTCTTTACAGAACTATTAATTTTATTTTATTTTTATTAAAAATATAAAATATATATATTGATGCATCGAATCAAAACGGTAAACGTATATTCCTAATTTTTTTGGTAAGTATTGATTTTATGTTTTTAACAGAACTTTTTATTTTAACACAAGCATAACTTCCCATATTTTGATACTCGTGCATTAAATACCTTAGTCCTCTAATTTTTTTTTTAAAGTATTTTTGATTGAAAAAACTTACATAGTCATCTTATAAATAGTCTATTGCAAAGTGTTTTCTATCAACCGTTTAGAAGTGAATCTGTCTCAACCTTTCTAAAAAAGAATGGCTCGCATCAATCTTCTTGTTTTTTCTTTTGCAATTTTGTGTTTTGCTTTGGTACTAGTTGCAGGTAAGAACTAGTTTCATAACTCAACTTTGTCAAATATTCAATCAAAAAGACTTACAATTGTAGAATATGAGAATGATTTTTTTTTATAAAGACTAATGAGATCACAATCTTTAATCATTGTTTACTTCATCTAAAATTAATTAAAAATAAAAGAGCTTTGGGATACTAGATGAATAGCCAAAGAAACAATCATCATAATTGTGTCTAAAATACATTTTTTTTTTAATTTTAGTTTTAGGCACCATGTTTTTATGAAAATATGTATAATATGTTTGAAGTACCAAAAAATTTCTCAAACATATTAGATAATATTTCTAATGGTGTTGTAACAGGAGCAAACAATTTGGATGAATTTGGGAGAACGCATTGCTTTAGTTCGGCACTATGTCCAGCTAATACGAATCTTTGTTTGCAAACTTGTCAAGGAAGGGGCTTCAAAGCTGGTGGTTGTTTATCAACCGGTCAATTCTGTTGCTGCATTGAGACTTAGGAGAGAACTATGATAATTGTTTTTTTCTTCGATTTATGTTAAGTATGTTTACATTCACTTATTTTATATTTTCGTAAAGTTTAAGAATCAATATTATTATTTCGATTTTAAATTATATGGAGTATTTTATATATTTGGTTAAAGTGTATTAGATGTTATATAAAAAAATTGTTAGATGCAAAAATTTGTGTGAGTGCATTCAACTGCCAAAAAAATCACAAAGATTCTCTTTTTTATGTAGTATTAATTCCACTTAAAAAATTAGTAGTATCAATTAATTAATCATAATAGTGTCTTCTTTTTCACATGCGATTCCTTGTATCTAAATATACATGCAATTAAAAAATCCACATGTAAAAAAAAAAAACAGACCAAAATAAACAAGATAATGTGTCAATTATTAATTACTAATATATAACTTTGAGTTAATATTGATATATTTGGTAAAAAATTAAACTAAATTTTAATTGATTAAAAATTATTTATATTTAAAATCGGTAAACTTTCTCTAATTAACCTAGATAGAAATTAAATTTCATTCTCCTAAAGTAACAAATTTAGCTTTTACAACCCTTTTCTAATTAACCTATATAGAAATTAAATTTCATTCTCCTAAAGTAACAAATTTAGCGTTTACAACCCTTTTCATTTGCATGTCTCATGTTTCTGCAATATTTATAATCACTGCACCGAAAATCAAGTAATTATACGAAATCAAAAAAAAAAAACTTTGGCTAAAAAACATGTTTTTTTTCAACTAGAAATCAACATATGAAAATTAGAAAATTGGATTTCATATCTCATAAAAATTTTGGATACCAAAAATTTAAAAAACGAAATTTCTGGTAAGTAAAAAAAAACAAAGATATGGGGGTATAAAAAACAAGCTGATTTTGTTTAAATTTTTTGTATTTTTTATGAGGGTAATTTTTAAAATTCATTCATAAAATAGTATGATGTAGGGGGAACAGTTAAAATGTGAGGGTATCAAATCCAATTATCTAAAAATTACAATGAAGACCCAATCAAATAATTATTGATAGTCAACAGCAGCCCATGTCAACTACAAATTATTTAGGCCCAATCAGTTTCATTCTCAGGGAAATTGAATTGGTACCATCTCAATTAGACTTGCTGATGTGGATTTGAGTGTTTCCATATGAGTTGAAGGATATAACCAAGTAATATTTTCAAACAAAGTACCAAATAAAATGGAGAAAACAAACAACAAAATGTAAAGAAGGAAGGAAATGGTAGATGTAACACCCCGAGTTTAAAACACAGCGCGGGTGCATTTTTTTTTTCACATAAAATAAATCAATAAAAGAATTTTCCAAATTAATTTGAAAGGAATTAAAATAATTACTTAATTCTGGAAATTTAATGATAAACAATAAAACATTTTTGAAAGGTAATAATGTCATAACATTCCCAAAAGTCAATATCAGAGTGCGAAATAAATAGTACAACAATTGTTTTTCAAAATAAAAACAAAATACATTTCCAGCTCAAATCCTAATACATCAAGTCTAACTGATCATGCGCTAAAGCTAAAGTAGCATGGATTTCCTCCGCATCCTAAGCAAGTCTTCTCCGAATCTACCGCCCGCCTCGACGTGACCTCCTCCTCCTCCTCATCATACAGAGAGGGGTCGGTCTCCTCAGAAGTCAGAATAATACATAGTCTCGGCCGCTTCAGCGGAGCCGGAATCTCATAACAATCGTCGGAGATCCTAGACGGACCCGGAATCTCAGCTGCTACTAGCTTCGGCTCATCAGTCTTCCCTTCTGCCTCAGATTCATGTACAACTCCTCCAGTCACCGGGTTGGGAGTCACCGGGTTGGGAGTCACCACTCCTACGGTGGCCTCCGTCTCAACCCCTCCAACGAACTCCTCAGCATCGTCGAAAATCCGGTGTGCCTCCAATACCAGATGGGAAGGCACAAGGAAGTCTATGCTCGCATGAGTGCGCTCTACGAAATCCTCCACGCCGTCAGTCCTGCTCGTCTGCTCCAACCACCTCGTGTAAGTCGCTCTGCTTGAGATGGGGTCAAATACCCAAGCAGTGCGCGAATAGTGATCAAGGAAGTTCAACGACGTTTCCGTCGTTCGGGTACCCACGGGTGGCATGGGTTTGGGGGCATCTGAGGGCAAAGCCCAAAATCTAAAATATAATAGCAAGGGTCACCGACCAAAATTAACAAATAATCACATAGCATATATTTCACAGCAACAATTATGCCCATGGTATAACATATGATGATGAGGAATATAATCATGCTCATTTGAATTTTAATGACATATATGCCTTTTCAAAAACAGCAACCAATTATTATGCAATATGTGGTAAGTACAAACAACACCTCAGCAAATCACAAACATTAATTTAGAAATTCAGATTCTGAAACAGTACTCACACACATTCAATTTCCATTCATTCATCATATAATCAAACGTGACCCACCGGTCAATCCCTCAATGCAATATATATATGCTTATGTATACAATTTTCTTGGAAAACACCAAGGTGCAGTCGCTCAACAGACCAGCACAATATGTTTGACTTTAACGGCCCTCAAGACCAGGTGCAATCGCTCAACAGATCAGCACCAGTGCAGACGCTCAACAGTCCAGCACTCGTGCAGTCCCTCAACAGACCAGCACGTTTGACATATACCAAGGTACAATCGCTCAACAGATCAGTACCTAGTGCAGACGCTCAACAGTCCAGCACTCGTGCAATCGCTCAATAGATCAGCACGTGGCTGCGCATTTCAGGGTACAGACGCTCAACAGTCCAGTACCAGTGTAGTCGCTCAACAGACCAGCACTTATATACCAAGGTACAATCGCTCAACAGATCAGTACCTAGTGCAGACGCTCAACAGTCCAGCATTCGTGCAATCGCTCAACAGATCAACACGTGATTGCGCATTACTCTGTGGCCCATCGCGGGTACCACTTGACTATGCAATGCATGAATATGCAGTGTTTCACTTCTCTAGAAATAGTATGCAAACTCAGAAAATTCATGCTTTTCATCATGTTTAAAATATTTCAGCACAGTCAGAATTATCATCATCACAATCATGATTAAACAGTCAAGTAATCCTTAACACTTTGAAATGTTTTTCCCCAGACTCTTAAAATTCAATTACAGTGTTTAAAAACTGGGATTTTCTGGAATTTTACGAATTTGTATTCGAATACAGCTCCTCTGTATTCGAATACAGAAGCCAAAAACAGTGCAGAATTACACTCTGTATTCGAATATAGCCCTCTGGTATTCGAATACAGAGGCAGTCTCAGTGCACAAAACAACATCTTTCATTTCATCAGTAAAGTCTTAAAAACTTCATCATCACAACTTCAAAATATCACCAAAAGTTCCATTTTAATTCACAACAACAATCCCAACATTCCCCAAACACTCAGGGTTTTCAAAACACTCTTAAAAACTTGGAAATTCTGGAAACTCGAATCTGTATTCGAATACAAACGCCTTGTATTTGAATACAGAAGCATGAAACTGCAATTTTAACATTATGTATTCGAATACAGCATGCCTGTAGTCGAATAGAGAAGACAAAACCTTGAAAAATTCAACATTTTCTCCCAGATCATTAAAGGTTTTCAATACTTCTTCCTCTCCTCTTCAAAAATATTTCAAGAACTCCATTTAAAATCACTTTAACCCTTCTCAAGGTTTCCCAACACTTTAAAATGTATATCACAGTGTTTAAAACTTGATTTTCTAGAAAACACGAATCTGTATTCGAATACTGCTTCCTTGTATTCGAATACAGAAGCTAAAAACTGAGCTTCTGGAAAAACAGGAATCTGTATTCGAATACAGACCCATTGTATTCGAATATAGAAGCTGAAACTAGTGACAATCTGCATTCTGTATTCGAATACAGCATGCCTGTAGTCGAATACAGATGCGAATACAGTGTTAAAATCCCACTTATGTATTCTAATACGACATGGTCGTAGTCGAATACAGATGCTAAGTCAAAAGCAAAAATCCTTCCTCTGTATTCAAATACAAGGGCTCGTATTCGAATACAAGTTTGAAAACTTAAGTAAAACAGAAACTTGACAGGTTGTAGTCGAATACACACATGTTGTATTCGAATACACCTTCGAAAACCAGTGAAATTTTCCTGAGATTTCAACCTTTTTCAAATTGTTTTCTTTTAAAAACAAACAACCAACATTAAAACAGATTCAACACTTTTTCCAGAAAATACTTTCTTCATTAAAAATCCCTTTCCTTTTTAAATCATCAACATCATCAGAATCACTCAAAACAGAAACAAAATCAGGATCATCAACAACAAATCATCCAGACTTTCAAACCATCAGAACATCATACAGCATTTCAGCTTTCTCAATATCAGAATAACATGCAAGCATTTCAGCTTTCACAACACATCAGAATAACATGCAAGCATTTCAGCTTTCACAACACATCAGAATAATATGCAAGCATTTCAGCTTTCACAACACATCAGAATAATATGCAAGCATTTTAGCTTTCACAACACATCAGAATAACATGCAGCATCACAGAGCAGCAAAACATAAACAGAATGCATTTTTGCATTTCAAAACCATTTTCAAAATAGTTTTATGAACATGCATTTTTAAATCATGTTTGAAATAACATTCAAGACATTTTCCACTTTCCCACATAAACACCACAACTTTAGTGCATTCAGCTCAAACAGCCATCATTACAGAGCTTTTAAAACGTCAAAAAATGCATTTTTCATTTATTTCAAGCATCAGGAAAACCAGTTTCAAAACAGTAATGAAAACACTAGTAATGCCATGAAAATTATGCACTTACAGCCCTAATGCAACTAGAAAGTGGAAGGTGCCCTTACCCTTGTTGCGTGCTCTGCTTCTGCTAAAGTGTATGCGTCAAAAACAACGAAAGTCCCGCCTGCGTTTGCTGCTACAAAACTGAGTTCTCTAGCTCCGTAATGATGCGGGGATTAACTTTAATACTGGGGGTTTTCTGTTTTGATGCTTGGATTTTCAAGTAATGGTGTTTTTGAGGAACTCCTTCTTTTTCACTTTGAAATCGTGACTGGAAATGGGGAAGGCAGAAACAGCACACAGAATGGGAGGGAAAATGGGTACTGTTACATGCAGCACTATTACATGCAGTATGGGCAGTGAGGAAGGAGGGATGGTGTTCTGATTTCACCATCCTTCTCACTCCTATTTATAGGCTTTTGTGGTGCCACCTCACCCAAGAATAATATTAAAATAATGCTGAATCCTTCAGCACTTAATTGCTTGTAATTAGCCACTAATCCTCAATTAACTGCCCAATTAATTTAATCACTCATAATTAAATTAATTAAATCTTCATCCAATAATTTTTATTTCATCCTCCAAAATAAATATTTATATATATAAATATATTCACTCAACATACATATATTAAATATTTTACAAATATCCCCAAAAATACAATTAAAATTAATTCCATAACTTTAATTAAAAATTAAGGGTCTTACAGTAGAGATCGCCACACTTCATAAGGAATGATAAGATCAAGGTAGAATCACCACAAGAGTAAGAGACTCTTGATAAGATCCAAGTTTAGTTCAAAGAAGAACCCTAGATTGCATTTCTCTAATCTCACCCAAAGTGTTTTCTTCTTTCATAAAGTTCCCCATGTCTTACAATGAAAAGACATATATAACCTAACACAAAATGACACGGTGCCTAGGTTACACACAACTTGTTACATTGTGTCTAAGCTACCAAATATTTAACACACACATAAGTCAACATAATTCCTAATTATAAGGTATGATTATTACATCCCAAAAATTAAAAATAAGTATTAAGATATTTCTTTGACCAAGAGATTAATATAATATGGATCAATCTTGTCATATGTCTTAAGACTAAGAAAATCAACAACTTGTTTCTCTAATTATTCCTTTAGCTTCCTAGCCTTCCCTCTAGTCAATTGCCCTTCCACTCCTAGTTCTTGAAGCTCATTAGCCTTCATTTAGGAATGGTCCACATCATACCCCCCCTCTTAAAGAGGGAAACCATGTTTGAACCAAGTTGGTTCTTTCAATTAAAGTTTTGATGTTAACAAAAGTATTTTATGAAAATCATATTTTGACATAGAAAAAGTATGAAAAATCAGAGGATGTGAAAAATCAGAGGATGACGTCCCTAAAGGATACACTAGAGGATGATGTCAGTAGAAGATACCTCAAGAAGATATAAATCAGAAGCAGAAGATGTCGTCAGAGGATGACGTCACCAGAAGATAAAAATGCCACTAGAAGATACGACCAGAAGATATCACCAGAGGATACATCCAGGGGATACCTGCAGAAGATACCTCTAGAGGATACTAGAGGATATAACCAGAGGATCCCATCAGAAGCAAGACTCAGAGGATGTCATCAAAGGCAAACATTCGAGGATATCATCAATCAGAGGGGAGAAACAATGACATCATCAGAGGATATTATTCTTGGCCCAGATCAGAAGGAAACAGGTCTAGAAAATACCTCTAGAGGATATCAGAGGATATCACCAGAGGATCCCATCAGAAGCAAGACTCAAAGGATGTCATCAAAGGAAAACATCTGTGGATATCATTAATTAGAGGATATTATTCTTGGCCCAGATCAGAAGGAAGAATGTCCAGAAGGAGACTTGGTCCAGGCCAAAAGGAAACATTGTCCAGAAGGAAACTTGGTCCATACCAGAAGGAAACGTAAGTCAGACTTGGTCCAGACCAGAAGATAGCATGGTCCAAAAGAGAAGACTTGGTCCAGATGAGCAGATCATACGGTCTAGAATTTAAATCATGATGCAGATAAGTGAAGACTTGATTAAAATTCGAAGAAGACTTGATAGAAATTTGATCAACGTATTAAGGAGATTTGATTCAAAAATCAATGAAGACTTGAAGGAAATTCAAATGAAATTTGAAGCTAAAAGATACGGTCTGAAATTAAGAGAAACAGGATTGGTCAACAGAATTTTTCGAATGAAATCTGAAGCTAAAAGATACGTTTTGAAATTAAGAGAAACAACATTGGCCAACATAATTTTCAAAGGAAATCTGAGCAAAATTTATCTCAAATTTAAGCTTGGAGAAAGCCCTAACTGCAGCTATAAAGGAGGCTTCAGGCAGTAGCATTATGCATCAAAAATACAAGAACTCAAGCTTCATATTCAACATAATCCGAGAGTTCAAAAGAGAGAATCAATAGAGTGCAAAAGCAATATTTTCTAAGTGTTTTCGAGAGAGAAAAATAGTTCAGCAATCAGCTTTCCAGAAGAAACTTTGCAGAGTTCCAAACCCTTGTAATCAAACCCGTTAGAGGTGTAGATTCCTTCTTCAATCTGGGATTGTCAGATTGGTAGGAAAAGACTTGACTTGTAGGGTCAAGGTGTTGTTATAGTTCCTCAAAAGTCAAGGGTTGTCATCATAATTGCAATCACTTAATTGACTTATGCTCAGAAGATTATGTTTTAGCCCTTTAACTAACAAAACATTTTTAATAGACAAGGGAGAAGAAGTGTTACCAACAGTTCCTGTACCAATAATCTGACCTTTCTGGTTTCCTCCAAAAGAAACTTTGCCTCTATTGTTCATAGTCAAATCCAGAAACATAGATTTATCTCCTGTCATGTGCTTGAGCAGCCACTACCAAGATACCAAGTTTTGTGTTGCTGATCAGACCTTGCCTTTTCTTTGTCAAAATCAGAGTCAGAGTCAGACTTAGATTCAGACTTAGCTTCTGTTCGAGCCATTAGAGCCAGTTCTTCTTCTGGCCTATTTGAGCAGTTTCCTTGATTCTACTTTGGTTGATAAACCATGTTCCTCTGATGATTCTGGAACATGTTTTGATTCTGGTAATTTTGGTGAATCCAGTGATTCTGATAGCCTTGATGATTCTGGTGATTCTAGTGATTTGAGTGAATCTGGTGGTTTTGATGAATTTGGTAATTCTGGTGATTCTGGTAATTCCTGATATGATTCTGATTCTGGTTCTAGTGTTGATTCTGGTTCCAGTACTGATTCTGATTCTGGTTCCAGAATTGATTCTGGTTCCAGTTCCTTTGCTTCTGATACTGATTCCAGTTTTGGTTCTGGTTCCAGTTTCTGTGCTTCTGATACTGGTTCCTGTTCTGGATCTGGTTCCAGTTGCTATTCTGATTCTGGTTCTGGTTGCGTTGACCAGACCTTCTTCCATCAGGCTCAGATTGCTTTTGCCTGGTTGTAGCAGGAACATAAACCTTCTTCTGCTTGTGCATTGCCAACATCCATTGTCTAGGCACCATTGTTGGTGTCTCCTTCTGGTTTCTCAGAACATCTGTAACATAGACAATTTGATCTTTTGGTACCCAGAACTGATTGGGTCCAGGTTTCTTAGTCTTAACAGCTCTCTGATCTTGTTTAGATATTACCATTGGAAAAGATAATTCAGAGTGACCTTTCTTAGCAAAAACAATGCATAAAACATCAGAATGAACAGCATTACTTTCAGTAATCGTTCCAATTCTATTTCATGAGACCTGAGTGAGCTGATCAGATCTTCAAGTCTTAAGTTATTCAGATCTTTGGCTTGCTGAACTGCAGTAACCATTGGTCTCCACTTGGTTGGTAAACTTCTTAGAATCTTCTTGACATGATTTGCTGTTGTGTAGCTTTTCTTCTTGACATGCTCTTTGCTGTTTCTTTATCTGTGCATCTGTCTAATTCCTTGAATGTGATGGCACTGATCATGATGTTTGTAGACTTGTGATGAAGTTTGTGTAATCTGCTCTGATCTGGTTTCATATCATCCATGTCTAGTTCTTTAGTTGGATCTTCTGGATTAGTAGGTGTAGTGTATCCTTTGACTACTATCTTCCATAGTTTAGGATCTTGAGATATGAAGAAACTTCTCATTTTGTCCTTCCAATACTCAAACCTTTCTCCATCAAACAGTGGTGGTCTGTTGATGTTGCCTCCCAGTTCATCTCTGGATTCTGCGATGTTGAACCCCTTGGACCTTTCCTCAAACACTGTTAAGTGCTCAGCCTTGAGACCGAGCTCTGATGCCAATTGAAGGTGCAAACACGAGAAGGGGGGTTGAATTGTATTTGACTAACTTGAATACTTTTCTTGTTTTTACACTTTTAAAACAAAACTTGATGTATGAATAAAAACAGAGTTAGCAGCGGATATAAAGTAAAAATAAAACACATAATTTTTATACTAGTTCACCGTCAACGAGGCTACGTCCAGTCCCTTCACCATGAAGGATTTCACTAATTCAAACCTTGAATTACAACAGTTCCACTGACCCTCCAAGTCAGTCTTCTCAAACAGTTTAACAATCCTAGACTCTTGAGGAATACAGTACCTATCTTCTCCTGCCAATCTGACAATCCCAGATTGTAGAAGGAATTACAACACTTTGAATCAAATTGCCAAGTAATCTGCTACCCCTTCTAACTCCCTCAGATTGTAGACTCTACTTCAACAACTTAGATCTGACATAATGGAAAGAAAATAACACGAGTGCTTGCTTCTTGAAAGCTGGAACTCACAATTGACCTAACTGAAAACTTGAGTGTTTGCTTTTGAAGTGTATGACTCTTTTGTGATTTTCTATGCAAAGTATTCTGCCTTGAGCCTCCTTTTATAGATGCAGATTAGGGCCTCTTCCAAGCTTAATTTTGAGCTGAATCTTGCTGGATTCTCTTGCCAAAATATCTTGACCAATTGGGCTTCATTTAAATAAAAAACATATGATTTTTAAGCTTTAGATTTTCTTTCAAAAATAACTGGCCAATCATGTCTTTAGTTTCTTCCCGCCAACAGCTCCTGAATTCCACAATACTTCACTTTATTTTTGTAATAAATCTTTTTAATACTTTGTTCAAAAATAAATTAAAATCTCCACCTTTAATCCTCATGATTAAATTTGGACCATTTGATCTTTTGCGCTAGTCCACATCTGGACCATACTGAGTGATCTGCTGTGATCCTCTGATTTCGGCCACTACTGGACCACACTTTCTAACCTTCGGATCTTCTGATCTCGGCCATCCTGGTCTAGCAAACTGATTTTCTATGATCCCCTGATCTCGCCCATTGCTGGACCACACATCCTGACCTTCTGATTTCGGCCAACACTGGGCCATGGTCTGATCTTCTGATCTCGGCCAACACTTGGCCAAATACTTAAATCTGAACCATTGATCTGAAAATCTTCCCTCTGATCTGGACCAATTCTGGACTAGGTGTGTATTAAACTGAAATTAAATCTGGACAAATAATATTTCAGTCTGGACATTTTACCTTCTGTTTTGGATCAGTTCTGGATCAAATCTAGAGATCATTTCTTTTGGTCTGGACTTAGTTTCATACCCTTAACCATGGTATCTTCTGGTCTAGGTCAAATCTGGATTAATTCATTTGTTCTGGACCCATTAATTTACCCTCTGATTAAGTCTGGATCAAGTCTGGGCTGTTTATTATTTCACTGCCAGGCCATCTTCTTGTCAGAATAACTTCTGGAATAAATCTGACATTTGACATCTGCTAGTCTAGAACAACTCTCCTTCTGGCAAGCTTCTCTCTAGTCTGGTCCAGGTCTCCTTCTGACTTTGCTTCCTTCTGATCTGGGCCAGCAAAGATATCCTCTGGTAGTGTTTTGACATCCTGGTGTATCCTCTGGTAATTCTAGGATGCATTTTGGTTGCATTTTCTGCCTCTGCAAACTTCATTTTCTGGTGGTATTTAATGTAATAATTCAAGGTACAAAATAAGATTACATGGAGTGCTTTTGTAAACATCAAAATCTTAAGTACTTAGAACCAACTTCGTTCCAACAATTTCCCCCTTTTTGATGATGACAAAACCTTAACTTATTTTGCTAGTTTATAACTCGAAGACTTGAATTACTCCATCTCAGACCAATCACTCCCCCTAAGTCTGATACTGACTTTTTCTTCTCCTTTTCAACTCCTTCTCTTTTCACTCTTTCTTTTCTTCTCTTCTCATTTTCAACTCCTTCTTTTTTTTTACTCTTTTTTTTTCTCTCTCCTTGTTTCCTCTCCTTTTCAACTTCTTCTCTTTTTCACTCTTTCTTTTTCTCTCTCCCTGATTCTTCTCCTTTTCAGCTCCTTCTCTTTTCATCTCTTTCTTTTTCGCTCCTCCTTTCTTTTTATCTCTCATTTTCTACTTATTTCTCCATTTTATCTCTCCTTTCTTCTTTTTATCTCTCCTTTTTGCTCAGCCAAAAAGAGGTCCTACTATTTTTGTTTTTTTTGTTTTTCTCTTTACAAATTAAAGAAACTAAAACAGAAAATAAAAGACAGAAAATAAAATTACAAGAAATTTAAAAACTCCTAAGATGACTACTTGAGCTAGTCAGATATGGAGACAATGTTGAGATGCTTCTTGATGAACTCGAACCTATCTTTTGGTAATGCTTTGGTGAAGATGTCAGCCCATTGATGATCAGTGTCCACAAACTGGATGCTTAAAGTCCCTTTTTGAACATGGTCCCTAATGAAATGGTGTTTTATTTCAATGTGTTTGGCTCTAGAGTGTAAGATAGGGTTCTTGGTTAGGTTTATGGCTGAAGTGTTATCACAGAACAAAGGCATATTGGTTTCAAAGATGTTGTAATCTTCAAGTTGATGTTTCATCCAGAGTAACTGTGAACTGCATCCTGCTGCGGATATATACTCAACTTCAACTGTTGACATGGCAATGGTGCTTTGTCTTTTGCTTGACCAAGAGATCAAATTATCACCTAAGAAAGTGCAGTTGCCACTTGTACTTTTCCTTTCCAACTTGTCTCCAGCATAGTCGGAATCACAGAAACCTCTGAGTTTGTAGGTGGGGGTTTTCTTGTAATACAAAGTAAGGTTGGTGGTTCTTTTAAGGTATCTCAAAATTTGTTTGACAGTAGTTAAATGGGATTCCCTAGGGTCAGCTTGAAATCGGGCACAGACACAAATACTAAACAAGATGTCAGGTCTAAAAGTAGTTAAATAAAGAAGGGATCTAATCATACCTCTGTATGTTTTCTGGTCTACCTTTTGGCTGGTTTCATCTTTCTCAAGTGAGCAGGTTGGGTGCATGGGGGTGGCCATAGGCTTACATTCACTCATTTTGAACTTTTTAAGAAGTTCTTGTTGGAACCAAGTTGGTTCTAAGTACTTAGGATTTTGATGTTTACAAAAGAACTCCATGTAATCTTATTTTGAACCTTGAATTATTAAATCAAATGTCGCCAGATGTTGAAGATTGCAGAAGCAGAAAATGCATCTAGAATGCATCCTGGAATTACCAGAGGATACACCAGGATGTCAAAACACTACCAGAGGATATCTTTGCTGGCCCAGATCAGAAGGAAGCAAAGTCAGAAGGAAACCTGGACCAGACCAGAATGAAGCCTGCCAGAGGGAGACTTGATCCAGACCAGAAGGAATCAAATGTCAGATTTATTCCAGAAGTTATTCTGACCAGAAGATGTCCTGGCAGTGAAATGATAAACAGTCCAGACTTGTTCTAGACTTAATCAGAGGATGAATTAATGGGTCCAGAACAAGAGAATTAACCCAGATTTGACCCAGACCAGAAGATAGCATGGTTCATGGTATGAAACTAAGTCCAGACCAGAAGAAATGATTTCCAGAATTGATCCAGACCTGATCCAAAATCAAAGGTAAAATGTCCACACTGAAATATTATTTGTCCAGATTTAATTTCAGTTTAATCCAGACCAAGTCCAGAATTGGTCCAGATCAGAGGGAAGATTTTCAGATCAATGGTTCAGATTTAATTATTTGGCCCAGTGTTGGCTGAGATTAGAAGATCAGACCGTGGCCTAGTGTTGGCTGAAATTAAAAGGTCAGAATAAGTGGACCAGCAGTGGCCGAGATCAGAGGATCACAGCAGATCAGTTTGCTGGACCAGGATGGCCGAGATCAGATGATCAGAAGGTTAGGAAGTATGGTCTAGGGATGGCCGAAATTAGAGGATCACAACATATCAATTAGTATGGTCCACATGTGGACTAGCGGAGGGAGATCAAATGGTCCAGATTTAATCATGAGGATTAACGGTGGAGATTTTAATTTAATTTGATCAAAGTATTAAAAAGATTTGTTACAAAAAAAAATTGAAGTATTGTGAAACTCAGTAGCTGTTGGCGGTAAGGAACTAAGGACTTGATTGGTCAGTATTTTGAAAGAAAATCTGAAGCTTAATAAAAGATGTGTTTTTTATTTAAATAAAGCCCAATTGGTCAAGTAATTTTTGCAAGAGAATCCAGCGTGATTCTGCTCGAAATTAAGCTTGGAAGAGGCCCAAATTCACATCTATAAAAGGAGGCTCAAGGCAGAATATTTGCATTGAAAATCACAAAAGAGTCATACACTTCCAAAGCAAACACTCAAGTTTTCAGTGAGGTTAATTGTGAGTTCCAGCTTTCAAGAAGCAAGCACTTGTGTTATTTTCTTTCCCTTGTGTTAGATCTAAGTTGTTGAAGTAGAGTCTACAATCTGAGGGAGTCAGAAGGGGTAGCATATTACTTGGCAATTAGATTCAAGGCGTTAAAATTCCTTCTACAATCTGGGGTTGTCAGATTGGCAGGAGAAGACTTGACATAGGAAGTCAAGGTGCTGTATTCCTCAAGAGTCTAGGATTGTTAGACTATTTGAGAAGACTGACTTGGAGGGTCAGTGGAACTGTTGTAATTCAAGGTTTGAATTAGTGAAATCCTTCAAGGAGAAGGGACTGGACGTAGCCTCGTTAACGGTGAACCAGTATAAAAATTCTGTGTTTTAGTTTTTACTTTATATCCGCTGCTAACTATGTTTTTATTCATACATCAAGTTTTGTTTTAAAAGTGTAAAAAGAGGAAAAGTATTCAAGTTAGTCAAACACAATTCAACCCCCCTTCTCGTGTTTGCACCTTCAATTGGCATCAGAGCTCGGTCTCAAGGCTGAGCACTTAACAGTGTTTGAGGAAAGGTCCAAGGGGTTCAACATGGCAAAATCCAGAGATGAACTTGGAGGCAACATCAACAGACCACCACTGTTTGATGGAGAAAGGTTTGAGTATTGGAAGGACAGAATGAGAAGTTTCTTTTTATCTCTCCTTTTTGCTCAGCCAAAAAGAGGTCCTCCTATTTTTGTATTTTTTGTTTTTCTCTTTACAAATTAAAGAAAGTAAAACAGAAAATAAAAGACAGAAAATAAAATTACAAGAAATTTAAAAACTCCTAAGATGACTACTTGAGCTAGTCAGATATGGAGACAATGTTGAGATGCTTCTTGATGAACTCGAACCTATCTTCTGGTAATGCTTTGGTGAAGATGTCAGCCCATTGATGAAGAAGTTCTTTAGTGTATTTAGATTGGTGAATGAGTATACCTGATTTACCTTGACGAATCTGAGTTCCCAGGAAGAACTTAAGTTCTCCTGTCATGCTCATTTGGAAATCTTTCTGCATTAGGTCAGAAAACTCTTTGCACAAAGTGCCATTAGTTGATCCAAATATGATATCATCAAGATAAACTTGGATAATTAGAATATCATTTTTAATGGATTTCCTAAATCGTGTATTATCAATCTGGCCTCTATTAAATTCATTCTTAAGCAGAAAGTTACTAAGTTTGTCATACCATGCCCTTGGTGCTTGTTTTAAACCATATAAAGATTTTTTAATTTTAAAAACATGGTCTGGAAAATCAGAGTTTTCAAATCCAGGGGGCTGTTTGACATAGACTTCCTCACTTATGTAGCCATTTAAGAATGCAGTTTTAACATCCATTTGATACAACATTATATCATGATTAGCAGCAAATTATAAGAGAATTCTAATTGCTTCTAACCTGGCCACTGGAGCAAAAATTTCAGTGTAATCTATACCTTCCTGTTGACTGTATCCTTGAGCTACAAGTTTGGCTTTGTTCCTTACCACTTCACCTTTTTCATTTAGTTTATTTCTGAACACCCACTTGGTTCCAATAATGTTTTTGTTTGGTCTGGGTACCAGATCCCAAACATCATTCCTTTGGAATTCATTCAGCTCTTCTTGCATTGGAAGTATCTAACCTTCCTCTGCCAAAGCCTCATCAACATTGCTTGGTTCAATTGTTGAGAGTAAACCAAACAAACTGGTTTCTCTACTTGATGATCTGGTCTTTAAAGGTTCTGCTGCACTGCCAATAATGAGAGATTATGGATGTGAAGACTTGTACTTCCATCCATTCTTTCCCTCTGACTTGTTTTCAGAGTCAGCATGTTCTTCTTCATCTTGATCTTTCTCAGATTCTGCTGCTGGTTCAGCTTCTGGTTCCTGTGCCTCTGGTTCACCTACAATTTCCTCATCTTGCTTTGACTTTTCAGAGTCAAGCTGTTTATCATCAAACTTAATGTGGATTGATTCTTCCATAGTGTTAGTTTTTTTTTAAACACCCTATAAGCTTTTGATCTCTCAGAGTAGCCAATAAAGATACACTTTTGAGATCTACAATCAAACTTAGCTAGGTTATCATTAGTGTTCAACATAAAACAGATGCAGCCAAATTGCTTAAAGTAGGAAATATTGGGTTTCTTACCTTTCCACAGTTCATAGGGAGTTTTATTTACGATGGACCTAATGTAGACTCTATTCTGAATGTAGCAAGCTGTGTTGACAGCTTCTGCCCAAAGGTAGGTGGCAACCTTCATATCATTCAACATGGTTCTAGCCATCTCCTGTAGTGATCTGTCCTTCCTTTCTACCACTCCATTCTATTGAGGTGTTCTGGGGGATGAGAAGTTGTGAGAGATGCCATTCTCATCACAAAATTCTTCAAAATACTTGTTCTCGAATTCACCTCCATGATCACTTCTGATGGTTATGATCTTAATACCCTGTTCATTCATAACTTGCTTATAGAAAGAAATAAATACTTTGTGAGATTCATCTTTGTTCTTTAAAAATTTTACCCAAGTCCACCTTGAGTAATCATCAACAATTACATAACCATATTTCTTACCACCGAGAGAAGCTGTTTGAACAGGACCAAACATATCTAAGTGAAGCAGTTCAAGTGGTTGAGAGGTAGAAACACATTTTTTAGTTTTAAAAGAGCTTTTAGTTTGTTTACCTCTTTGACATGCTTCACACAGAATCTCAGTTTTGGAACTTACCTTGGGAAGCCCTCTTACCAACTGGAGTTTGCTCAATTCGGATATAAGCCTAGGGTTTGCATGCCCTAACCTTTTGTGCCAAATCAAATTCTGCTCACTCACAGACAATAAGCATTTAACCTGTTGCTTAGCAAGACTGAACAAATCAATTTTACAAACATTATCCTTCCTAATGCCAGTAAATAAAACAGTCCCATCAAGTTGACTAACAGCTTTGCAAGTTTTTTGATTAAAGATAACATCATAATTGCAATCACTTAATTGACTTATGCTCAGAAGATTATGTTTTAGCCCTTTAACTAACAAAACATTTTTAATAGACAAGGGAGAAGAAGTGTTACCAACAGTTCCTGTACCAATAATCTGACCTTTCTGGTTTCCTCCAAAAGAAACTTTTCCTCCATTCTTCATAGTCAGATCTAGAAACATAGATTTATCTCCTGTCATGTGCTTGGAGCAGCCACTGTCAAGATACCACGTTTTGTGTTACTGATCAGACTTGCCTTTTCTCTGTCAGAGTCAGAGTCAGACTCAGATTTAGCTTCTTTTCGAGCCATTAGAGCCAGTTCTTCTTCTGGCCTATTTGAGCAGTTTCCTTGATTCTGCTTTGGTTGATAAACCATGTTCCTCTAATGATTCTGGAACATGTTTTGATTCTGGTAATTTTGGTGAATCTAGTGATTCTGATAGCCTTGATGATTTTGGTGATTTTGGTGATTTGGGTGAATCTGGTGGTTCTGATGAATTTGGTAATTCTAGTGATTCTGGTAATTCCTGATCTGATTCTGGTTATGGTTCCAGTGTTGATTCTGGTTCCAGTACTGATTCTGGTTCCAGAATTGATTCTGGTTCCAGTTCCTTTGCTTCTAATATTGATTCCAGTTTTGGTTCTGGTTCCAATTTCTGTGCTTCTGATACTGGTTCCAGTTCTGGATCTGGTTCGATTTTCTATTCTGATTCTGGTTCTGGTTGCGTTAACCAGACCTTGTTCCATCAGACTCAGATTGCTTTTGCCTGGTTGTAGCAAGAACATAAACCTTCTTCTGCTTGTGCATTGCCAACATCCATTGTCCAGGCACCATTGTTGGTGTCTCCTTCTGGTTGCTCAGAACATCTGCAACATAGACAATTTGATCTTTTGGTACCCAGAACTGATTGGTCCTGGTTTGTTAGTCTTAACAGCTCTCTGATCTTGTTCAGATATTACCATTGGACAAGATAATTCAGAGTGACGTTTCTTAGCACAAACAATGCATAAAACATCAAAATGAATAGCTGTACTTTCAGTAATCGTTTCTGTAAAACCAAGACCTCTCTTTCCAGTGTTACTGATTCCATAAATCATAGATGCATATTTACTTCTTTCCATTCCATTAGAAATAAAGTTTTGAAAGAATTGTTCATGCATATCAGATTCACAAACAGTTTTGGAAGTGGAACAAACATTGCTTTTAAGAGTTTGGTTTTCATATTTGAGTCTTGCAACTTCAGTTTTAAAATATTTGTTTTCAGTTGCATACTCAGAATTTCGATTCTTTAAAACTTGGAATCCTTTGGTTAGATTTTTCTTATCTTCCCTAAGAGTTTTCAGTTTTGAAGACATCTTATTGTTTGCATTTAACAAGTCTTTTACAGCATCAATTAATTCAGATTTAGAGAGATCAGAAAATACCTCATTGGCTTCATCTTCTGAATTTATTCTAGAGCCTAAGCTGTATTCAGAAGTTGAATCTTTATGAGCCATCAGAGCCAGAATTGCTCCCTCTGATGTGCTTCCAGACTTGCTTGAATGACTGCTTCGATCATTCTTCCTTCTGCATGCTTTCCTTCCTGAATTCTTGCCTTTATGAAGTCCAGAGGCAGACCTGATGTGTGCCACCTTTGCTGTTTCTGCATTTTCCTCATCAAACGATTCTTCCTCTGATTCTGATATATCCCAGGCTGCCATTAGACCCTTTTTTCTGAATCTGGAACTCTTCTTGTGCTGTTTGCCTTTTTCCAGATTTGGACATTCTGACTTGATATGTCTAGGTTTATTGCATCCATAACAGATGATGTTCTTCTTGTTAGATTCTTCCTTATATTTGCTGTTATGTTTCTTCTTGGAACCTCTCCTCTTCCTGTTTTCCCAGATCTTAACCATCTTTTTGGTTAAGTAAGCCATATCATCACAGTCATTGTCACTATCCTCTGATTCTGATGCTGCCTTTGCAGCTTTCTTCTGTTTCGACTTCAGGGCCAGATTTTTCTTCTTCTTTGGTTCATCTGCTTCCAGTTCTATTTCATGAGACCTGAGTGAGCTGATCAGATCTTCACGTCTTAAGTTATTCAGATCTTTGGCTTGCTGAACTGTAGTAACCATTGGTCTCCACTTGGTTGGTAAACTTCTTAGAATCTTCTTGACATGATCTGCTGTTGTGTAGCTTTTCTTCAAGATCTTAAGTCCAGATATTAGAGTTTGGAATCTACATAACATTCCATCAATGTTTTCATCATCTTCCATCTTGAACATCTCATACTGTTTGATCAATATGTTAGCCCTTGCTTGTTGAACTTGCTGGCTTCCTTCATAGGTCAGAACTAGACTGTCGAATATGCTCTTTGCTGTTTCTTTATCTGTGCATCTGTCAAATTCCTTGAATGTGATGGCACTGATCATGATGTTTCTAGACTTGTGATGAAGTTTGTGTAATCTGCTCTGATCTAGTTTCATATCATCCACGTCTAGTTCTTTAGTTGGATCTTCTGGATCAGTAGGTGCAGTGTATCCTTTGACTACTATCTTCCATAATTTAGGATCTTGAGATTTGAAGAAACTTCTCATTCTATCCTTCCAATACTCAAACCTTTCTCCATCAAATAGTGATGGTCTGTTGATGTTGCCTCCCAATTCATCTCTGGATTCTGCCATGTTGAACCCCTTAGACCTTTCCTCAAACACTGTTAAGTGCTGAGCCTTGAGACCGAGCTCTGATGCCAATTGAAGGTGCAAACACGAGAAGGGGGGTTGAATTGTGTTTGACTAACTTGAATACTTTTCCTGTTTTTACACTTTTAAAACAAAACTTGATGTATGAATAAAAACAGAAGTAAAAATAAAACACAGAATTTTTATACTGGTTCACCGTCAACGAGGCTACGTCCAGTCCCTTCACCTTGAAGGATTTCACTAATTCAAACCTTGAATTACAACAGTTCCACTAACCCTCCAAGTCAGTCTTCTCAAACAGTTTAACAATCCTAGACTCTTGAGGAATACAGTACCTGTCTTCTCCTGCCAATCTGACAATCCCAGATTGTAGAAGGAATTACAACACTTTGAATCTAATTGCCAAGTAATCTGCTACCCCTTCTGACTCCCTCAGATTGTAGACTCTACTTCAACAACTTAGATCTGACACAATGGAAAGAAAATAACACGAGTGCTTGCTTCTTGAAAGCTGGAACTCACAATTGACCTCACTGAAAACTTGAGTGTTTGCTTTTGAAGTGTATGACTCTTTTGTGATTTTCTATGCAAAGTATTCTGCCTTGAGCCTCCTTTTATAGATGCAGATTAGGGCCTCTTCCAAGCTTAATTTCGAGCTGAATCTTGCTGGAATCTCTTGCAAAAATATCTTGACCAATTAGGCTTCATTTAAATAAAAAACATATCTTTTTTAAGCTTCAGATTTTCTTTCAAAAATAACTGGCCAATCATGTCTTTAGTTTCTTCCCGCCAACAGCTCCTGAATTCCACAATACTTCACTTTATTTTTGCAATAAATCTTTTTAATACTTTGTTCAAAAATAAATTAAAATCTCCACCGTTAATCCTCATGATTAAATCTGGACCATTTGATCTTTTGCGCTAGTCCATATCTAGACCATACTGAGTGATCTGTTGTGATCCTCTGATTTTGGCCACTGCTGGACCACACTTTCTAACCTTCTGATCTTCTGATCTCGGCCATCGTGGTCTAGCAAACTGATTTTCTGTGATCCTCTGATCTCGGCCATTGCTGGACCACACATCCTGACCTTCTGATTTCGGCCAACACTGGGCCATGGTCTGATCTTCTGATCTCGGCCAACACTGGGCCAAATACTTAAATCTGAACCATTGATCTAAAAATCTTCCCTCTGATCTGGACCAATTCTGGACTTGGTCTGGATTAAACTGAAATTAAATCAGGACAAATAATATTTCAATCTAGACATTTTACCTTCTGTTTAGGATCAGTTTTGGATCAAATCTGGAGATCATTTCTTCTGGTCTGGATTTAGTTTCATACCCTTAACCATGCTATCTTCTGGTCTGGGTTAAATCTGGATTAATTCCTTTGTTCTGGACCCATTAATTTACCCTCTGATTAAGTCTGGATCAAGTCTGGGCTGTTTATTATTTCACTACCAGGCCATCTTCTGGTCAGAATAAATTTGACATTTGACATCTTCTGGTCTGGAACAACTCTCCCTCTGGCAGGCTTACCTCTGGTCTGATCCAGGTCTCCTTCTGACTTTGCTTCCTTCTGATCTGGGCCAGTAAAGATATCCTCTGGTAGTGTTTTGACATCCTGGTGTATCCTCTTGTAATTCCAGGATGCATTCTGGATGCATTTTCTGCCTCTGCAAACATCATTTTCTGGTGGTATTTAATGTTATAATTCAAGGTACAAAATAAGATTACATGGAGTGCTTTTGTAAACATCAAAATCCTAAGTACTTAGAACCAACTTGGTTCCAACAGATCCAACATAAATCTAACTCTGGAAGTGAATCAGAAGAAGCAGAATTGGCTCAGACTGTTCGCACTCCTTCTGCCTCTGGATCCAACTCTGGAAGAAAATCAAAAGGAGCAGAATTGGCTCAGACAGTTCGCACTTATTCTGCCTCTGGATCCAGCTCTGGAAGTGAATCAGAAGAAGTAGAATTGGCTTAGATAGTTCGCACTCATTCTGCCTCTAGATCCTACTCTTGAAGTGAAACAGAAACAGAATTGGCTCTGATGGCTCACACAAGCTCTGCATCTGGATCCGATACAGAATCTGATTCTAGAAGTGAATCATCAGAAGATGAAAAAGAGGTATTTTCTGAACTTACCCGATCTGATTTAATTACTGCAATGAATGAAGAAGTTTCCCCATGGGTATTCCAAGCTTTCCAATAGAGGAAAGGATGAATAAGACAAGAAGAGTATCATTGTTATGGATGCAATGAACCTTGGCACATCAAGTCAGAATATAAAAAACTGGAGAAAGGGAAAAATCAGAAGAAAGACTCCAAACCCAAGAAAAAGAATCTGATGGCAACATGGGAAGATTCTGATGAATCTTCTGAAGATGAAGAAGCAGAATTTGCCATGATGGCTCACATCAATTCTGCAGCTGGATCCAACATAAAATCTGACTCTGGAAGTGAATCAGAAGAAGCAGAATTGGCTCAGACAGTTCGCACTCCTTCTGCCTTTGGATCCAACTCTGGAAGAAAATCAAAAGGAGCAGAATTGGCTCAGACAGTTGGCACTTATTCTGCCTCTGGATCGAACTCTAGAAGAAAATCAAAGAGCAGAATTGGCTCAAACAGTTCGCACTCATTCTGCCTCTGGATCCAGCTCTGGAAGTGAATCAGAAGAAGCAGAATTGGCTTAGATAGTTCGCACTCATTCTGCCTCTGGATCCAACTCCTGAAGTGAAACAGAAACAGAACTAGCTCTGATGGTTCACACAAGCTCTGCCTCTGGATCAGATACAAAATCTGATTCTAGAAGTGAATCATCAGAAGATGAAAAAGAGGTATTTTCTGAACTTACCCGATCTGATTTAATTACTGCAATGAATGATATTTTAAATATCGATAACAAATTGACTTTAAAACTAAAAACACTTAGGGAAGAAAATGAAATTCTAACCAAAGAAATTAATGTTTTAAAGAATCAAAATGCAGAATGTAAAATAGAAAATACAGCTTTTGAAACTGAATTTGCTGAACTTAAATCTGAAAACCTAACTCTAAAAAGTAATCTTTGTTCAACATCAAGTGAAAATATTGTATGTAATTTGATTTGCATGAACAAGTGTTACAAGAATCTATTGCTAATGGTATGGAAAGAAGCAAATATGCTTCTATGATTTATGGAGTTAGCAATAATGGTAAAAGAGGAATAGGGTTTGATGAATCTGTAACTGTAACGGAATATATTCCCTCTAATATTTTGTGTGCTATTTGTGCCAAGAAAGGTCAGTCAAAATTGTCTTGTCCCATGAAAAAATCAAGGAGAGACAAGAAACCTTTCAAGACTAACAAACCAACACCCAATCAGATTTGGGTACCTAAAAAAAAACTTATCTTTGTTGCAGATGTCCTCAGCAATCAAGTTGCAACACCAGTCATGGTACCTAGATAGTGGATGCTCGCGACATATGACAGGAGAAAAGTCTATGTTCCAAGAACTAACTTTGAGCAAAGGAGGGACATTGGCTTTTGGAGGAAAGCAAAAAGGCGAAATCGTTGGTCGAGGCACGGTTGGTAATGGTACTTCTTCCTCTATTAATGATGTACTACTAGTTAAAGGTCTTAGGCCTAATTTATTAAGTATTATTCAATTAAGTGATAGTAACTTTGATATTATATTTAACCAAAAAACATGCAAAGCTATTAGTTAGAAGGATGGATCAGTACTCTTCACAGGTCATAGGCAAAACAATATTTACAAGATAAATATGTTTAGTCTAGAGAAACAAAAAGATAATGAAGGTGCAAACACGAGAATGGGGGGTTGAATTGTGTTTGTAATACTTGAATTCTTTTCTGTATTTGATGATTATTTAAAATCTGATATATAAGCAAGCAGAATTAGCAGCGGATAAAGTAAACAAAGATTTATCCTGGTTCACCATTAACTAGGCTACATCCAGTCCCTTCACCTCGAAGGATTTTTCCACTAATTCAAAACCTTTGAATTACAACAACACTACTGACCCTCCAAGTCAGTCTTCCCAAACAGTATAACAATCCTAGACTTTTGAGGAACATAGCACCTTGACTTCACAAGTCAAGTCTTCTCCTACCAATCTGACAACCCCAGATTGCAGAAGGGATTTCAACACCTTGAATCTAATTGCTAAGTCACCTGCTACTTCTTCTGACTCTTCAGATTGTAGACTCTACTTCAACAATATAGATCTGACACAAGGGAACGAAAAACAAGAGTACATGCTTCTAGAAAGCTGATACTCACAATTAACCTCACTGAAAACTCGAGTGTTTGCCTCTGGAAGTTTATGACTCTTTTACTGATTTTCGATAACAAAGTCTTCTGCCTTGAGCCTCCTTTTATAGATGAAAATTAGGGTTTCTTCAATGATCAAATTCGAGCTGTATCTGTCCAGATTCCCTTGCAAAAATAACTTGGCCAATTGGGTTTGAGCTTTATGCTTGATCCGAATCTTTTTGCTTCAGATTTCTTCTGAAAATAACTTTGGCCAATCCTGTTCTTGTTTAATTCTGGACCGTATCTTTCTTCCCTCCAATTGCTTTTAAATTCCCTCCAAGACTTCAATTTATTTTTGTATCAAATCCCCTTAATACTTTGATCAAATTTCTATCAAAATTTAATCAAGTCTTTTTCGAATTTTAATCAAGTCTTCACTGATTTTCATCATGATTAAAATCAAGACCGTATGATCGTCTGATCTCGACCAACTCTGGACTATTTAATCTGATATGTGCCAATTCTATGATCTTCTGACCTCGGCCAACACTTGATCATGATACTTTAATCTGGACCATTGATCTTTTAATCTGAACATTTACCCCTATCTTCTGGTCAGGATTAAGTCTGGACCAAGTTTGACTTATGTTTCCTTCTGGTCTGGACCTAGTCTCCCTCTGACAAGCTTCCATCTGGTCTGGACTAGGTCTTCTTCTGGACTCTGCTTAGTTCTAATTTGGACCATGAAAGATATCCTCTGATGATGTTATTTTTCCTTTGATGTTTTGCCTTTGATGACATCCTCTGATATCTTCTAAAGGTGTATCCTCTGGTGTCATTCTCAGATTTTATCCTCTAGTGTCCTCATCTTTTGCTTCTGATTTTATCTTTTGGTGACGTCATCTGCTGCCTCTGGTGACGTCATCTTCTGGTGGCATTTTTCATTATTATTCTAAGTCAAAAATAAGATTACATAAAATTACTTTTGAAAACATCAAAATTCTAAGTATAGAACCAACTTGGTTCCAACAGTTAAGTGTCTAGTGTCAGTAAATGAAGAGAAACTAATTTGGCATAAAAGATTAGGTCATGCTAACCTTAGATTAGTTTCAAAACTGAATAAACTTCAACTGGTGAGAGGTTTACCTAAGCTCAGCTACAAAACTGAAATTATGTGTGAAGCTTGTCAAAAGGGAAAACAAACAAAAAATTCTTTCAACCCTAAAAACTCAATCTCTACCTCAAAGCCCCTTGAGCTATTACACATAGATCTATTTGGGCCAGTAAAAACAACATCTCTAAGTGGAAAGATATATGGGTTTGTCATTGTAGATGATTACACTAGGTGGACATGGGTAAAAATTTTAAGAAGTAAGGATGAATCCCACAAAGTGTTTGTCACATTTGGCAAACAAATAATGAATGAAAAAGGTCTTAAAATTATAACAATTAGAAGGGATCATGGAGGAGAATTTGAGAAAAAATTCCTTGAAAGTTTTTGTGATGAGAATAGAATCTCTCACAACTTTTCTTCTCCTGGAACACCCCAAAAAATTGGAGTTGTATAAAGAAAAAATAGATCACTCCAAGAAATGGCCAGAACAATGTTGCAAATCACTTTTCGGCAGAAGCAATTAATACCGCATGTTATATTCAAAATAGAGTCTATATTGACTACACTTAGACTTTTGCTCTACTGGCCAGGTTAGAACCTATTCCTATCCTACTTTCCTTTGCTGTTAATAATAACATCTCATTATTTGAAATGAATGTTAAAAGCACATTTTTAAATGGTTATATAAGTGAAGAAGTCTATGTTAAACAACCCCCAGGTTTTGAAAGTTCTAAATTTCCAAACTATGTTTTTAAACTTAAAAAATCTTTGTATGGTTTAAAACAAGAACCTAGGGTATGGTATGATAGACTTAGTAATTTGTTACTTAAAAATGACTTTGAAAGAGGACAAGTAAACAATAAACTTTTTAGAAAATCAATAATATATGATATTCTTATTATTCAAGTTTATGTTTATGATATTATCTTTGGATCCACTAATGGCACTCTCTGCCAAGAATTTTCTAAATTGATGCAGCAGGAATTTCAAATGAGCATGATGGGAGAACTTACGTTCTTCCTAGGAATACAAATTCAGCAAAGTTAAAAAGGTATATCCATTCATCAATCAAAATATACAAAAGAGCTTCTTAAGAAGTTTAAGATGAGTTACTACAAACCTATGGCTACCCCAATGCACCCTACCTGCTCACTTGAAAAGGATGACTCAGGCCAAAAAGTTGATAAAAAATCCTATAGAGGTATGATAGGGTCTCTCCTTTACCTCACTGCTACTAGACATGACATTATGTTTAGTGTATGTGCATGTGCACGATTTCAGTCTGACCCTTGGGAATCCCATTTAACTGCCGTTAATTGAATCCTTAGATACCTAAAAGGCACTACAAACATTACCTTGTTCTACAATAAAAATCCTACATACAAACTAAGTGGATACTGTGACTTTGATTATGCCAAAGACAAACTTGAGAGAAATAGCACAAGTGGAAACTACACGTTCTTGCGAGATAATTTAATGTCCTGCTCAACCAAGAGACAAAGCACCATTGCAATGTCAACATCAGAAGCTGAATATATCTCAGCAGCCGGATGCAGCTCTCAACTCATTTGTATGAAACATCAGTTGGAAGACTACAACATTATGGAAACTAATATCCCTTTATACGGTGACAACACTTCAACCATCAACCTAACCAAAAACCCTATCCTTCATTCTAGAGCCAAACACATAGAAATCAAACACCACTTCATCAGAGATTATGTTCAAAAAGGGACACTCAACATCCAGTTTGTAGACACTAACCTTGAATGGGCTGACATATTCACTAAACCACTACCTGAAGATAGGTTTGACTTTATCAAGAAAAATCTTAATCTTACTTTCATTCTTGACAAACAGCTTAGTTTAATTTTTTTATGTATGTTATTTTACTTTTATTGTCTTGTATTGTTTTTCAAAATAAAAAAAATTCAGAGGATCTCCTTTCTTCCTTCAATCCTTTTTTGTCTGATGACAAAGGGGGAGAAGATGTATTTGATAAAGAATCTGGGGCATTAGACTTAGGGGGAGAAAACATCAAAGTAAAGCTAAGTCTTAGGGGGAGATTGTTGGACCCATGTTGGTTCTTGCAATTAAAGTTTTGATGTTAACAACTGTATTTTATGAAAATCGTATTTTGACTTAGAAGGAAAAATCAGACGATGACACCACCAGGGGATACACCAAAGGATGACGTCACCAGAAGATAAAAAATGCCACCAAAAAGTTTGGCCAGATGATACATCTAGAGGATACATCCAGAGTATACCAGAGGATACCAAAGGATGTCATTATAGGGTACCAGAAGATACCTCCAAAGGATACCAGAGGATTTCATCAAAGGCAAACAGTAGAGGATATCGTCAATAAGAGGATATCATCAAAGGGAAGGAAAAATAACAGCATCAGAGGATATCTTTCTTGGCCCAGATAAGAAGGAAGCAGACTCCAGAAGGAGACCTGGTCCAGACTAGAAGGAAGCTTGTTAGAGGGAGACTTGGTCCAGACCAGAAGGAAACATAAGTCAGACTTGGTCCAGACTTAATCCTGACCAGAAGATAGCTTGGTCGTGAATATAAGATTTATTCCAGACTTAATCCAGACTTGGTCCAGAGCAGAAGATAACTGGTCCAGAACAAATGACTTGGTCCAGATCAGAAGATAGCATGGTCCAGAACAGAAAACTTAGTCTAGATCAGAAGATATAATTGTCCAGAACATAAGACTTAGTCCAGATTTAATTCAGACTTAATCCAGACTTAGTTCAGACTTGGTCCAGACTAGAGGATAAATGTCCAAATTAAAAGATATATGGTCAAGACTAGAAGATAAATGGTCTAGTTGAAAAGATCAATGTTTCAGATTAAATTATCAATGGTCCAGATTAGAAGATCAATGGTCTAGATCACAGAATGGTATAGATCAGATCACATGGTCCAGAATTTGCCGAGATCAGAGGATCACATAATGGTACATGCCAGATCACATGGTCGAGATTAGAGGATCACAGAATTGGTAGAAATCATATTATATGGTCCAGAGTTGGCAAAGATCAGAGGATCATACGGTCCAGAATTTAATCATGATGCAAATAAGTGTAGACTTGATTAAAATTCAAAGAAGACTTGATTAAATTTTGATAGAAATTTGATCAAAGTATTAAGGGGATTTGATTCAAAAAATTCACTGAGGACTTGAAGAAATTCGAATGCAATCTGAAGCTTAAAAATATATGGGTTGAAATAAAAAGAAACAAGATTGGTCAACAGAATTTTCAAATACAATCTGAAGCTAAAAAGATACGATTTTAATTTAAGTGAAACAGGATTGGCCAATAGTATTTTCGAAGGAAATCTGAGCAAGGTCTATTTCGAATTTAAGCTTGGACAGAGCCCTATATACAGCATCAAAAGGAGGCTTCATGCAGCAACATCAAACATCGAAAATCCAAGAGTTCAAGCTTCATATTTAACGCAATCCGAGAGTTCAAAAGAGAGAATCATTTTAGTGCAAAAGCAAAATTTTCTAAGTATTTTCGAGAGAGAAATTTAGTGCAACAATCAGCTTTCCAGAAGCCACTTTGCAGAGTTCCAAACTTTGTAATCAAACCCGATAGTGGTGTAGATTCCTTCTTCAATTTGGGGTTGTCAGATTGGTAGGAGAAGACTTGACTTGTAGAGTCAAGGTGTTGTTTTCGTTCCTCAAAGTCTAGGGTTGTCAGGCTATTTGAGAAAATTGGCTGGAGGGTCAGGTGCTGTAATTCGAAGATTTGAATTAGTGGATTAAAGCCTTCAGGATGAAGAGACTAAATGTAGCCAAGTTAATGGTGAACTAAGAGAAATTGTTGTGTTCATATGCTATTATTTTCCGCTGCTAAGTCTAATTATTTATTCATCAAGTAAATCACATCAACATTCAACAAAATAGCAAAAAGAATCAAAGTTTGGCAAACACAATTCAACCCCCCTTCTCATTTTTGCACCTTCAATTGGCATCAGAGCTCGGTCTCAATACTTAGCACTTTACATTATTTGAGGAAAGATCCATGGGTTCAACATGTCTGGAATCAATGAAGAAGCTATTGGAGGAAACATCAACAGACCACCTATGTTTGATGGGGAACGGTTCGAGTACGGGAAGGACAAGCTGAAGAGTTTTTTTTTTCTCACAAGATCTTGAACTTTGGGACATGGTGGAACATGGCTATACTACTCCAATAGATGCATACATTCTGCCTCTGAAATCAACTCTGAAAGTAAATCAGAAGAAGCATAATTGGCATTGATGGCTCATACTCATTCTGCCTTTGGATACGACACTGATGCTAACTCTGGAAGAGAATCAGAAGATGAAGAAGCAGGACTGGCTCTTATGGCTTGCACCAGCTCTGCCTCTAGATCCAACCCAGCCTCTGATTCTAGAAGTGAATCAGAAACAAAACTGGCTCTGGTGGCTCACACATACATTTCCGCTTGATTCGATACAGAATCTGATTCTGAAAGTGAATCATCAGAAGATGAAAAAGAGGTATTTTCTGAACTCACTCGATCTGATTTAATTACTGCAATGATTTATATTTTAACTATCCATAACTAACAATCTTTAAAAGTAAAAAAACATAGGGAAGAAAATTAGACTCTAACCAAAGAAATTGATGTTTTAAAGAATCAAAATGCAGAATGTAAAACAGAAAATGCAACTCTTAAAACTGATATTGCTGAGCTTAAATCTGAAAATCTAACTCTAAAAAGTAATATTTGTTCAACATCAAATACTGTATGTAATTCTGATATGCACGAACAAGTCTTAAAAGATTTTATTGTTAATGGTATGGAAAGAAGCAAATATGCTTCTATGATATATGGAGTTAGTAACAACGGCGAAAGAGGCATAGGATTTGATGAAACTAAAACTGTAACTAAACCTATTTCCTCTGATGTTTTGTGTGCTGTTTGTGCTAAGGTCACTCCAAATTGTCTTGTCCCATGATAAAATCAAGGAAAGACAAGAAACCTTTCAAAACTAACAAACCTGGACCCAACCAGATTTGGGTACCTAAAAATAAAATTATCTTTGTTGCAGATGTCCTCAGCAATCAAGTTGAAACACTAGTCATGGTACTTGGACAGTGGATGCTTGCGACATATGACAAGAGAAAAGTCTATGTTCCAAGAACTAACCTTGAGCAAAGGAGAGACAGTGGCTTTTGGAGGAAAGCAAAAAGGCCAAATCATTGGTCGAGGCACAGTTGGTAATGGTACTTCTTCCTCTATTAAAGATGTACTACTAGTTAAAGGTCTTAGGCATAACTTATTAAGTATTAGTCAATTAAGTGATAGTAATCATGATATTATATTTAATCAAAAACCATGCAAAGCTATTAGTAAGAAGGATCGATCAATACTCTTCACAGGTTATAGGCAAAATAATATTTACAAGATAAATTTGTTTAGTCTAGAGAAACAAAAAGTTAAGTGTCTAGTGTCAATAAATGAAGAGTAATTAGTTTGGCATAAAAGATTAGGTCATGCTAACCTTAGATTAGTTTCAAAACTAAACAAACTTCAACTGGTGAGAGGTTTACCTAAGCTAAGCTACAAAACTGAAATTATGTGTGAAGCTTGTCAAAAAGAAAAACATGGGTAAAAATTTTAAGAAGTAAGGATGAATCCCACACAGTGCTTATAACTTTTTGCAAACAAATAATGAATGAAAAAGGTCTTATAATTATATCATGGAGGAGAATTTGAGAACAAATTCTTTGAATGTTTTTGTGATGAGAATGGAATCTCTCACAACTTTTCTTCTCCTAGAACACCCCAACAAAATGGAGTTGTAGAAAGAAAAAATATATCACTCCATGAAATGGCCAGAACAATGCTAAATGATATGAATGTTGCAAAACACTTTTGGGCAGAAGCAATTAATATTGCATGTTATATTCAAAATAGAGTCTACATTAGATCCATATTGAATAAAACACCATATGAACTGTGGAAAGGTAAAAAGCCTAACATCTCAATTGTTAAACAATTTGGCTGTACTTGGTATATGTTGAACAATAATGATAATCTTGGAAAATTTGATTCTCGATCTCAAAAGTGTACCTTATTTGTTACTATGTAAAATCCAAAGCATATAGAGTGTTTAACAGGGAAACAAATATTGTGGAGGAATCCATAGATGTTAAATTTGATGACAAACAGCTTGATCTTGAAAAGTCAAAGCAAGATGATGATAGTACAGGTTTACCAGAACCAAAGGAAGCTGATGCAGATAAACCAAGAGAGCTTGAAAAGGTGGAGGATGAAAGCAAAACAGAAGAACCCGACAAATCTTCAAAGGATGAATCTGAAGATAAGTCAGAAGGACGATATGGATGGAAGTACAAATCTTCTCATCCTGAAACACTAATCATTGAAATTGCAAGTGATCCCTTAAGGACCAGGTCATCACTTAAAAAACCAGTTTGTTTGGCTTACTCTCATCTATTGAGCCTACTTCTGTTGATGAAGCACTGAGGAAGATGGATGGATTCTTGCTATGAAAAAGGAGTTAAATGAATTTGAAAGGAATGATGTTTGGGATCTAGTTCCAAGACCAGAAAAGAACATTATTGGAACCAAGTGGGTTTTCAGAAACAAGCTGAATGAAAAAGAAGAAGTTGTCAGAAACAAGGCACGACTTGTTGCACAAGGCTACAATCAGCAAGAAGATATTGACTACATTGAGACTTTTGCTCCAGTGGTTAGGTTAGAAGCTATTTGCATACTTCTTTCCTTTGCTGCTAATAATAACATCTCATTATTTGAAATGGATGTTAAAAGCACATTTTGAAATGGTTAAATTTGTGAAGAAGTCTATGTTAAACAACCCCCAGGTTTTGAAAGTTCTGAATTTCCAAACTATGTTTTTAAACTTAAAAAATATATGTATGGTTTAAAAAAAGCACCTAGGGTATGGTATCATAGACTTAATAATTTCTTACTTAAAAATGACTTTGAAAGAGGACAAGTAGACAATACTCTTTTTAGAAAATCAATAAAATATGATATTCTAATTATTCAAGTTTATGTTGATGATATTATCTTTGGATCCACTAACGGTACTCTCTGCCAAGAATTTTCTAAATTGATGTAGCAGGAATTTCAAATGAGCATGATGGGAGAACTTAAGTTCTTCCTAGGAATACAAATTCAGCAAAGTCAAAAAGGTATATCCATTCATCAATCAAAATATACAAAAGAGCTTCTTAAGAAGTTTAAGATGAGTTACTACAAACATATGGCTACCCCAATGCACCCTACCTGCTCACTTGAAAAGGATGACTCAAGCCAAAAAGTTGATAAAAAATCCTACAGAGGTATGATAGGGTCTCTCCTTTACCTCACTGCTTATAGACTTGACATTATGTTTAGTGTGTGTGCATGTGCACAGTTTCAGTCTGACTCTAGGGAATCCCATTTAACTGTCGTTAAGAGAATCCTTAGATACCTCAAAGGCACTACCAACCTCACCTTGTTCTACAAGAAAACTCCTACATACAAACTAAGTGGATACTGTGATTCTGATTATGCTGGAGACAAACTTGAGAGAAAGAGCACAAGTGGAAACTGCATGTTCTTGGGAGATAATTTAATATCCTGGTAAAGAAAGAGACAAAGCACCATTGTAATGTAAACAACAGAAGCTGGATGCAGCTCTCAACTTATTTGGATGAAACATCAGCTAGAAGACTACAACATCATGGAAACCAACATCCCTTTATACTGTGAGAACACTTCATCCATCAACCTAACCAAAAACCCTATCCTTCATTCTAGAGCCAAACACAGAAATAAAATACCATTTCATCAGAGATTATGTTCAAAAAGGGACACTCAACATCCAGCTTGTAGACACTGACCATCAATGGGCTGAAATTATTGACTAAACCACTACATGAAGATAGGTTTGACTTGATCAAGAAAAACCATAATCTTTCTTTCATTCCTGACAAATAGCTTAGTTTAATTTCTTTTATGTATGTTATTTTAATTTTATTGTCGTGTATTTTTTTTTCAAAAAAAAAAGAAAAAAAAAGTCAGAAAAAGAAAAAAAAATCAGAAGATCTTCTTTCTTCCTTCAAACCTTTTTGTTTGATGACAAAGGGGGAGAAGATGTATTTGATAAAGAATCTGGGGCATTAGACTTAGGGGGAGATTGTTGGAACCAAGTTGGTTCTTGCAATTAATGTTTTGATGTTAACAAATGTATTTTATGTAAATCGTATTTTGACTTAGAAGAACAAATTAGAGGCTGTGCAAAATCAGAGGATGACACCACTAGAGGAAGCAACTAGAGGATAAAAATGTCACCAGAAGTTTCGACCAGAGGAAACATCCAGAGGATGTCATCAAAGGCAAACATCAGAGGATATCATCAAAGGGAAGGAAAAATAACATCATCAAAGCATATCTTTCTTGGCCCATATCAGAAGGAAGATAAGTCTAGAAGGAGACTTGGTCCAGACCAGAAGGAAGCTTGTTAGAGGGACACTTGGTCTAGACCAGAAGGAAACATAAGTCAAACTTGGTCCAGACATAGTCCTAACCAGAAGATAGCATGGTCGTGAATATAAGACTCAGTCCAGACTTGGTCCAGACTTAATCCAGACTTGGTCCAGAGCAGAAGATAACTGGTCCAGAACAAATGACTTGGTCCAAAAAAGAAGATAGCATGATCCAAAACATAAAACTTAGTCCAGATCAGAAGATATAATTTTCTAGAACATAAGACTTAGTCAAGATTTAATCCAGACTCAATCCAGACGTGGTCCAGATTTAATCTAGACTTGGTCCAGATCAGAGGATAAATGTCCAGATTAAAAGATCAATGGTCCAGATTAAAATATCAAATGTCCAGATTAAAAGATCAATGGTCCAGATTAAAATATCAAATGTTCAGATTAAAAGATCTATGGTCGAGATTAAAATATCGAATGTCCAAATTAAAAGATCAATGGTCCAAATTAAAACATCAATGGTCCAGATTAGAAGATCAATGGTTCAGATCAGAGGATCACCAAATTGGTACAGATCAGATTACTTGGTCCATAATTGGCTGACATTAGAGGATCACAGAATGGTACATATCAGATCACATGGCCCGGAGTTGGCTGAGATCAGAGGATCATAGAATTGGTACATATCAGATTTACATGGTCTAGAGTTGGTCGAGATCAGTAGATGATACGGTCCAAAATTTAAATCATGATGCAAATTAGTGAAGGCTTGATTAAAATTCAAAGAAGACTTGATTAAATTTTGATATTAATGTGATCAAAGTATTAAGGGGATTTGATTCAAAAAATCACTGAAGACTTGAAGAAATTCGAATGCAATATGAAGCTTAAAAAGATATGGTTTGAAATTAAAAGAAACAAGATTGGTCAACAGAATTTTCAAATGCAATCTGAAGCTAAAGAGATACAATTTTTATTTAAGTGAAACAGGATTGGCCAACTATATTTTCAAAGGAAATCTGAACAAGATCTATTTCGAATTTAAGCTTGAACAAAGCCTATCTACAGCTATAAAAGGAGCCTTTAGGCAGAAGCATCAAACATCAAAAATACAAGAACTCAAGCTTCATATTCAACACAATCCGAGAGTTCAAAATTTTCTAAGTGTTTTCGTGAGAGAAATTCAGTGCAACAATCAGCTTTCCAGAAGCAACTTTGCAAAGTTCCAACCTTTGTAATCAAACCCGATAGTGGTGTAGATTCTTCTTCAATCTGGGGTTGTCAGATTGGTAGGAGAAGACTTGACTTGTAGAGTCAAGGTGTTTTTTTCGTTCCTCAAAAGTCTGGGGTTGTCAGGCTGTTTGGTAAAACTGTCTTGGAGGGTCAGGTGCTGTAATTCGAAGATTCGAATTAGTGGATTAAAGCCTTCAAGATGAAGGGACTGGATGTAGCCAAGTTAATGGTGAACTAGGATAATTTGATGTGTTCTTATGCTATTATTTTTTGCTGTTAAGTCTGATTATTTATTCATCAAGTAAATCACATCAACATTCAACAAAACAGCAAAAAGAATCAAAGTTTGGCAAACACAATTCAACCCCCCCTTCTCGTGTTTGCACCTTCAAATAGATTATGATGAAACATTCGCTCCGGTTGCTAGACTTGAAGCAATTAGAATCCTTCTAGCATATGCCACTTATAAAGGTATCAAACTATTTCAAATGGACGTCAAATGTACCTTTTGAAGGTGCAAACACGTGAAGGGGGTTGAATTGTGTTTGTACTACTTGAATTCTTTTTCTATTTTTGATGATTATTTGAAATCTGAAATATAATCAAGTAGAGTTTGCAGCGGATAAAGTAAAATAAACAACACAAGGATTTATCCATGTTCACCATTAACTAGCCTACATCCAGTCCCTTCAACTTGAAGGATTTTTCCACTAATTCAAAACATTTGAATTACAACATTACTACTGACCCTCCATTCAGTCTTCCCAAAAACTCTAACAATGCTAGACTTTTGAGGAACACAGCACCTTGACTTCCCAAGTCAAAGCTTCTCCTACCAATCTGACAACCCAAGATTGCAGAAGGAATTACAACACCTTGAATTTAATTGCTAAGTCACCTGCTACTTCTTCTGACTCTTCAGATTGTAGACTCCACTTCAACAATATAGATTTAACACAAGGGAACGAAAACAAGAGTGCTTGCTTCTGGAAAGGTGATACTCATAAGTAACCTCACTGAAAACATCGAGTGTTTGCCTCTAGAAGTTTATGACTCTTTTACTGATTTTAGATGCTATGTCTTCTGCCTTGAGCCTCCTTTTATAGATGAAAATTAGGGTTTCTTCCATTATCAAATTCGAGTTGTATCTGTCGAGATTCTCTTGCAAAAATAACTTGGCCAATCCTGTTTCACTTAAATAAAAATCGTATCTTTTTAGCTTCAGATTGCATTTGAAAATTCTGTTGACCAATCTTGTTTCTTTTAATTTCAAACCATATCTTTTTAAGCTTCAGATTGCATTCGAATTTCTTCAAGTCTTCAGTAATTTTTGAATCAAATCCCCTTATTACATTGAATAAATTTCTATCAAAATTTAATCAAGTCTTCTTCGAATTTTAATCAAGTCCTCACTGATTTTCATAACGATTAAAATCTGGACCGTATGATCTTTTGATCTGGACCAACTTTGGACTTTATGATCTAATCTGCCCCAATTCTATGATCCTCTAATCTCGGCCAACATTGGACCATATGATCTGATCTTCTATTCTCGACCAACACTAAATCATATGATCTGATCTTCTGATCTCGGCCAACGGTGGGCTATATGATTAGATCTTCTAATTCAGCCGACACTGGGCCATGATACTTAAATCTGGACCATTGATCTAAACATTTTCCCTCTGATCTGGACTGAGTCTGGATTGAATCTGAATTAAATTTGGACTTATGATATTTTAATCTGGACCATTGATCTTTTAATCTGGACATTTATCTTTTGATCTGGATCAATTCTGGACAATCATTTTTTCTGATTAGGACTGAGTTTTATGTTCTGGACCATGCTATCTTCTGGTCTAGACCAAGTCATTTGTTCTGGACCAGTTATCGTCTGCTCTGGACCAAGTATGGATTATGTCTGGACTGATTCTTATATTCACGACCAAGGTATCTTCTGGTCAGGATTAAGTCTGGACCAAGTCTGACTTATGATTCCTTCTGGTCTGGAACAAGTCTCCCTTTGACAGGCTTCCTTCTGGTCTGGACCAAGTCTCCTTCTGGACTCTACTTCCTTCTGATATAAGCCAAGGAAGATATCCTCTGATGATGCTATTTGTCCTTTGATATTTTGCCTTTGATGACATCCTCTGATATCCTCTGGAGGTGTATCCTCTGGTGCCTTTAGGATGCATCCTCTGGTACCCTCTGGATGCATTATCTGGCCTAACCTTCTGGTGACATTTCTATCCTCTGGTTGCTTCCTCTGGATGTATCCTCTGGTGGTGTCATCCTTTAATTTTGCACAGCTTATGATTTGATCTTCAAAGTCAAAATACTATTTACATAAAATACTTTTGTTAACATCAAAATTCTAAGTATAGAACCAACTTGGTTGCAACAATCTCCCTCTTTTTGATGATGACAAAACCTTGTATTTTTTATAACTATTTTTCTTTCTTTTGACTTTGACTCCCCCTAGGACTATGCTTTATTTTTACTTTTTCTCCCCCTAAGTCTAATGCCCCAAATTCTTTATCAAATACATCTTCTCCCCCTTTGTCATCAGACAAAAAAGATTGAAGGAAGAAGGAAATCTTCTGACCTTTTTTTTTTCACAGAGTACAAAAACTTTAAAAACTACTCATCTAAAAATACTACTTGATCTAGTCAGATATGAAGATTATGTTGAGATGATTCTTGGTGAACTCAAATCGATCTTCGAGAAATGGTTTGGTGAAGATATCAACCCATTGATGATATGTGTCTACAAATAGGATGCTTATTGTTCCCTTTTGAACATGGTCTCTGATAAAGTGATGCTTGATTTCAATGTGCTTGGCTCTAGAGTGTAGGATAGGGTTCTTGGTTAGGTTTATGGCTGAAGTATTATCACAGAATAAAGGGATGTTGGTTTCTAAGATTTTGTAGTCTTTCAACTTATGTTTCATCTAGAGTAACTGTGAACTGCATCTTGCTGCTGATACGTATTCAGCTTCTGTTGTGGATATGGCAATGTTGCTTTGTCTCTTGCTTGAACATGAAATCAGATTATCATCTTGAAACGTACAGTTGCCACTTGTGCTTTTTCTCTCTAATTTGTCTCCAGCATAATCAAAATCACAGTATCCACTCAGTTTGTATGTGGGAGTTTTCTTGTAGAGCTATGTAAGATGTGTGGTTCCTTTAAGGTATCTAAAGATTCTTTTGATAGCAGTTAAGTGGGATTCCTTAGGGTCAGCTTGAAAACGAGCACAGACACAAACACTAAACAAAATGTCAGGTCTAGAAGCAATTAGGTAAAGAAGGGATCCAACCATACCTCTGTATGTTTTCTGGTCTACCTTTTGGCCGGATTCATCTTTTTCAAGTGATTGGGTGGGGTGCATGGGGGTGGCCATAGGCTTACAATCACTCATCTAGAACTTTTTGAGAAGTTCTTTAGTGTACTTAGATTGGTGAATGAGTATACCTGTTTTGCCTTGCTGAATCTGAATTCCTATGAAGAACTTAAGTTCTCCCATCATGCTCATCTGAAACTCTTGCTGCATCAAATCAGAAAACTCATGGCAAAGAGTGCCATTAGTGGATCCAAAGATAATATCATCAACATAAACTTGAGTGATCAGAATATCATCTTTAATGGATTTTCTGAACAAAGTGTTATCTATTTGGCCTGTATCAAACTTATTTTTAAGTAAGAAATTGCTAAGTCTGTCATACCATGCCCTAGGTGCTTGTTTTAAACCATATAAAGATTTTTTAAGTTTAAAAACATGGTTTAGAAAATCAGAATTTTCAAAACCTGGGGGCTGTTTGACATAGACTTCCTCACTTATATAACCATTTAAGAAAGCACCTTTGACATCCATTTGATACAAAGTAATATCATGATTTGCAGCAAAAGAGAGTAGGATACAAATTGCTTCTAATCTGGCCACTAGTGTTAAAGTCTTAGTGTAGTCAATGCCTTCTTGCTGACTGTATCCTTGTACCACAAGCCTGGGTTTATTCCTGACTACTTCACCCTTTTCATTGAGTTTGTTCCTGAACACCCACTTGGTTCCAATGATATTTTTGTTTGGTCTGGATACCAGATCCCAAACATCATTCCTTTCAAACTCATTCAGCTCTTCTTGCATTGCAAGAATCCATCCTTCTTATGCCAGTGCTTCATCAACAATAGTTGGTTCAATGGTAGAAAGTAAACCAAACATACTTGTTTCTTTAAATGATGATCTGGTTTTCAATGGTTCAGCTGCACTTCCAATAATCAGTGTTTCTTGATGTGAAGACTTGTACTTCCACCCATTCTTTCCTTTTGACTTGTCTTCAGGTTCAACATTATGATTGGATTTGATTTCATCCTTTTCTTTCTCTTGTTCTGTTGTTTGATCTGCTCCTACTTCCTGTGCTTCTAGTAAACCTGCAATTTCCTCATCTTGCTTTGACTTTTCAAAGTCAAGCTGTTTGTCATTAAACTTAATGTGTATGGATTCCTCCACATTGTTAGTTTCTTTATTAAACACTTTATAAGCTTTTGATCTCTCAGAGTAACAAATGAAGGTACACTTTTGAGATTTGGAATCAAATTTTGCAAGATTATCCTTAATGTTTAACATATAACAAATGCAGCCAAACTGTTTGAAGTAGGAAATATTAGGTTTCTTACCTTTCCATAGTTCATATGGAGTTTTGTTTAGAATAGACCTGATGTAAACTCTGTTCTGGATTTAGCATTCAGTGTTGACAGCTTTTGCCCATAGGTAGGTAGCAACATTCATGTCATTCAGCATGGTTCTAGCCATCTCCTGCAGTGACATGTTCTTCCTTTCAACAACTCCATTCTGTTGAGGTGTTCTGGGGATGAGAAGTTGTGAGAGAAACCATTCTCATCACAAAATTCTTCAAATTACCTGTTCTCATACTCACCTCCATGATCTCTTCTAATAGTTATGATTTTAAAACCTTTTTCATTCATAACTTGCTTGCAGAAAGAAATAAATACCTTATGGGATTCATCTTTGTTTCTCAGAAACATTACCCATGTCCACCTTGAGTAATCATCAACTATGACAAACCCATACTTTTTACCACTAAGGGATGTAGTTAGAACAGGACCAAACAGATCTAAATGAAGCAGTTCAAGAGGTTGTGAAGTAGAAATACAGTTTTTAGGTTTAAAAGAGCTTTTGGTCTTTTTACCTTTTTGGCATGCATCACACAAAATCTCAGATTTGGTACTTAGTTTGGGGAGACCTCTCACTAGCTGAAGTTTACTTAACTTAGAAACCAGCCTAGGGTTTGCATGGCCTAACCTTTTGTGCCAAATCATATTTTCCTCTCTAACAGATAAAAGACACTTAACTTTTTGCTTAACTAGGCTAAACAGATCTATCTTATAGACATTATTCTGCCTAACACTAGTGAACAAAACAGATCCATCTTTTTAACTAATAGCCTTGCAGGTTTTCTGATTAAACACAACATCATACTTGCAGTCACTTAGCTGACTAATGCTTAACAGATTGTGATTCAGACCTTTAACTAATAAAACATTTTCAATAGAAAAGGAAGAAGAATTGTTACCAACAGTGCTTGTACCAATGATCTGACCTTTATGGTTTTCCATAAAGGCAACCTTGCCTCCTTTCTTCAAAGTCAGCTTCTGGAACATTGATCTGTCTCCAGTCATATGCCTGGAGCATCCACTGTTCAGATACCATGCTTTGTGTTGCAGATCAGACCTTTCTACTTCTGATACTTCACCGTCAGAGTCAGAGTCAGACTTAGTGCTGTAATCAGATTATGTACGAGCCATCAAAGCCAGTTCTGTTTCTGGCTTGTTCAGACTGGCTGAACGGTTCCCTTGATTCTGCTTCGGCTGTTACACCATGTTCTTCTGGTGATTCTGGAACTTATGGTTATTTTGGTAATTCGGCTTCTTCAGGTAATACTGAAGCTGATGTGTGTGATTCTGCTGTTTGTGGTTGAACCTCTGATTCTGATACTGAAACTGGTTCTGGTTCGGGTTCGGGTTCTGGTTCTAGTTCGGGTTCTGGTTCTGGTGTGAATTGTACTAACCAGACCTTCTTTTATCAGACTCAATTTGCTTCTGTCTGGTGGAAACTGGAACATTCACCTTTTTCTGTTTGTGCATTGCCAGCATCCGTTGACCAGGCACCATGATTGGTGTTTCCTTCTGGTTGGTCATAATATCTGCAACATAAACAATTTTGTTCTTTAGTACCAAAAACTGGTTGAGTCCAGGTTTCTTAGACTTAACAGGTCTCTTGTCTATCCCAGATTTTATCATAGGACAAGACAATTTAGAATGACCCTTTTTAGCACAAATAATAAATCATGGAAGCATACTTACTTCTTTCCATACCATTTGCAACAAAATTTTGAAAAGCTTGTCCATGCATATCGAATTCACAAACAGTATTGGAAGTAGAGCAAATATTACTTTTGAGAGTTAGATTTTCAGAATTGAGTTTGGAAACTTCAGTTTTAAAATTAGTGTTTTCAGTTGCAAACTCAACATTCTGATTCTTTAAAATTTGTACTTCTTTGGTTAGAATTTTCTTTTCTTCCCTAAGAGTTTTCAGTTTTAAAATCATCTTGTTGTTGGCATTTAGAAAGTCTTTAAGAGCAGTAATTAATTCAGATCTAGTAAGATCAGAGAATACCTCACTGAAAACCCGAGTGTTTGCCTCTCGAAGTTTATGACTCTTTTACTGATTTTCGATGCTAAGTCTGATGCCTTGAGCCTCCTTTTATAGATGAAAATTAGGGTTTCTTCCATGATCAAATTCGAGCTGTATCTATCCAGATTCTCTTGCAAAAATAACTTGGCCAATCCTGTTTCACTTAAATAAAAATCGTATCTTTTTAGCTTCAGATTGCATTTGAAAATTCTGTTGACCAATCTTGTTTCTTTTAATTTCAAACCATATCTTTTTTAGCTTCAGATTTCATTCGAATTTCTTTAAGTCTTTAGTAATTTTTGAATCAAATCCCCTTAATACTTTGATCAAATTTCTATCAAAATTTAATCAAGTCTTCTTCGAATTTTAATCAAGTCCTCACTGATTTTCATCATGATTAAAATCTGGACCGAATGATCTTCTGATCTCAACCAACTCTAGACTTAATGATCAGACCCAATTCTGTGATCCTCTGATCTCGACCAACACTGGGCCATATGATCTGATCTTCTGATCTCGGCCAACACTAGATCATATGATATGATCTTCTAATCTCAGCCAACACTGGGCCATATGATCAGATCTTGTGATCTCGGCCAACACTAGGCCATGATACTTAAATCTGGACCATTGATGTGAACATTTTCCCTCTGATCTGGACCAATCTGGACTGAGTCTGGAGTGAATCTGAATTAAATCTAGACTTATGATATTTTAATCTGGACCATTCATCTTTTAATCTGGACATTTATCTTCTGATTTGGATCAAGTCTGGATTAAATCTGGACAATCATTTCTTTTGATCTAGACTGAGTTTTATGTTTTGGACCATACTATCTTCTGGTCTGGACCATGTCATTTGTTCTGCGCCAGTTATCTTCTACTTTGGACCAAGTTTAGATTAAGTTTGGACTGATTCTTATATTCACGACCAAGCTATCTTCTGATTTATGATTTCTTCTGGTCTGGAACAAGTCTCCCTCTAACAGGCTTCCTTCTGGTCTGGACCAAGTCTCCTTCTGGACTCTACTTCCTTCTAATCTGGGTCAAGGAAGATATCCTCTAATGATTTTATTTGTCCTTTGATATTTTTGTATGTGCAAACACGAGAAGGAGGTTGAATTGTGTTTGTACTACTTGAATTCTTTTTCTGTTTTTGATGATTATTTGAAATCTTAAATATAATCAAGTAGAGTTAGCAGCGGATAAAAATAAATAACACAAGGATTTATCATGGTTCACTATTCACTAGGCTACATCCAATCCCTTCACCTCGAAGGATTTTTCCACTAATTCAAAACCTTTGAATTACAACAACACTACAGACCCTCCAAGTTAGTCTTCCCAAACAGTCTAAAAATCCTAGACTTTTGAGGAACACAACACCTTGACTTCACAAGTCAAGTGTTCTCCTACTAATCTGACAACCCCAGATTGCAAAAGGAATTACAACACCTTGAATATAATTGCTAAGTCACCTGCTACTTTTCCTGACTCTTCAGATTGTAGACTCTACTTCAACAATATAGATTTAACACAAGGGGAACGAAAACAAGAGTGCTTGCTTCTGGAAAGCTGATACTCACAATTAACCTCACCGAAAACTCGAGTGTTTGCCTTTGGAAGTTTATGACTCTTTTACAGATTTTCGATGCTAAGTCTTTTGCCTTGAGCCTTCTTTTATAGATGAGAATTAGGGTTTCTTCCATGATCAAATTCGAGTTGTACCTATCCAGATTCTCTTGCAAAAATAACTTGGCCAATCGTGTTTCACTTAAATAAAAAATGTATCTTTTTAGCTTCAGATTGCATTTCAAAATTCTGTTGACCAATCTTGTTTCTTTTAATTTCAAACCATATCTTTTTAAGCTTCAGATTGCATTCGAATTTCTTCATGTCTTCAGTAATTTTTGAATCAAATCCCCTTAATACTTTGATCAAATTTCTATCACAATTTAATCAAGTCTTCTTCGAATTTTAATCAAGTTATCACTGATTTTCATCTTGATTAAATCTGGACCATATGATCTTCTGATTTTGACCAACTCTGGACTTTGTGATCTGATCTGCACCAATTCTATGATCCTCTAATCTCGACTAGCACTGGACCATATGATCTGATCTTCAGTCTCGGCCAATCACTGGACCATATGATCTGATCTTCTGATCTCGGCCAACACTTTGCCATGATGCTTAAATCTGGACCATTGATCTGAACATTTTCCCTCTGATCTGGACCAAGTCTGGATTGTGTCTGGATTGAATCTGAATTAAATCTGGACTTCTGATATTTTAATCTGGACATTTATCCTCTGATTTGGATCAAGTGTGGATGAAATCTAGACCACATTTCTTTTGATCTGGACTGAGTTTTATGTTTTTGGCCATGTTATCTTCTAGTCTGGACCAAGTCATTTGTTCTGTACCAGTTATCTTCTGCTCTGGATTTAGTCTGGATTAAGTTTGGACTGATTGATATATTCACGACCAAGCTATCTTCTGGTTAGGATTAAGTATGGACCAAGTTTGACTTATGTTTCCTTCTGGTCTAATCCAAGTCTCCCTCTGACAAGCTTCCTTCTGGTCTGGACCAGGTCTCCTTCTAGACTCTACTTACTTTTGATCTGGGGCAGGAAAGATATCCTCTTATGATGTTATTTGACCTTTGATGACATCCAATGATATCCTCTAAAGGTGTATCCTCTTGTGCCTTTAAGATGCATCCTCTGGTACCCTCTGGATGCATTATCTGGCCTAACCTTCTAGTGACATTTCTATCCTCTGGTTGCTTCCTCTGGATGTATCCTCTGATTTTACAGGGCTTCTGATTTGTTCTTTTCAGTCAAAATAGTTTTTACATAAAATATTTTTGTTAACATCAAAATTCATAGTATAGAACCAACTTGGTTTCAACAATCTCCCCCTTTTTGATGATGACAAAACCTTGATTTTTTATAACTATTTTTCTTTCTTTTGACTTTTGACTCCCCCTAGGACTATGTTTTATTTTGACTTCTTCTCCCCCTAAGTCTAATGCCCCAGATTCTCTATCAAATACATCTTCTCCCCCTTTGTCATCAGACAAAAAGGATTGAAGGAAGAATATCTTCTGACTTTTTTGTTTTGTTTTTTTTTTTTCATCTTCTGGACTTTTTTTTTTTAACTTCTGGAGTACAAAAAGAATTAAATGACAGAAAATAAAATACAAAAAAATAAAAGGTACTCCTCTACAAAGACTATTTGATCTAGTCATATATGGAGATTTTGTGGAGATGCTTCTTGATGAACTCGAATCGATCTTCAGCCAATGGTTTAGTGAATATGTCAGCCCATTGATGGTCGGTGTCTGCAAACTGGATGTTGAGTGTTCCTTTTTTGAACATAATCTCTGATGAAGTGGTGTTTGATTTCTATGTCCTTGGCTCTAGAATGAAGGATAGGGTTTTTGGTTAGGTTGATGGCTGAAAGTGTTGTCACAACATCCACTAAGTTGATATGTAGAAGTTTCTTTGTAGAACAGGGTGAGATTGATAGTGCCTTTTAGGTGTCTCAAGATTCTTTTGACAGCAATTAAGTGGGATTCCCTAGGGTCAGCTTGAAAACGAGCACAAACATAAACACTAAACATAATGTCAGGTCTAGAAGCAGTTAGGTAAAGAAGGGATCCAATCATACCTCCGTATGTTTTCTTGTCTACCTTTTGGCCGGATTCATCTTTTTCAAGTGAGCAGGTGGGGTGCATAGGGGTGGCCATAGGCTTACAATCACTCATCTTGAACTTTTTGAGAAGTTCTTTAGTGTACTTAGATTGGTGAATGAGTATAGCTGTTTTGCCTTGCTGAATCTGAATTCCTATGAAGAATTTAAGTTCTACCATCATGCTCATATGAAACTCTTGCTGCATCAAATCAGAAAACTCTTGGCCGAGAGTGCCATTAGTGGATCCAAAGATAATATCATCAACATAAACTTGAATGATCAGAATATCAAACTGATTTTTAAGTAAGAAATTGCTAAGTCTCTCATACCATGCCCTAGGTGCTTGTTTTAAACCATATAAATATTTTTTAAGTTTAAAAACATGGTATGGAAAATCAAAATTTTCAAAACCTGGGGGTTGTTTGACATAGACTTCCTCACTTATATAACCATTTAAGAAGGCACTTTTCACATCCATTTGATACAAAGTAATATCATGATTTGCAGCAAAAGAGAGAAGGATACGAATTGCTTCTAACCTGGCCATTGGAGCAAAAGTCTCAGTGTAGTCAATGCCTTCTTGCTGACTGTATCCTTGTGCAATAAGTCGTTCCTTGTTTTTGACAACTTCTCCTTTTTCATTCAGCTTGTTTTTGAAAACCCACTTGGTTCCAATAATGTTCTTTTCTAGTCTTGGAACTAGATCCAAAATATCATTCATTTAGCTCTTCTTGCATTGGTAGACTCCATCTATATCTTCTTCTGAATTATCCTCTGAAGATTTGTCGTATTCTTGCTTGAAGTTTATGCCTTTTCAAGTTCTTTTGCCTACATCAACTTCTGATTCTGGTAAACCTGCATAGGTTTCCTCTTATTCTAGTAAACCAGCATCATTAACTCTGGTTCTGGTTAACCTACATTAGCTTCATCTTGCTTTGACTTTTTAGGTCAAGCTATTTGTCATATGACATAATACAACTTAAATAATTAAAAAGTGAAATTAATACAACCAGAACATTAATTTTGCTTCAAGTGATCTCTGCTTGTTTTTTGAAACCACGGGAATGATGTTTCTGCTGAAGTGTTCATATTATATGGATCACTTAATTCCTCTAACATTTTGAAAACCTGCAGAATACTTATCCAGCTTTGATTTTTAAGATAAATATCAAACAATATTAATATTTAATGATAGATATAACCTATATGTCACAGCGTCAGTTTTATTCTGAAAATCCTCTTGTTTCTGATTTTCAGATTCTGAATTTGTATGTTTTGTTATTAGATGGTTTGGATGAAGGGCTTTGAATTCCCTCCCTGGTTTGTGGTCTTGATGAATTTCACTAGAGTGTTTGAAGAACTCTCATGATTCTAATTCTTCTCTTTCTGCTGATATATTAGGTTCCTCTGGTAGTTCTGGAACTTATCGTGATTCTGGTAATTCTGCTTCTTCTGGTAATACTGAAGCTGATGTGTGTGATTCTGTTGTTTGTGGCTGAACCTCTGATTCTGATACTGATACTGGTTCTGGTTCTGGTTCTAGTTCTGATTCTGGTGTGAATTGTACTGACCAGACCTTCTTTCATTAACTCATTTTGCTTCTGTCTTGTGGAAACTGGAACATACACCTTTTTCTGTTTGTGCATTGCCAGCATCCATTGATCAGGCACCATGATTGGTGTTTCCTTCTAGTTGCTCAGAATATCTGCAACATAAACAATTTTATCTTTTGGTACCCAAAACTGGTTGGGTCCAGGTTTGTTAGTCTTGAAAGGTTTCTTGTCTTTCTTCGATTTTATCATGGGACAAGACAATTTTGAATGACCTTTCTTAGCACAAACAACACATGAAACATCAGAGGAAATAGGTTTAGTTACAGTTACAGTTTCATCAAATCTTATGCCTCTTTTGCCATTGTTACTAACTCCATAAATCATGGAAGCATACTAACTTCTTTCCATACCATTTGCAATAAAGTTTTTAAAAGCTTGTTCATGCATATCAGATTCACAAACAGTATTGGAAGTAGAGCAAATATTACTTTTGAGAGTTAGATTTTCATAATTGAGTCTGGCAACTACAGTTTTAAAATTAGTGTTTTCAGTTGCAAACTCATCATTCTGATTCTTTAAAATTTGTACTTCTTTAGTTAGAATTTTCTTTTCTTCGTTAAGAGTTTTCAGTTTTAAACACATCTTGTTGTTGGCATTTAGAAAGTCTTTAAGAGTAGTAATTAATTCAGATCTGGTAAGATCAGAGAATACCTCTTTGTTTTCATCTTCTGAATCAGTTCTAGAGTTTGTGCTGAATCCATAACTTGATTTGGTATGTGCCATCAGAGCCAATTCTGCTTCTTGTCATTCACTTCCAGAGTCAGATTTTATGTTGGATCCAGAGGCAGAATTGATGTGGGCCATCATTGCTAATTCGGCTTCTTCATCATTAGATGATTCATCATAATCATCCCATGTTGCCATTAGATTTTTCATCTTGGGTCTGAAGCCTTTTTTCTGGTGTTTTCCTTTTTTCAGATTCGTGCATTCTGATTTGATGTGCCCAGGTTCATTGCATCCATAGAAGATAATGCTCTTCTTGTCAGCTTCTTCTTTTCCTCTATTCGAGTATTTTCCATTTTTCCTAGGAGCTTTCTTCTTTCTGTTTTGCCACATCTTTGCAATCTGCTTGGTGATGTAAGCAAGATCATCATCTTCACAATCACTATCCTCTGATTGTGATACAACCTTTGCAGCTATCTTCTGCTTTAACTTAAAGGCTAAGGTCTTCTTCTTCTTTCGTTCATCTGCATTCAGCTCTATTTCATGAGACGTGAGGGAGCTGATTAGATCTTCAAGCCTCAAGGTATTCAGATCTCTGGCTTCCTGTACTGCAGTAACCTTTTGTCTCCATTTGGCTGGTAAGCTTTGAGAATCTTCTTTACATGATCTACAGTGGGGTAGCTTTACTTTAATACTTTTAAACCTAATACCAGGGTCTGGAATCTGCAGAACATTGCTTCAATGTCTTCATCCTCTTCCATCATGAACATCTCAAACTGTTTGACCAGTATGTTTGCCTTTGCCTCTTGAACCTGTTGACTTCCTTCATAGGTCACAACCAAACTGTCATAGATGCTTTTTGTTGTTTCCTTATTGGTGCATGTATCAAATTCATTAAATGTGATAGCATTCATCGTGATGGTTCTGACTTGTGATGCAGCTTGTATAACTTCTTCTGGTTGAGATTCATATCTTCTACATCCAGTTCTTGACCAGTTTCATCTCCTGGTGTAGTGGGTGCAGTATAGCCTTTGACTACCAAGGTCCAGAGATCAGGATCTTGGGAGATGAAGAAGCTTCTCATTCTGTCCTTCCAGTATTCAAAGTGATCTCCATCAAACAGTGGTGGCCTGTTGATGTTGCCTCCAAATTCTTGTTTGGATTCATACATGTTGAACCCCCTCGGACCTTTCCTCGAACATTGTTAAGTGCTCAGCCTTGAGATCGAGCTCTGATGCCAATTGAAGGTGCAAACACGAGAAAGGGGTTCAATAGTATTTCTACTACTTGAATTCTTTTTCTGTTTTTGATGATTATTTGAAATCTGAATATAATCAAGTAGAGTTAGCAGCGGATAAAAATAAATAACACAAGGATTTATCCTGGTTCACCATTAACTAGGCTACATCCAGTCCCTTCACCTCGAAGGATTTTTCCACTAATTCAAAACCTTTGAATTACAACAACACTACAAACCCTCGAAGTCAGTCTTCCAAAACAGTTTAACAATCCTAGACTTTTAAGGAACACAGCACCTTGGCTTCACAAGTCAAGTCTTCTCCTACCAATCTGAATACCCCAGATTGCAGAAGGAATTACAACACCTTGAATCTAATTGCTAAGTCACATGCTACTTCTTCTGATTCTTCAGATTGTAGTCTCTACTTCAACAATATAGATTTAACACAAGGGAACGAAAAACACGAGTACTTTCTTCTGGAAGTGTATGACTCTTTTACTGATTTTCGATGCTAAGTCTTCTGCCTTGAGCCTCCTTTTATAGATGAGAATTAGGGTTTCTTCCATGATCAAATTCGAGTTGTATCTGTCCAGATTCTCTTGTAAAAATAACTTGGCCAGTCCTGTTTCACTTAAATAAAAAACGTATCATTTTAGCTTCATATTGCATTTGAAAATTCTGTTGACCAATCTTGTTTCTTTTAATTTCAAACCATATCTTTTTAAGCTTCAGATTTCATTCGAATTTCTTCAAGTCTTCAGTAATTTTTTAATCAAATCCCTTTAATACTTTGATCAAATTTCTATCAAAATTTAATCAAGTCTTCTTTGAATTTTAATCAAGTTATCACTGATTTTCATCATGATTAAATCTAAACTATATGATCTTCTGATTTCGACCAACTCTGGACTTTATGAGATGATCTGCACCAATTCTGTGATCCTCTAATCTCAGGCGACACTGCACCATATGATCTGATCTTCTAATCTCGGCCAATCACTGGACCATATAATCTAATCTTCTGATCTCAGCCAACACTGGGCCATATGATCTGATCTTCTAATCTCCGCCAAGACTGGGCCATGATGACTAAATCTGGACCATTGATCTGAACATTTTTCTTCTGATCTGGACCAAGTCTGGATTGAGTCTGGATTGAATCTAAATTAAATCTGGACTTATGATATTTTAATCTGGACATTTATCCTCTGATCTGGATCAAAACTAGATTAAATCTGGACAATATTTCTTCTGATCTGGACTGAGTTTTATGTTATGGACCATGCTATCTTCTAGTCTGGACCAAGTCATTTGTTCTGGACCAGTTATCTTCTGCTCTAGATTAAGTCTGGATTAAGTTTGGACTGATTCATATATTCACGACCAAGCTATCTTCTAGTCAGGATTAAGTCTGGACCAAGTCTGACTTATGTTTCCTTCTGATCTGGACCAAGTCTCCCTCTGACAGGCTTCCTTCTGGTCTGGACCAGGTCTCCTTCTGGAATCAGCTTCCTTCTGATCTGGGCCAGGAAAAATATCCTCTAGTAATTTTATTTGACCTTTGATGACATCCTCTGATAAAGCTCTTTACGGATTAAAACAAGCTCATCCAGCTTGGTACGAGAGATTAAGCTCCTTATTGAAAGAAAATGACTTTTCAAGAGGACAGATGGATACCACACTCTTCAAAAAAACTCTTAAAGAGGATATGTTAATTGTACAGATATATGTAGATGACATAATCTTTGGGTCCACAAATGAAAGGATGTGTGAAGATTTCTCTAACCTCATGCAAAGCGAATTTGAGATGAGTATAATGGGTGAACTGAAATTCTTTCTCGGTTTACAAATTAAACAAATGGAAACCGGCATCTTCATTTCTCAAGAAAAATACACCAAAGATCTCCTGAAGAAATACAACATGGATTCAGCAAAAACTATGGGCACTCATATGCATCCATTCTCCATGTTACACAAAGATGATGAAGGAACTTCAATATCTGAAAAAGGGTACAAAGGGATTATTGAATCCTTATTATACTTAACTGCTAGTAGGCCTGACATTGTGTTTGCTGTTGGTCTTTGTGCACGGTTTCAATCCTCTCCTAAAGAATCTCATCACTCAGCGGTGAAAAGAATTTTTCGATATCTGGTTGGCACCACCGATCATGGAATATGATATAAAAGGGGTTCAAATCTTGACCTCATAGCATATTGTGATGCGGACTATGCGGGAGATAAGGTTGAAAGGAAAAGCACAAGTTGAACTTGCCAATTCCTTGGTGAATCTCTCATAAGTTGGTCATGCAAAAAGCAAAGTACCATTACCTTATCAACTACAAAGGCAGAATATGTATCAGCTGCACAATGTTGCTCACAAATACTTTGGGTAAGAAATCAACTAGAGGACTACTCACTAAGGTACCCAAAAATTCACATCCTCTTTGATAATACAAGTGCTATAAACCTTTCAAAAAATCCCATACAACATTCTCGATCCAAGCATATTGAAATCAAACATCATTTCATACTAGTACATCTTAACTTTAATTTTTCAAAGAGATCATGTTCAAAAGGGATAGATTAAGCTAATTTTTATTGAAAGTGAAAAACAATTAGCAGATATTTTCACCAAACCTCTTCAAGAGGACAGATTCAAAAGCATTTTGGAAAACCTCTCCATCATAAGTCTGTCCAATATACTTTAAAAATTCCTTTTATTTTGGTTAATTTTAAAATGTATGTTAACATTTGCCTTCCTTTAAAATGATATTTAAAATGTATTTTTTATTTAACTTCTGTCCAAAAATCACATTTCGTTAGGATCATTCCTAAAAAGGCAATGTTCTCCACTTAAACAAGAGAATGAGCAAACTCAAAATGATGTTTGGTCACTCTCATTTTTTTTTGTTCTTATCAAATCTGATTTGGGTCAAAATCCAGTCTCTCTATGAGAATGCATGTGATTGTTGCAAATAGCCTAAATAATCAGTAGATCCATATAACCCAAAAGAGGATAATTCCATTTTGGTGAAATAAGCCCAAAGTCAAAACTGCGAAAAATCCTACGCACGCTTCTCCTCATTGATGGTCAGTTTTCAAGCGCAACCTCCTTGGCTTCCTTCAAGCATTTAATGCATTGATGGCTCTAGGTGTTCGTTACAGCCACTCGCGTGCACCTAGTCTGCCTAGTCCATCATCACCTCATGTCAATCCCAACGATTACCTTTTTCAAATACTCATTCCTTCTTCCTCCAACCGTCACTTCATTTTCAAACCTATTTACTCTATAATTCCTGTTTTGCAACCTTCAAACCTTCATCTATTTCTCATCAAAGATTTCAAACTCTTTCTCTCATTCACTCTAATGGCTCACACAAAACTCTCTTCCAAATGAAAAGTCTTTGACAATGCTCCAGAAGAGTCTTATGAAGATTACTCCAGCAATGAACTGAACAATCACTAGGAGGATGAAACTGAAGAAATCCTCCAACCTGAACCTATGAACGTTATCCATCCTCCTCTACACACTGCCACTATTCCAAACATCACCTCCACTCCTCCTCATCTAAAACAAAAACATTCCTCCTCTTCAAAGACCTCCTCCTCTATTCCTATACGTAGGTCCTCCAGAATCATGTATGGGGCCGTATCCTCAAAAAGAACGATCACACAAGACAACACTGTCTACGTGATCGACTCTGATGACTCAGAGCAGATGGTATCTGCTAACTCCATTCCTAAACCACCATCCAGAAAATCCTCCTCCAAAACCACATCTCCCAAAATTTCTCAATCACCAAAAACCACACCCACAAAAAACCCCAGTTCTAAATCCTCACCTCAATAAACTCATTCTGCTTCCATTGCCTATCTGTTTGAAACTCCAGCTTTGGAGAAAAGTTATTTTTCTAAATGACACGATAAGTCTGTGGTGAATGGCAAGTTCATTGACCTTGCTGACTTGAAAAAGGGAGGATTTAAAATTGAAGAAGTATTCAACCAAATTGGATGGACCTTTATTCTGAGAGTAAATGAACCACAATATCCTCGCCTTATGTGAGCATTTTACGTTGCTACTACTGGATCCAAAGGAGATATTGGTTTCAATATCGTCCTCAAAGGAGTACACATGGAAATTAATCCTACATCCTTGTGTCATATTATGGATATTCAGGATGAAGACTCGTTTTGCTTCTCAGAAAATTGGTACTCTCAATGCCATGTCTCAAAAATCTCTGTTCTTCAGAACACCTTAATCCATCCTTCTAAGCCTCAAGTTGCTTCAAACCTCCTTCCCTTATGTCGTATCCTCCACAACATATGTGTACATTCCATTGTACCAAGGGCTGGGAGTTTTGAAAAGGTCATTGAGCTAGACCTCCTACTTATCCACCATTTTACAACTAGCACTCCTCCACACTTGGGATACATTATTTTTAATTTCATGTTGAATGCTGCTGTTTTGGGTCGTTCTGCTCCATGTGGAATGATCCTTACAAAAAATTTCAAATTTTTTAAATTGCCACTTGAGGATGAACCCTCAGTCTTCTTCAATAGCACCTTCTCCATGAGAAATGTGAAGCAGATGAAGCTTCAGCCTCTTGATATGCCTCTCTCCACCAAATCCACCACCACAACTTCAGTACCTGCTAAGCCATCATCTGCACCACCATCTAAGAAAAATAAAAAAAATAAGAAAAAATTCACACACCCCTCAACCATCTCAAACAGAAACCATCCAACCTCCAGCAGAGGATACCATCGCTTTTACCGTCCACGAACCATTTATTAACACTGATTGCACTCCCTCTCCTCCTTGTGAGTTTGATGGTACATGTCCACCACAATCTCCACCACTATCCATCATTTCGTCTAATCATGTAGAAGGTTATACAGCTAAGGATCCCCTAGCGGATGCTCCTCCCCAAATTATCGAGGATGGTGAAGAGCTTTATTATGATCTTATTTTAAGCCACCATAAATTCTCTCCAAGAATCCCTACTAGAGTTGAGCCTGCTGAAACCTCTCAGATCTCAGCGGATACTTTCATGATACCCCTATATCCTCCACCTAGTCCATCACAGCTGCCACAAGTAAGTTTGAACACTGGTATTCCTTTTGTCCTTGCTCTTAATACAATTGCTCCTTTTCTAACTGCTCCTGTTCTTGGTGAATCCTCTCAACCTCTTCTTGAGGTTATTGGTCAGTTTAGCTATATTAACTCCTTCTTGGCCAAGACCAGGGAGCACTTGTCTCAAGACAAAGCTGGCAGTTCACAAAATAAAAGTGAGAGTGTCAACGATGTCCCCAAAGACAATCGCTCCTGTAAGAGGACGGATGAACATCGAAGTCAAAGGGAAATCAGGCTGCTAAAGAAAATTCGCAAATATCAACACAAGTTGTTTGTAAGTTTCATAGACTTTCAACACCAGATGGCTCAGTTCGACCTTATCCTTGAATGGATCTCCAAGCATCTAGTTCCCACCATTGCACCTGGAGACCATCCTCCAGTACTGTAGGCCCAGCTTCCTCCTACTGATGTTCCACGTTCTTTCGCATCCACCTCCTCAGATGACTCATCTCCGTCCAAATAACCATTCTCCAGTATCTTTGACTTCTCTTTTTGTTGCTGCCCAAATTCAGAAGGAGCAAGATTATGAAGATTTTTGTTGCAAATTTTTTGTTTGTCCTAAAATAGTTCTAACTTATCAAAGTACATAAAAGCTGTACTAAACAAGACCAAAATAGAATATGACATGTCTTGAAGATCGAAAAAGAAAAAGGACAGCTCAAGCCCAAACATCAAGGAGGTTTGAACCTCCTATACAAAGATGGACTGAATTCCCATTCTTCTGCGCTCAAACAAGACAAAAGACAGCTGGATAGCATTTCTGTAATTAAGATTATTGACCTTGGACTTTTGATTAAATCCCCAACGGTCTTAAAGTATCTTAACACATGGATAGAGTATCTTACAACTCTATAAAAGGAAGGGAGCTCTTTTTCATTCAACACAAAACTACAAAGCATAAAAAGAGAAAGTCTAAAAGTTATCAAGAGCATTCCCATCCTCTCTTTATACTTTCTATAGTCTTACACTAGATCTCTGAAATATCTTTTTTGAAAGTGTTAGAAAAGAGAAATATCGTAAACTTCATTATATCATCTTGTAAATTCCAAGTGAGTTACACTTGGGAATAGTTGAAATCTGTGAAAAGAGATTGTAAGGTTGGTGAGGCTCTAGAACACACAAATTGTAATTGACCTCTGTGAGAGTTTGATCGTTTTGATTCTTAGTGAAATCTCAAAAGTGTGTGAGGATTGGACGTAGTCTTCTTTGCGTGAACCAGTATAAAGTTGTGAGTGTCATTCTCTATTATCTCTCTCTCTATCTTTTAGTAATCAGCTCATACTCAAAGTTTTTAAATTTCCAACCTCTGATTTTCATCCTCTCGAACAGGATAAAGTTTTAAAACACAAAAGAAAATTTAAAACAACAAATATCTCTATTCAACCCCCATTCTAGTGATATTCTAGCTACTTCAGAAAACATGCCGATTTCCTAGTCAACAAAGCTTTCCTAACCACATGCTCTCTAGCAAATCAGTTTTTTACCCTAGGTAATGAATTTTGGGTACTTAAGTCATGATCATGCATTATATATTTTCCTTTTTGTTCTTTGATCTCTTTGTCCGTCATTAGATTGCATTGAGTTTGATCAAGACAAACTTCTATGGGACTAAGAGGTAAAAGAGACATTTTATGTTTTTTACTTACAAAAGAGTAAATGTTAGTCTGACCATTATGAAGAACCTTTCTATCAAATTTCCATGGTCTCCCTCACAAAATATGGCCAGCCTCCATAAGCGCAACATCACACAAAATTTCATCATGATATTGGCCAATACTGAATTAGTCAAAACTTGTTTATCCACCAAAATATCAATATCGTCCTTTAGCCATTGATGTTTATACGACTTTAGATGTTTAATGGTTTTCTAGCCAAGTTTTGTGACTAATCTAGCGCTAGCCACATTGGTACCACTACCACTATCAACTATCAAAGAGCAAACTTTTCCATCAACACACGCGTAGTATGAAAAATATTTTCTTTTTGAGAATCATCATCCTTAACCTGGAATCCTAAAATTCTTCTAACCATGACAAGATCCTCTTCAACATGAGCCAATTCATAGTCACTCCCTAGTTCACTTGGGGATGATTGTGAAGAGTAAGAATAAATGGAAGATTAAGTTTCATATGCCTATTTAGCCTTTGCAGTCATAGATTTTTTATTTGGGTAGTTAGATTCTATGTGACCTCTTGCTAAACATTTCAAACATTTAATTGAATAATGAGAAGAAGAACTAGAAATAAGATATTTAGGTTTAGAAGATTTAATTTCCTTGGTCGAAGCCAATGGAGAATCACCATCTCTTTTGTGTTTGTTCCAATGTGTGGAGTCTTTGTTTTGGGGAATGTTTTATATAAGTACTTTTTCTCTTCAATTGTTGTTCAATGGTGGATGACTTATGAACCAGCTCCTCAATATCCATAAAGTGTTGAACCTCAATCACATCTCTAATCTCATAGCTTAGGCCATCCAAGAACCTAGCTATGATGGCATCGTCATCCTTTCTAATGTTGGAGCGAATTTGCAAAGTCTCAAAGTCCTTAATTATAATCCTCCACACTCTTGGAGCCTGGTTTCAACCTTTGTAGTTTTTGATGTAGCTCCCTTTGATAATGAGATGGTACCTATCTCTTCCTCAAAAGTGCTTTTAATTCATCCCAACCATCTAGTTACCTAGCACCAATTCTCCTCATCTCCTTAACATTTTGGTCCCACCAAAGTAGAGCATGATCCTTGAAATTTTGAGCTTAATGAGTACTTCTACTTTTTTTCTTCTGATTTTCAATTTTCTTCTACTTCAGCCTTGAGTATCTATTTATTGTTAAAATTTGGGCTTCAATTTAGTCCTTGTTTAATTCTTAATTGTATTTTCTTCACATTGAGTTTGTAAATTCTTCAGATTGATTCTGTTTGTATTTTGTGCAGATTGAGTTTAAAAAGTTGTCAGATTGATTCTGTTCATATTTTGTTGTAGATAAATCTTGATCAAATCTTGACCATATCTTCTTTTCAACTTGGGAAAATATTTTCTTCAATTATAAATTTGAATCAAATTTTATTTTAGATTTTCTTCAATTATAAATTTAAATCAAATCATATTTTCGATTTTCTTCAATTATAAATTTGAATCAAATATTATTTTAGATTTACTTCAATTTATAAATCTAATTTAAATTTCATTTTAGATTTTATTTAAAAACACGAATCTTCTTTCACACTCTTTGAAGTCAAATATATTGTTCTCATAAAATACTTTTATTATTATCAAAACTCTATGTATAAAACCAACTTGGTTCAAACAATCTCCCCCTTTTTTATGATGACAAAACATGTATTTTTTATAACAACTTTTCTTTATATTTCTTTGACTCCCCCTAAGTCTAAGTATCATTTTCTTCCCACTTTATCAAATATATTTTCTCCCCCATTTGTCATCAGACAAAAAGACTTGAAAGTGAAACTTGCTCCTTGTTTTCTTCTTCTTTCTTTTCTCTTTTTTCTTTTTAATAACATAAATATATTACAAAAAAAAACTAATGTAAAGCTAAATTATAAACTTGCTTCTTGATGAAGTCAAACCTATCTTTAGGTAGTGGTTTGGTGAATATGTCAGTCCATTGGTGTTCACTGTCTACAAATTGAATGTTTAGTACCTCTTTTTGAACAAAGTCACCAATTAAGTGGTATTTGATCCCTATGTGTTTAGCTCTAAAATGTAGGATATCATTTTTGGTTAGACAATTGGCAGAAATGTTATCACAATAGATGGGAATGTTGGTTTCTAGGATTTTGTAGTCTTCTAGTTGATGTTTGATCCAAAGTAGTTGAGAACTGCAACTAGCCGCCGAAATGTACTTAGCCTCAGTTGTTGACATGGCAATGGTGTTTTGTCTCTTACTTGACCAAGATATTAAGATGTCACCTAGAAAGGTACAGTTGCCACTAGTTCTATTACTCTCAAGTTTATCTCCAACATAATCTCAATCACAGTATCCACTCAGTTGATACATAGGAGATTTCTTGTAGAACAAGGTAAGGTTGGTAGTACCTATTAGGTATCTAAGGATTCTCTTAAAAGCAGTTGAATGTGATTCCCTATGGTCATCTTAAAATCATGCACATACATATATACTTAACATGATGTCAGGTCTGGAAGCAGTAAGGTAAAGTAGGGGATCCTATATACGTTTTTTTGGTCAACTTTTTGGCCTAAATTATCTTTTTCAAGTGAACAAGTAGGGTGCATTGGTGTAGCCATAGGTTTGAAATCACTCATCTTAAACTTCCTGATAAGCTCTTTTGTATATTTAGTTTGATGAATGTATATACCTTTTTCACTTTGCTGAATTTGTATCCTTAAAAAGAACTTAAGTTATCCCATCATACTCATTTGAAATTCAAGCTGCATCAATTTAGAAAATTCTTAGCAAAGAGTGCCATTAGTGAAGGTGCAAACACGAGAAGGGGGTTGAATTGTGTTTGACTAACTTGAACACTTTTTCTGTTTTTGCAGTTTTATAACAAAACCTGATGTATGAATCAAACAGAGTTAGCAGCGGATATAAAATAAAATAAAACACATAATTTTATACTGGTTCACCGTTAACGAGGCTACGTCCAGTCCCTTCACTTTGAAGGATTTCACTAATTCAAAAACCATGAATTACAACAATACCACTGACCATCCAAGTCAGTCTTCTCAAACAGTCTAACAATCCTAGACTTTTGAGGAATACAACACCTTGACTTCTTAAGTCAAGTCTTCTCCTACCAATCTGACAACCCCAGATTGTAGAACGAATTACAACGCCTTGAATCTAATTTCCAAGTAATCTGCTACGCCTTCTGACTCACTCAGATTGTAGACTCTACTTCAACAACTTAGATCTAACATAAGGGAAGAAAAACACGAGTACTTGCTTCTGGAAAGCTGAAACTCACAATTAACCTCACTGAAAACTGGAGTGTTTGCTTTTGGAAGTGTATGACTCTTCTGTGATTTTTCGATACTAAGTCTTCAGTTTTGAGCCTCCTTTTATAGATGTAAATTAGGGTCTCTTCCAAGCTTAAATTCGAGTTGTATCTTGCTGGATTCTCTTGCAAAAATAACTTGGCCAATCGGGTTTCACTTAAATAAAAAACATATCTTTTTAGCTCCAGATTTGCTTTCAAAAATAACATTGGCCAATCCTGTTCTTTGTTAATTCTAGATCAAATGTTTCTTCCCGCCAATAGCTTCTGAATTCCCACAAGACTTCAATTTTTTTTGTATCAAATCTTCTTAATACTTTGATCAAATTTAATCAAATCTCCATCGATTATCATTATGATTAAATCTGGACCATTTAATCTTCTGCTCTCGTCCACATCTGGACCATACAATCTGATCTGTTGTCATCCTCTAATCTCGACCACTCTAGACTTGCAATCTGATCTGCTGTGATCCTCTGATCTCGGCCAATACTAGACCACACGTTATGATCTCAGCCAACACAGGGCTATATGGTCTGACCTTCTAATCTCGGTCAACACTGGGCCATATGCTTAAATCTGGACCATTGATCTAAACATCTTCCCTCTGATCTGGACCAATCCTGAATTGGGTCTGGATTGAACTGAAATTAAATCTGGACAAAGGATATTTAATTCTAGACATTTACCTTCTAATCTGGATCAGGTCTAGATTAAATCTGGACATCATTTCTTCTGGTCTGGACTTAGTTTCATACTCTGAATCATGTTATCTTCTAGTCTGGGCCAAATCTGGACCAAGTCACTTGTTCTAGACCACTTATCTGAAGCTCTAGTTAAGTCTGGATTGTTTATCATTTCACTGCCAAGCTATCTTCTGGTCATAATAAATTATGGACCAAGTCTGACTTATGAATCCTTCTGGTCTAGAACAAGTCTCCCTCTGGTCTGGAACAAGTCTCCCTTTGGCAGGCTTCCTTCTGGTCTGGTCCAGGTCTCCTTCTGGACTCTGTTTCCTTCTGATCTAGGCCAACAAAGATATCCTCTGGTAATTTCAGGATGCATCCTCTGGTACCTTCTGGATGCATTTTTTGGTGTCTTCATCTTCTGCCTCTGGAAACTTCATCTTCTGGTGGCAGTTAATGTAATAATTCAAGGTACAAAATAAGATTACATGGAGTGCTTTTGTAAACATCAAAATCCCAAGTACTTAGAACCAACTTGGTTCCAACAATCTCCCCCTTTTTGATGATGACAAAACCTTAACTTATTTTGCTAGCTTGTAACCCGAAGTACTTGAATTACTCCCCCTCAGACCAATCTCTCCCCCTAAGTCTGATACTGACTTTTTCTTCTCCTTTTGAACTCCTTCTCTTTTCACTCTCTCTTTTCTTCTCTTCTCCTCTCCTTTTCAACTCCTTCTTTATTCTCTCTTTCTTTTCTCCCTTCACATTGCCTCTCCTTTTCAACTCTTTCTCATCTCTTTCTTTATCTCTCCTTATTTTTCTCCCTCCCTGTTTCTTCTTCTTTTCAACTTATTTCTCCTTTTTCTCTCTCTCCCCCTTTTTGTCATCAGCCAAAAAGAGGTCCAACTATTTTTGTATTTTTGTTTTTCTCTTTACAAATTACAGAAAGTAAAAACAGAAAAATAAAAGACATAAAATAAAATTACAAGAAAATTAAAAAACTCCTAAGATGACTACTTGAGCTAGAGTCAGATATGGAGGTAATGTTGAGATGCTTCTTGATGAACTAGAACCTATCTTCAGGTAGTGCTTTGGTGAAGATGTCAACCGATTGATGATCAATGTCCACAAATTGGATGCTTATAGTCCCTTTTTGAACATGGTTCCTGATCAAATGGTGTTTTATTTCAATGTGTTTGGCTCTAGAGTGTAAGATCGGGTTCTTGCTTAGGTTTATGGCTGAAGTGTTATCACAAAACAAAGGGATATTGGTTTCAAAGATGTTGTAATCTTCAAGTTGGTGTTTCATCCAGATTAACTATAAGCTGCATCCTGCTGCTGATATATACTCAGCTTCGGCTGTTGACATAGCAATGGTGCTTTGTCTTTTGCTTGACCAAGAGATCAAATTATCACCTAAGAAACTGCAGTTGCCGCTTGTACTTTTCCTTTCCAGCTTGTCTCCAGCATAGTCGGAATCACAAAAACCTTTTCATTTGTAGGTGGGGGTTTTCTTGTATAACAGGGTAAGGTTGGTGGTTCCTTTAAGGTATCTAAGAATTCGTTTGACAGTAGTTAAATGGGATTCCCTAGGGTCAGCATGAAAACGGGCACATACACAAACATTAAACAAAATGTCAGGTCTAGAAGCAGTTAAATAAAAAAGGATCCAATCATACCTCTGTATGTTTTCTAGTCTACCTTTTGGCTGGTTTCATCTTTCTCAAGATAGCAGGTTGGGTGCATGGGGGTGGCCATAAGCTTACAGTCACTCATCTTGAACTTTTTAAGAAGTTCTTTAGTGTATTTAGATTGGTGAATGAGTATACCTGATTTACTTTGGTGAATCTGAATTCCTAGGAAGAACTTAAGTTCTCCCATCATGGTCATTTGGAACTCTTTCTGCATTAGGTCAGAAAACTCTTTGCACAAAGTGCCATTAGTCGATCCAAATAAGATATCATCAACATAAATTTGAATAATTAAAATATCATTTTTAATGGATTTCCTAAATAGAGTATTATCAATCTGGCCTCTATCAAATTCATTCTTAAGCAGATAGTTACTAATTCTGTCATACCATGCCCTTGGTGCTTGTTTTAAACCATATAAAGATTTTTAAGTTTAAAAACATGGTTTGGAAAATCAGAATTTTCAAATCCAAGGGGCTGTTTTACATAGACTTCCTCACTTATATAGCCATTTAAGAATGCACTTTTAACATCCATTTGATACAGAATTATATCATGATTAGGAGCAAAGAATTCTAATTGCTTCTAACCTATCCACTGGAGCAAACATCTCAGTGTAATCAATACCTTCCTGTTGACTGTATCCTTGAGCTACAAATCTGGCTTTGTTCCTTACCACTTCACCTTTTTCATTGAGTTTATTCCTTAACACCCACTTGGTTCCAATAATGTTTTTGTTTGGTCTGGATACCATATCCCAAACATCATTCCTCTGGAATTCATTCAGCTCTTCCTGCATTGCATGTATCCAACCTTCCTCTTCCAAAGCCTCATCAACATTGCTTGGTTCAATTGTTGAGAGTAAACCAAACAGACTGGTTTCTCTACTTGATGATCTGGTCTTTCAAGGTTCTTCTGCACTGCCAATAATGAGAGTTTCAAGATATGAAGACTTGTACTTCCATTCATATTTACCCTCTGACTTGTCTTCAAAGTCAGCATGTTCTTCTTCCTTGCTTTCATCTTTATATTTCTCAGGTTCTGGTAAACAAACTTCGATTCACTCTTATTCTGGTAAACCAGCATTAGTTTCCTCTAGTTCTGGTTAACCTGCATCAGCTTCATCTTGCTTTGACTTTTCATGTCAAGCTATTTGTCATATAACATAATACAAATCAAATAATTTAAAATTGAACTCAATACAGCCAAACCATTAATTCTGCTTCTGGTGGTTTCTGCTTGTTTTTGAAACCACTTGAATGTTGTTTCTGCTGAAGTGTTGAATTCGTGTGAATCACCTGGTTCTTTAAATCTTTGAGAAACTGCAAAATGCTTATCTAGCTTTGATTAAGATCAAGCTTCTTGTTATCACAGTAAACATAAATATCAAACAATAATAGTATTTACAGCACGATGTAACCTCTATGTCAGCAGTTTCAGTTTTACTCTGAAAATCCCCTTGCTTCTAATTTTCAGATTCTGAATCTGTATGTTCTGTGATTAAATGATTTGGATGAAGGGTTTTGAATTCCCTTCTAGGTTTGTAGTCTTGATGAATTTTACTAGAGTGTTTGAAGAACTCTCCTGATTCTGATTCTTTTCTCTCTACTTCGGCTAATACACCATGTTCCTATGGTAATTCTGCTTCTTCTGGTAATACTGATGCTGATGTGTGTGATTCTGCTGTTTGTGGCTGGACCTCTAATTCTGATACATATACTGGTTCTGGTTCGGGTTTTGTTACTGATTCTGATTCTGGTTCCAGTGTTGGTTCTGGTTCCTGTTCCTGTTCAGATTTTGGTTCCAGCGTTGGTTCTGGTTCTAGTTCCTGTACCTCTGATACTGGTTCCAGTTCCTGTACCTCTCATACTGGTTCTAGTTCCTGTTCTGATTTGTGTGATGTGTGTGATTTCTTTGATATTTCCTGTTCTTCCTATGATTCAAGTTCAAGTTCTGATAGGTAGTGTGTTGACCAGTTCTTCTTCTACCAAAGTCAATTGGCTTCTGTTTGGTAGATGTTGGAACATAAACCTTCTTCTGCTTGTGCATTGCCAACATCCATTGTCCAGGCACCATTGTTGGTGTCTCCTTCTAGTTTCTCATAATATCTGCAACATAGACAATTTGATCTTTTGGTACCCAGAACTGACTGGGTCCAGGTTTGTTAGTTTTAACAGCTCTCTGATCTTGTTCAGATTTTACCATTAGACAAGATAATTCAGAGTGACCTTCCTTAGCACAAACAATGCATGAAACATCAGAATGAACAGTTTTAGTTTCAACAATAGTTTTTGTAAAACCAAGACCTCTCTTTCCAATATTGTTGTTTCCATCAATCATAGATGCATAATTACTTCTTTCCATTCCATTAGAAATAAATTTTTGAAAAAATTGCTCATGCATATCAGATTCATAAACAGTTTTGGAAGTGGAACAAATATCACTTTTGAGAGTTTGGTTTTCAGATTTGAGTCTTGCAACTTCAGTTTTAAAATCCTTGTTTTCAGTTGCATACTCAGAATTTTGATTCTTTAAAACTTGGACTTCTTTGGTCAGATTTTTCTTATCTTCCCTAAGAGTTTTCAGTTTTAAAGACATCTTATTGTTTGCATTTAAAAAGTCTTTAACAACATCAATTAATTCAGATTTAGTGAGATCAGAAAATACCTCATTGTCCTCATCTTCTGAATCTGTTCTAGAGCCTGAGCTGTATCCAAAACTTGAGTTGGTATGAGCCATCAGAGCTAGAATTGCTTCCTCTGATGTGCTTCCAGACTTGCCTAAATGACTGCTTTGATCATTGTTCCTTCTATTTGCTTTCCTTCCTAAAACTGTGCCTTTATGAAGTCCAAAAACAGACATGATGTGTGCCATCATTGTTGTTTCTGCCTCTTCTTCATCAGACGATTCTTCTTCTGATTCTGATACATCCCAGGCTGCTATCAGACCCTTCTTTTTAAATATGGAACTCTTCTTGTGTTGTTTGCCTTTTTCCAAATTTGGACACTGTGACTTGATATGTCCAAGTTCATTGCATCCATAACAGATGATGCTCTTCTTGTTAGATTCTTCCTTTCCTTTGTTGTTATGTTTATTCTTGGAGCCTCTCCTCTTCCTGTTTTCCCAGATCTTAACCATTTTTTTGGTTAAGTAAGCCATATCATCACAGTCACTGTCGCTATCCTCTAATTATGGTGCTGCCTTTGCAGCTATTTTCTGTTTCGACTTCAGGGCCAGATTCTTCTTCTTCTTTGGCTCATCTGCTTCTAGTTCTATTTCATGAGATCTGAGTGAGCTGATCAGATCTTCAAGTTTTAAGTTATTCAGATCATTGGCTTGCTGAACTGCAGTAACCATTGGTCTCCACTTGGTTGGTAAGCTTCTTAGAATCTTTTTGACATGATCTGCTGTTGTGTAGCTTTTCTTCAAGACCTTCAGTCCAGATATCAGAGTCTGGAATCTACAGAACATTCTATCAATGTCTTCATCATCTTCCATCTTGAACATCTCATACTGTTTGACCAGTATGTTAGCCCTTGCTTCCTGAACCTTCTGGCTTCCTTCATAGGTCAGAACCAGACTGTCAAATATGCTCTTTGTTGTTTCTTTATCTGTGCATCTGTCAAATTCCTTGAATGTGATGGCACTGATCATGATGTTTTTGGACTTGTGATGCAGTTTGAATAATTTGCTCTGGTCTGGTTTCATATCTTCCATGTCCAGTTCTTTAGTTGGATCTCCTGGAACAGTAGGTGCAGTGTATCCTTTGACTACAAGCTTCCATAATTTAGGATCTTGAGATATGAAGAAACTTCTCATTCTGTCCTTCCAATACTCAAACCTTTCTCCATCAAACAGTGGTGGTCTGTTGATGTTGCCTCCCAAATCATCTTTGGATTCTGCCATGTTGAACCCCTTGGACCTGTCCTCAAACACTGTTAAGTGCTCAGCCTTCAGACCGAGCTCTGATGCCAATTGAAGGTGCAAACACGAGAATGGGGGGTTGAATTGTGTTTGACTAACTTGAATACTTTTTTTGTTTTTGCAGTTTTATAACGAAACCTGATGTATGAATCAAACAGAGTAAGCAGCGGATATAAAATAAAATAAAACACAAAATTTTATATTGGTTCACCGTTAACGAGGCTACGTCCAGTCTCTTCACTTTGAAGGATTTCACTAATTCAAAAACCTTGAATTGCAACAATACCACTGACCCTCCAAGTCGGTCTTCTCAAACAGTCTAACAATCCTATACTGTTGAGGAATACAACACTTTGCCTTCTTAAGTCAAGTCTTCTCCTACCAATCTCACAACCCCAGATTGTAGCAGGAATTACAACGCCTTAAATCTAATTGCAAAGAAGCCTGTTACCCCTTCTGACTCCCTCAAATTGTAGACTCTACTTCAACAACTTAGATCTAACACAAGGGAAAGAAAAACACGAGTGCTTGCTTTTGGAAAGCTGAAACTCACAATTAACCTCACTGAAAACTTGAATGTTTGCTTTTGGAAGTGTATGACTCTTCTGTGATTTTTCGATATTGACTCTTCAGTCTTGAGCCTCCTTTTATAGATGTAAATTAGGGTCTCTTCCAAGCTTAAATTCGAGCTGTATCTTGCTGAATTCTCTTGCAAAAATAACTTGGCCAATCGGGTTTCACTTAAATAAAAAACATATATTTTTAGCTCCAGATTTGCTTTCAAAAATAACATTGGCCAATCCTGTTCTTAGTTAATTCTAGATCAAATGTTTCTTCCCTCCAATAGCTTCTAAATTCCTACAAGACTTCAATTTATTTTTGTATCAAATCTTCTTAATACTTTGATCAAATTTAATCAAATCTCCATCGATTATCATTATGATTAAATATGGACCATTTGATCTTCTGCTCTCGTCCACAACTGGACCATACAATCTGATCTATTGTGATCCTCTGATCTCGACCACTCTAGACTTGCTATCTAATCTGCTGTGATCCTCTGATCTCGGCCAATACTGGACCACACGTTCTGATCTCAGCCAACACTGGGCCATATGGTCTGACCTTCTAATTTCGGCCAACACTGGGCCATATGCTTAAATCTGGACCATTGATCTGAACATCTTCCCTCTGATCTGTTCCAATCCTGAACTGGGTCTAGATTGAACTGAAATAAAATCTGGACAAAGGATATTTAATTCTGGACATTTACCTTCTGATCTGGGTCAGGTCTGGATTAAATCTGGACAACATTTCTTCTGGTCTGGACTTGGTTTCATACTCTGAATCATGCTATCTTCTGGTCTGGGCCAAATCTGGACCAAGTCACTTGTTCTGGACCACTTATCTGAAGCTCTGGTTAAGCCTGGATTGTTTATAATTTTACTGGCAACCTATCTTCTGGTCATAATAAATTACGGACCAAGTGTGACATATGAATCCTTCTGGTCTGGAACAAGTCTCCCTCTGGCAGGCTTCCTTTTGGTCTGGTCCAGGTCTCCTTCTGGACTCTGCTTCCTTCTGATCTGGGCCAGCAAAGATATTCTCTGGTAATTTCAAGATGCATCCTCTGGTATATTCTGGATGCATTTTCTTGTGTCTTCATCTTTTGCCTTTGGAAACATCATCTTCTGGTGGCATTTAATGTAATAATTCAAGGTACAAAATAAGATTACATTGAGTGCTTTTGTAAACATCAAAATCCTAAGTACTTAGAACCAACTTGGTTCCAGCAATTAGTAGATCCAAAAATAATATCATCAACATAAATTTGAAGCAAGAAATCCCTAATTCTAAGTTTTAAAAACATGATTGGGAGATTTATAACTTTTAAAACCTGACGGTTGTTTATTGACTTCTTCACTTATATAACCATTTAGAAAAGAACTTTTAACATCCATTTTAAATAATGTAATGTTATTATTTGCATCAACAGAAAGTAGGATACGAATAGCTTCTAACTTGGTCATTGGAGCAAATGTCTCAGTGTAATCAATGGCATCTTGCTGACTATAGCCTTTTGCGACAGGTCCTGCCTTGTTTCTGACCATTGCACCTTTTTCATTTAGCTTGTTTTTGAAAACCCACTTGTTTCCAATAATGTTCTTCTTTGGTCTAGGTACTAGAACCCAAACATCATTTCTCGTAAATTCATTTAACTCTTCTTGCATTGCAAGAATCAATCCATCATTTTGCTTTGACTTTTCAAGGTCATGTTGTATATTGCTTCTGTTGAAATGTTCAGATTTTGTAATTTTCCTAGTTCCTCTAAATTTTTGAGAACCTGGAAAATACTTATCTAGATTTGATTTTTAAGATCAATCTTCTTTCTATCATAGTAAACATAATATCAAACAATAATTATATTTAAAGAAAGATATAACCTATACGTCAACAGTTTTAGTTTTACTATGAAAACCCTATTATTTCTTCTTTTTTGGTTTTCAGATTCTAAATTTGCATATGCTCTAATTATAGGGTCTGGTGAAGGGATTTAAATTCTAATCCAATCTGTAGTCTTGATGAATTAGATTGGAGTTTTCAAAGAAGTCTCTTGATTCTGATTATTAATCTGACACTTTTGTTTTTGCTGATGTATCAGGTTCCTCTAGTAATTTTGGAACTAACAGTAATTCTAATTCTGGTAGTTCCAGTTTTGTTTATATGGGTGACTTCTCTGCCAGATTTAATTTTGTTGATACGTGTGATTTCTCTGTCAGTTTTAATTCTGTTGATACTCTAGATTTTTCTGCTATTTTTGGTTCATCATATGGTTTTGGTTTTGATACGTACTGTGCTGACCAATCCTTCTTCCACCAGAGTCAGCTGGCTTCTCTTTGTTAAGTCTTGGAACATAGACTTTTTTCCCTTCATATATTGCAAGCATCCATGACCAAGCACCATGACTAGTGTTACAATTTGGTTGCTTAGAACATCTCCAGCATAAACAATTTTATCCTTTGGTACCCAAATCTAGTTGGGTCCTTGTTTGTTAGTTCTTAAAGGTTTCTTTACTTTCCATGTGGTTAGCATAGGACAAGATATTTTAGTGTGACATTTCTTATAGCAAATAGTACATAAATCAGCAGAGGGAATAAACTTAGGTTCAATTACTTTTTCTTGAAATCCGATTCCTCTTTTACCATTCCTCTTAACACCATAAATCATAGATGCATACTTGCTTCTTTCCATATCATTATAAAAAATATCCTGAAATACTTCTACATGCTTATCAGAGTTTACATGTGGTATTTTCAATTGATGTTGAGCTATAATTACTTTTCAGAGTTAGATTTTCAGCCTTAAGTTCAGCAATATCAGTTTTCAAATTTGAATTCCCTATTTTAAGTTCAATAATATCAGTTTTCAGAGTTTCATTTTCTATTTTATGTTCAATAATATCAGCTTTCAGAGTTGCATTTTTTGTTTTAAGTTCAGTAATATAAGTTTCCAGAGTTGCATTTGAAGGAGCAAATACGAGAAAGGGGGTTGAATTGTGTTTGCCAAAGTTGATAAATTTTTTATAATTTATAAATAAATTAAAAAATAGTTTGGTTTTTGGTGACTTACTTGGAGTAAAGCAATTGGATTCAAAGGCATCAAGCATTGAAAGCATAATTAGTTTTACATGTAGATTTATCCTAGTTCACCACTAACTTGGCTATATCCAGTCCCCTCATTCATAAGGCTTTAATCCACTAATTCAAATACCTTGAATTACAAAGCACCTGACCCTCCAAGCCAGTCTTCTCAAACAGCTTGACAACCCCAGAATTTTGAGGAACAACACCACCTTGACCCTACAAGCCAAGTCTTCTCCTAATATCCTAATAACCTAACAACCCCAGATTGAAGAAGGAACTAAACCACTATCGGGTTGGATACAAGAGATTGGAACTTGAGTAGTTGCATATGAAAAGTTGATAATAATAATAATAATAATAACTCTCACACTCTAAGAAAAGAACACTCAGAATATATTTATAACTTGAAACAAATATTTCTCTCTTTGAACTCTAGACTACTCTTTTCTGCTTTTTGATGTTTTTCTTCTTAAGCCTTGAGTATCTATTTATAGTTAAAATTTGGGCTTCAATTTGGTCCTTGTTTAATTCTAAATTGTATTTTGTTCAGATTGTGTTTGTAAATTCTTCAAATTGATTATGTTCGTAATTTGCTGTAGATAAATCTTGATCAAATCTACTTCAAATTTTGATCAAATCTTCTTCAAATCTTAATCAAATCTTCTTCAAATCTTGATCAAATGTTCTTCAAATCTTCTACAAATCTTTACCATATCTTCTTTCATACTCTTTGAAGTCAAATTAATTTTCCTCATAAAATACTTTTGTTAACATCAAAACTCTAAATGTAAAACCAACTTGGTTCCAACAATCTCCCCCTTTTGATGATGACAAAACTTGTATTTTTTATAACAACTTTTCTTTCTATTTCTTTGACTCCCCCTAACATAGGGCTCCCACTAATTCTAAGTATCATTTTCTCTCCACTTTATCAAATATCTTTCTCCCCCTTTTGTCATCAGACCAAAAGACATGAAACTGAGATTTTTTTTTCTCTCTCGTTTTTTTTTTTGCTCTTTTTTTTCTGAATAACAAGAATATAACATAATACAAGAAAATATAAAAACTAATTTAAAACTAAACTACTTTGAAGTCATTACAATATCATTTAGATATGAAGGTAAGGTTTAGGTTTTTCTTGATGAAGTCAAACCTATCTTCAGGTAGTGGTTTGGTGAATATGCCAGCCCATTGGTGTTCAGTGTCTATAAACTGAATGTTTGGTACCCTTTTTGAACAAAGTCTCTAATGAAGTGGTGTTTGATCTCTATGTGTTTAGCTCTAGAATGTAGTATACGGTTTTTGGTTAGACAAATGGCAGAAATGTTATCACAATAGATGGGAATGTTAGTTTCTAGGATTTTCTAGTCTTCTAGTTGATGTTTCATCTAAACTAGTTGAGAAATGCATCCAGCTGCTGCAATATACTAAGCCTCTGCTATTGACATTGCAATAGTGTTTTGTCTTTTACTTGACCAGGATATTAAGTTGTCACCTAAAAAGGTGCAGTTTTCACTAGTGTTATTTCTCTCAAGTTTATCTCCAGCATAATCAGAATCACAATATCCACTAAGTTTGTCCTTAGGAGATTTCTTGTAGAATAAGGTAAGGTTGGTAGTACCTATTAGGTATCTAAGGATTCTCTTTAAGTAGTCAAATCTGATTTCCTAGGGTCATCTTGAAATCTTGCACATACACATACACTAACCATGATGTTAGGTCTAGAAGCGGTAAGGTAAAGTAGGGATCATATCATTCCTCTATAGGTTTTTTGGTCAACTTTTTGGCCTGAATCATCTTTTTCAAGTGAACAAGTAGGGTGCATTGGTGTAGCCATAGGTTTGCAATCACTCATCTTAAACTTCTTGAGAAGCTCTTTTGTATATTTAGTTTGATGAATGCATATACCTTTTTGACTTTGCTGAATTTGTATCCTTAAGAAGAGCTTAAGGTCTCTCATCATACTCATTTGAAATTCATGCTGCATTAATTTAGAAAATTCTTGGCAAAGAGTGCCATTAGTAGATCCAAAAATAATGTCATCAACATAAATTTGAATAATAAGAAAGTCATCTTCTATTGATTTTATAAAAAGTGTATTGTCTACTTGTCCTCTTTCAAAGTTATTTTTAAGCAAGAAGTTACTAAGTCTATCATACCACTCCCTAGGTGCTTTTTTTAGGCCATATAGAGATTTCCTAAGTTTAAAAACATGATTTGGAAATTCAGAACTTTCAAAACCTGGGGGTTGTTTAACATAGACTTCTTCACTTATATAACCATTTAGAAAATCACTTTTAACATCCATTTGAAATAATGTAATGTTATTATTTGCATCAAAAGAAAGTAGGATACGTATAGCTTCTAACCTAGCCGCTGGAGCAAATGTCTTAGTGTAATCAATGTCTTCTTGCTGACTATAGCCTTGTGCGACAACTCTTGCCTTGTTTCTAACCATTTCACCTTTTTCATTTAGCTTGTTTCTGAAAACCCATATGGTTCCAATAATATTCTTCTCTCGTGTAGGTACTAGATCCCAAACATCATTCCTCTCAAATTCATTTAACACTTCTTGCATTGCAAGAATCCATCCATCATCTGCAATTGCTTCATCAATAAAGGTAGGCTCAATTGATGAGAGTAAGCCAAACAAACTGGTGTCTTTAAGTGATGATCTGGTCCTCATATGATCACTTGCACTTCCAATTATTAGAGTTTCATGATGGAATGACTGGTACTTCCATCCAGATCTTTCTTCTAACTTGTCTTGACTATTTCTGACTTGATCAAATTCATCCTTTGAAGATTTGTCATATTCTTCTGATTTGCTTGTATCTTTTGATTTTTCATGTTCTTCTGGTTTGTCTGTATGTGCTTTCTTTGGTTCCGGTAAATATGCATTATCATCATCTTGTTTTGACTTTTTAAGGTCAAGTTGTTTGTCATCAAATTTAACATGTATGGATTCTTCCACAATATGAGTTTCCCTATTAAACACTCTATAAGCATTGGATCTTTCAGAGTATCCAATGAAGGTACGCTTTTGAGATCGAGAATCAAATTTACCAAGGATCTTTAGTGTTCAACATATAACAAGTACAACCAAATTGTTTAAAATAAGAGATGTTAGGCTTTTTACCTTTCCACAATTCATATGGTGTTTTATTCAATATAGATCAAATATAGACTATTTTGAATATAACATGCAATATTAATTGCTTCAGCCCAAAAGTGTTTTGCAACATTCATATCATTTAACATGGTTCTGGCCATTTCTTGGAGTGATCTATTTTTTCTTTCTACAACTCCATTTTGTTGGGGTGTTATAGGAGAGGAGAAGTTGTGAGGGATTCCATTCTCATCACGAAAAATTTCAAAGAACTTGTTTTCAAATTCTCCTCCATGATCACTTCTAATTGTTACAATCTTAAGACCTGTTTTCATTCATGATTGTTTTGCAAAATGTGATAAACACTTTGTGGGATTCATCCTTACTTCTTAAAAATTTTACCCATGTCCACCTAGTGTAATCATCAACTATAACAAAACCATATTTCTTTCCACTTAGAGAGGCTATTTTCACTGGCCCAAAGAGATCTATATGTAAGAGCTCAAGGGGATTTGAGGTAGAGACTGAGTTCATAGGGCTAAAGGAATTTTTTGTTTGTATTCCCTTTTGACAAGCGTCACACATAATTTTAGTTTTGTAATTAAGCATAGGTAGACCTCTTACTAGTTGAACTTTATTCAATTTTGAAATTAATCTAAGGTTTGCATGACCTAATCTTTTGTGCCAAATTAGTTTCTCTTCATTTACTAACATAAGACACTTTAGAGGATTCATCAGAATCATCTCATGTAGCCATCAGACTCTTCTTTTTGGGTCTGGAATCTTTCCTTTGGTGTTTCCCTTTCTCCATATTTGAACATTCTGACTTGATATGTCCAAGTTCATTGCATCCGTAGCAGATGATGCTTTTCTTGTCATATTTATCATCAATTCCTCTGTTGGACTGCTTGGAATATCTTTGGGGAAATTTCTTTTTTCTGTTGTGCCATATCTTTTGAATTTTTCTAGATATGAAAGCAATCTCCTCTTCCTCTAAGTTCAGATTCTAATCATCTGAATCACTATCTTCTGATTCTAATGTTGCTTTTAGAACCTTCTTCTGCTTGGATTTCAAGGCTAGAGTATTGTTCTTCTTCTTGGGCTCATCTTCTTCAAGCTCAATTTCATGTGATATGAGAGAGCTGATTAATTCTTCTAGCTTCAGATCCTTTGCTTCCTGAATGGTAGTGATCTTAGGTCTCCACTTGCTTATCATACTTCTAAGGATTTTCTTCACATAATCAATAGTAGTATAACTCTTCTCAAATACCTTTAATCCTGAGACAAGGGTTTCGAATATGGAAAACATTGTTTCAATGTCTTCATCTTCTTCTATCTGGAACAACTCATACTTTTTGACTAGGAGGTTGGCCTTTGTTTCTTGAACTTGTTTGCTTCTTCTTGAACATGCTTTCTTCTCCTTGTTGGTGCACTTGTTAAACTTCTTGAAGGTGATTGCATTTATCATGATTGTTCTGGACTTATGATGCATCTTGTACATCTTCTTTTGATCAATATTCATTTGCTTTCTTGGAATTTCAATACCATCAGTATTCTTCTGAGCAATATAACCATCTTCTACAAAGTCCCAAAGTTCAGGATCTGGTGCAATATAGAAACTTCTCAGCCTGTCCTTCCAGTACTCAAAAAGTTCTCCATCAAATAGAGGTGGTCTGTTGATGTTTAGCTTCTTCATTGGATCTTTTCTCAAACACTATAATGTGCTCAGCCTTGAGACCTAGCTCTAATGCCAATTGAAGGTGCAAACACAAGAACGGGGGATGAATTGTGTTTGACAAAGTTTATATTTTTTTGATAATTAATAAAAAAAAACTTGTTCAGTTTTGATGATTTACTTGGAATAGAAGCAATCAGGTTTATAGGTATCAAACAATGAAAACATAAATAATTTGACACATATATTTATCCTGGTTCACCACTAACTTGACTACATCCAGTCCCCTCATTTATAAGGCTTTAATCCAGTAATTCTAATACCTTGAATTACAAAGCATCTGACCCTCCAAGCCAGTCTTCCCAAACAACCTGCCAACCCTAGAATTTTGAGAAACTAACCACCTTGACCCTACTAAAGGTGCAAACACGAGAAGGGGGTTGAATTGTGTTTGACTAACTTGAATATTTTTCCTGTTTTTACACTTTTAAAACAAAACTTGATGTATGAATAAAAACAGAGTTAGCAGCGGATATAAAGTAAAAATAAAACACAAAATTTTTATACTGGTTCACCGTTAACGAGGCTACGTCCAGTCCCATCAGCTTGAAGGATTTCACTAATTCAAACCATGAATTACAACAGTTCCACTAACCCTCCAAGTCAGTCTTCTCAAACAGTCTAACAATCCTAGACTCTTGAGGAATACAGCACCTGCCAATCTGACAATCCCAGATTGTAGAAGGAATTACAATGCCTTCAATCTAATTGCCAAGTAATCTGCTACCCCTTCTAACTCCCTCAGATTGTAGACTCTACTTCAACAACTTAGATCTAACACAAGGGAAAGAAAATAACACGATTGCTTGCTTCTTGAAAGCTGGAATTCACAATTAACCTCACTGAAAACTTGAGTGTTTGCTTTGGAAGTGCATGACTCTTTTGTGATTTTCGATACTAAGTATTCTGCCTTGAGCCTCCTTTTATAGATGCAGATTAGGGCCTCTTCCAAGCTTAATTTCGAGCTGAATCTTGCTGGATTCTCTTGCAAAAATATCTTGACCAATTGGGCTTCATTTAAATAAAAAACTTATCTTTTTTAAGCTTAAGATTTTCTTTCAAAAATAACTGGCCAATCATGTCTTTAGTTTCTTCCCGCCAACAACTCCTGAGTTCCACAATACTTCACTTTATTTTTGTAACAAATCTTTTTAATACTTTGATCAAAATAAATTAAAATCTCCACCGTTAATCCTCATGATTAAATCTGGACCATTTGATCTTCTGCGCTAGTCCACATCTGGACTATACTAAGTGATATGCTATGATCCTCTGATTTCGGCCAAACCTGGACAACACTTTCTGATCTTCTGATCTCGGCCATCCTGGACTTGCAAACTGATATGTTGTGATCCTCTGATCTCGACCACTGCTGGACCACACATCCTGACCTTATGATTTCGGCCAACACTGGGCCATGGTCTGATCTTCTGATCTCGGCCAACACTGGGCCAAATACTTAAATCTGAACCATTGATCTGAATATCTTCCCTCTGATCTGGACCAATTCTGGACTTGGTCTGGATTAAACTGAAATTAAATCTAGACAAATAATATTTTAGTATGGACATTTTACCTTCTATTTTGGATCAGTTCTGGATCAATTCTGGAGATCATTTCTTCTGGTCTGGACTTAGTTTCATACCCTGAACCTTACTATCTTCTGGTCTGGGTTGAATCTCTTGTTCTGGACCCTTTAACTTATCCTCTGATTAAGTCTGGATCAAGTCTGTGCTGTTTCTTATTTCACTGCCAGGCCATCTTCTGGTCAGAATAACTTCTGGATTAAGTCTTACTTTTGACTTCTACTGGTCTGGATCAAGTCTCCCTCTGGCAGGCTTCCTTCTGGTCTGGTCCAGGTCTCCTTTTAACTTTGCTTCCTTCTGATCTGGGCCAGCAAAAATACCTTCTGGTGATGTTTTGACATCTTGGAGTATCTTTTGGTACCTTCAGGATTCAATCTCTGGAACCCTTTGATCATCACCTTTGATTACTTCAGCTTCTGATGGCATTTGTTTTAATAATTCAAGGTTCAAAATAAGATTACAGGGAGTGTTTTTGTAAACATCAAAATCCTAAGTACTTTGAACCAACTTGGTTCCAACACCTACAAGCCAAGTCTGTTGGAACCAAGTTGGTTCTTGCAATTAAAGTTTTCATGTTAACAAATGTATTTTATGAAAATAACATATTTGACTTAGAAGAAGAATATATCAGAGGATGACGTTACCAGAAGCAGAAATCAAAGGATGATGTCACCAGAGGATGTCACCAGAAGATGACGTCACCAGAAGCAAAAATCAGAGGATGACGTCACCAGAGTATGATCATCAGAGGAATCTATCAGAGGAACATGTTTGAGAAAAATGCTCAAAACAGAATTGGAGCAAAAGACTGGAGAAACAGAATCTAGCTAAAAAGATGCTCAAAACAGAATCTGAGAAAAGTGCTCAAAACAAAATTGGAGCAAAAGACTCGAGAAACATAATCTAGCTAAAAGCATGCTCAAAATAGAAGCGGAGCAAAATGCTCAAAACAGATTAATCGAAATACACTCCAGAAGTAAAGCATCAGTGAGCAAAAGACTCAAAACAGAATCTGAGCAAACTACTCCAGAATATTCTCAAAACAGATTAATCAAAATACACTCCAGAAGTAAAGCATCAGTGAAGTCCTAATTTCAACTATAAATAGAGGCTTAATGCTGAAGAATAAAGCATCGAAAAATAGAAGAGTGATTGCAAACCTATGGCTACTCCAATGCAACCTACTTGCTCACTTGAAAAGGATGACTTAGGACAAAAAGTTGATCAAAAATCCTACAGAGGAATGATAGGATCTCTACTTTATCTCACTGTTTCGAGACCTGATATCATGTTTAGTGTATGCGTATGTGCTAGATTTCAGTTTGACCCTAGGAAATCCAATTTAACTGCCGTTAAGAGAATCCTTAAATACCTAAAAGGCACTACCAACCTCACCTTGTTCTACAAGAAAAATCCGACATACAAACTGAGTGGATACTATGACTCTGATTATGCTGGAGATAAATTCGAAAGAAATAATACAAGTGGAAACTGCACATTCTTAGGAGAAAATTTAATATCCTGGACAAGCAAGAGACAAAGCACCATTGCCATGTCAACAGCAGAAGCTGAATACATTTCAGCAGCTGGTTGCAGCTCTCAACTACTCTGGATGAAGCATCAACTTGAAGACTACAAAATATTAGAATGCAACATACCCATCTATTGTGATAACACCTCTGCAATTTGCCTAACCAAAAACCCTATCGTGCATTCTAGAGCCAAACACATAGAGATCAAACACCACTTCATCAGAGATTATGTTCAAAAAGTGGTACTTAACATTCAATTTGTAGACATTGATCATCAATGGGCTGACATATTCACTAAACCACTACCTGAAGATAGGTTTGAATTCATCAAGAAAAACCTTAATCTTATCTTCATCCCTAACCTAATAGCTTAGTTTAATTTTTTGTATGTTATTTTATTTTTCGTGTACATTTAAAATTAAAAAAAAATCAGAAAAAAAAATTAAAAAACAAAGGATATCTTTTCTTCATTCAATCCTTTTTGTTTGATGACAAATGGGGAGAAGATGTAGTATTTGATATAATATCCGAGGGAAAAGATGATGTATTTGAAAGGAGGTGAAAATGATGTATTTGATATGAGATCTGGGCAGGAGAAGATGATGTATTTGATATGAGATCTGGGCATTAGACTTAGGGGGAGAAAATATAAAATGAAGCTTAGTCTTAGGGGGAGTCAAAGTCAAAGAAAGAAAAAGTAATATCAAAAATACATTGTTTGTCATCATCAAAAAGGGGGAGATTGTTGGAACCAAGTTGGTTCTTGCAATTAAAGTTTTGATGTTAACAAATGTATTTTATGAAAATAACATATTTGACTTAGAAGAAGAATAGATCAGAGGAAGACGTTACCAGAAGCATAAATCAGAGGATGACGTCACCAAAGGATGTCACCAGAAGATGACGTTACCAGAAGTAGAAATCAGAGGATGAAGTCACCAGAGGATGATCATCAGAGGAATCTGTCAGAGGAACAAGTTTGAGAAAAATGCTCAAAACAGAATTGGAGCAAAAGACTGGAGAAACAGAATCTAGCTAAAAATATGCTCAAAACAGAAGCGGAGCAAAATGCTCAAAATAGATTAATCGAAATACACTCCAGAAGTAAAGCATCAGTGAGCAAAAGACGCAAAACAGAATCTGAGCAAACTACTCCAGAATATTCTCAAAACAGATTAATCAAAATACACTCCAGAAGTAAAGCATCAGTGAAGTCCTAATTTCAACTATAAATAGAGGCTTAATGCTGAAGAATAAAGCATCGAAAAATAGAAGAACTCAAGCAAAAATTCATAAGTATTCAGAGAGTTCAAAGGAGAGAAACACATGCTTAAAAGATAAATATTTTCTAAGTGTTCTTTTCTTAGAGTGTGAAGCTGATCGTCATCATAAATTATTCAGAAGCAAACACTCTATTTCACTTTAAGCATATTATGAGTATCAACTTTCCAGAAGTAATTACTCAGTTCTAATTTCGATCCCTTATATTAAATCCTATAGTGTTGAAGTTTCTTCTAAAATCTGGGGTTGTCAGGTTGTTAGAAAAAGACGTAGCTTGTAGGTTTAAGGTTGTGAAGTTCCTCAAAAGTCTGGGATTGTCAGACTATTTGAGAAGACATAGCTGGTTAAGTTTCTCAAAAGTCTGGGGTTGTCAGGCTGTTTGAGAAGACTTAGCTGGTTTAGTTAAGGTGTTGTTGTTCCTCAAAAGTCTGGGGTTGTCAGGCTGTTTGAGAAGACTGGCTTGTAGGGGCAGTGGTGTTGTAATTCAAAGGAGTTTGAATTGGTGAAAAGGCCTTCTGGAGGAAGGGACTGGACGTAGCCTAGTTAACGGTGAACCAGTATAAATTGCTGTGTTATTATGTTATTATTATCCGCTGCAGAATCTGATTAGTTATATATCGAATAATTCACATTAACATTCAACAAAACAGCAAAAGAAATCAAGTTTGACAAACACAATTCAACCCCTCTTCTCGTGTTTGCACCTTCAAAGTCTTCTTCTAACAACCTAACAACCCCAAATTGAAGAAGGAACTAAATCACAAAAGATTGGAACTTTAAGTGTTTGCTTCTAACAAAGCTGATAATAATAATAACTGTCACACTCTAAGAAAAGAACATTCAGAAAATATTTGTAACTTGAACAAGTATTTCTCTCTTTGAACTCCAAGATGAATATGAAATTTTGAGCTTATGAGTTCTGATTTTCGATACTCTTCTTCTTCTTCAGCCTTATGTATCTATTTATAGTTTAAATTTGAGCTTCAATTTAGTCCTTGTTTAATTTGAGATGACTGATGTTGAGCTCATGTTATACTAGTTAGGCCTAAAAGTAAAGCAATAGGAAAAAGGTATATTTATTTCTCAAGAAAACTATGTGAAATAAGTTTTGAAGAAATTTAAAATGTTTGATTGCAATCTGGTGAACACGCCAATGGAGAACAGATTGAAGTTGTCAATGTTTGAAGATGAACAAAAGGAGGCCCCTTCTTTTTTCAAAAGCCTCGCTGGAAGCCTAAAATACTTAACATGTACAACGCTTAATATTCTATATCCAGTTGGAGAAGTGAGTTGTTTCATGGAAGCTCCTACTACTACACGCATGAAAGTACTAAGAGTATATGCCGTTACCTAAAAGCGACTTTGCGGGAGATATTAATGATAGAAATAGTACTAGTGGCTTTATATTTTCATGGGGGACTGTGCTTTTTCGTGGAGCTCTAAGAAGCAACCTATTGTCACACTATCAACGTATGAGTCAGAGTATGTAGCAGCAGCATCTTGCACTTGCCATGCGATTTGGCTAAGGAGATAATTGAAGGAACTTCATATACCACAAAAGGAAGCTATTAATATTTGTATAGATAACAAGTTTGCACAAGCACTTGAAAGTTGCTTTTTTACTGGTACCGATCATTGAGGACATTCCAAGATACTTTCCAGTTCCAAACTTGAACTACTTAATCTTACCATACAATAGATTATATTTATTATTTTACTAGGATTTAATTAATATAGATTATATTTATTATTTTTCTAGGATTTAATTAATATAGATTGTAAATGTAAATTTTTTTGACATTATTAATTAATTACAATCTTTAGATCATTAGATGTGTTTATTTTTACCATTACTACCTCTAAAATTATGATCATGATAGTTGTGATGTGTTCACAATGTAAAACTTTTTATACATATAGTGCACGACAATTAAACTCATTTTACAATTCTAAAAATGATCACTCTATTTATAAAATAAAATTAATTTGATACTTAATTAATAGATTATAATCTAAAAATAACGAGATGTTACAAATATATATAAATGACATTGAAATAAATAAATCTTTTAAGCGACATAATACCAAAATGAAGATCAAATAAAAGATAAAAAATCAAAAATATATTTCATTATTGCTAGTTACACCTCTGTTTTTTACTTACTTAAACTAAATTCACATAAAATTAAATTTATGTACATAGTAAATTAAATTTATATAAAATTAATTTTATTTAAAATTAAATTTACGTAATCTATTTAATTGTAACTTGAAGAAAAATAGACATAAACAAGTGAATATATTTCAGCTTATAATTAATTACTAGCAAACAAATCGATATAATATATTTATTTGTATGCTTTCTAAAAAAAATTGAAATTACAAAATCTTATACAATTATTTAAAAATTATATTTCTTTTATAATTAATTTAGATATAAATTACCAATAAAAATAAATAAAACTAATAAAAAAATTGAAAAACTAGAAATCATAGAAATAAAATAAGTCTTTGAAAAATTGACTAAGATTTATCATGAACAAGTACTTAAAAAATATTTAAAATTTCAATGACTATGCATAGTTATTTAAATAATATTTATTTGATAAAAAAATAAAAATAAAACAACAAATCCTGTATTGAATTGACATGATACATATCACCTACTTATATGTAAAGATAAACGAGCATGAACTATTTATTCAATCTCGGGAGTATTATTGTTCGTCTTTAAAATCATTTCATAACAGATCACTTAAAAAGCAGGTTTATTGTAAAATTCACCTACTATTTTTTTGTTTAAATGTAATTGTAAATACTCCATTGCATTCTAAATACTCGATACTATTTTCTATCCTAAAAATTAATTGAAAATAATAAAAAATTAATGTAGTTGCTATGTGGTTTACTTGAATGGAGCAATGAACTAAATACCTACTGCTATTCCTCCAATGCAGCAAATAAATTCACCCTTGCACAGTTGCAACATTAAATACTTCCAAATCTACAAAAGATTGACGGAAAAATGTCTATGGTAAACGAGCACGGCGGTGTGGCTTCACCGATAGAGAAAGTGTAACAGTAAATGGAAACATACTCCCAATCTCTATGGCGGTCGGAACGGCGATGTGACGGTGCAGAGAGCATCGGCATAAAGTGTTGTAGGCTCGGAGGTGGCATGGTTCTCTATTAACCATTATTTTTATTTTCTTTAAAGATAATATAAGATTTCCACGTGGCATATTTTGGATGGTTTGATATATCAAACGGTGCAAAAACAGGGAACATTACCCTGCCTTTGCCGCAATAAAGTTACACAGTCCTTTTCCAGAATATTATTCCAACGCAGCCACCAAAAATTGCGACCTTGAAGGAATTAAGGTCAAAGCAACATTGCAACGTACCAGTATCCAAATCGTGCATAACAATCTTGTTTTGGTTCGAGTTCTGCGTTTTGCTTCGCCATTCACAAACCAACGCCAAAGAGAATTATGGGAGTGACACCCAAAATCGCTCCTTCGATGCTTTCATCGGATTTCGCCAATTTGGCTTCCGAAGCTCATCGTATGCTCAACTACGGCGCTGATTGGCTTCACATGGACATCATGGTACGCCCTTTACTTGCCCTCTCTCCTTCTTCTTCTTCTTCTTTTTTATTTTATTTATTTTTTTTATCATTTTCATTCACCAAAACATGTTTTGGTTTTCTTTCATTGCTTGCTTCAAATTTATGCTCTATTTGGTAAAAAGCTGTAGATAGCCGATAAGCTACCGATATTGGATGAACTAATAGAACATAAGCTAGCTGAGAGCTGATAGGGAATAAACTTGAATATTGAATTTGAAGTGTTTGATAAAATTAGTGACTAAACTGTAATTTTAAAATGATATAAAAAGATAATTTTAATCAATATACACATTTTTTCAATTAAGATGATAAGCTGAAATGAGAGAAAATTGGATATGTTATAAGCTCAAACTATATTGGAACAACTTTAGGTTCAGAACAGAAAATCGTTACCAATAACCTCTATTTTGGCCATATGAGTTTACTTGCTATAAGCTATCCTCTATAATTGGCAAATAGATACTTAAGCCTTTTTCTTTCTAACAATTCCGAACTTTTGTACAACCTTTACTTTCTGCTTTTATTATTCAATTTAATGACCTTTAGTTCCACATAGACATTCAAAATATCTAAACAGAAAAATAGTCACGATTTTGTGTTTTTTAATGATTGTGTCATTGGTCCTTAATAAATTCATCATAAATGTTATTTCAACATCAATTTGGGAGTACAAAATTTGACAACTATTTAAACTGTTAATGTAGGTCACATCTGTGGTCAATGAAGTGTTAGATTTGGTTAAAAGATATATTAGGTGTTGTAACTCATCAACTATCTAAGGAATTTTGTTAACCACAAATTTAAATGTGATTAATCCTGATTTTCAAGTGTTAAAATTTACATCTGGGTTGAACACCTAAGGTTGTGGTTAATAATGTTTAAATTTGTGGTTAATAATGTTTAAATTTGTGGTGAATAATGTTCAATAGATGATTAATGAGTAATCCAATCTTGATATATGTATTAACCACTCATTGAACTGCGTGAACCTAACCAGATGTGTAAACTGTGTTAATCATTTAAAAAGTCAAGGGGGTGTTATTTGTTACTACTTACTATTATGAATTAATAATATTTCTGATTGAATATATTTTGTTTCATTAGGAACATGGGTTACTGATGTTTCTCATTTTGCTTCCTTTGCAGGATGGGTAAGGTGTTACTGTCTTGGTCTGCTAATGCAATTATCTTTGTTCAGAATCGTGAGATTGCTACCCAAATTGACTTGGTTTTAAGCTTCGATTTCTGTTTTTTCCTTTGTCTTTTTCTTGATTTGTCCTCTCAGTTAATGTTCTAACTTCGACTTGACCTTGTTGGAAGGGATCTTGGAATGATAATCTATGAAGCACTGACTTAGACACAAACACCAGACACCATATTGATCATTGCGTGTTACTTAGATTGATAATTGATCATTTTTTTTGTCTGCCTAGTTTTCCCATGTAGCTATTGCTACCTGTTACATTGTTGTTCTATTCTTATGAGCAAAATAAGGTAAAGGTTTACTATCCACCACATTGTGATTTGAACTTTGAGCTATTAAAAGTTGAGATAAATGAAGTGTCTTTCACCTGGAGAAAAATAATTTTGGGGAAGTTTCTTGCACACCCTTGTGTCAATTTGTTTCTATATTTGTACAGCAAGTTTGAGTTAGCCACAATTTAGTTCTTTAGTAACTTTGAGATAGCACATAAAGTTGTTTCATGAGATTACAACGTTATGAACCTAAGTGGATGATACACAAGACAAAATAGGCATAGAAGCGAAAACATTAGGGATAAAGTTGCGTAGCATCCAATGTGGAAAAGATGGTGGAGTCTTGTTAGATGGTTTGAGCATGTGTGGAGAAAATCTATAAAAGCCTCAATAAGGGAGGGTAATTACATAGAGATAATCCAATACTTTGAGGTTGAGAGAGATTAAGGAAAACTATAAGCTAAATTTGTGAGTAGCTATTTAGATTTAACTGTCATTAGATATGATCTATGATAAAAATTAGTGTTACTTGATTCATCCATCCTATAACCAATCCTTCCTAGTGGATATTTTTTGTCCTAGTAGCTTTGGATTAACATGAATAGTATACTCTTTAGTTCAACAAACATGGTATTCTCACTTAACAGTATCATTATAGTAGTAGGGAATGTGAATTCTTGTTCAATGGTGAATGATCTCATTTTCCCGTTTGATGTATTGTTGTTTATGAATGTTAATGAATACGGTGTTCTAAATCGTGTTTTGTCATTTGGGATGTTTTATCTGCATAAATAGATGGTCAATCTTCAGTCTTGTTCAATAACAAGAAAAAACATGATCAAGTTCTTAGTGCAGGTTATGATACAGTATTCATTTTTAAGCAGTGATGCGTTATAATATTTTGCTATTATCACTTTCGGCTACCTTGAGTTTTTTATTTTCACAGCTTTGGTTGATAGTGCACTGTCATACTAAATCATATATTTATAAAGCATCATAGTAAATTGTGATTTTATCTTCAATAAGATGACTTGCACTCTTCAGGCTCCGACTGAATGTTTTCCCGTTATCTCTTTTTCTTTTTTTATAAATTTTGAATTGTATTTTGTTTGCCTAGTTATGTGTTTTGATTGATACCACATTCATTTTAATAGAACACTGCAAATTAAGAGGAATGAGGGCCTAAAGAGTGGACCCCACTCACCCAATTCACACACCTCACACACATTTAGTTTCTGGAATAATGAATGGAGAGAATAAAAGCTAGTTAATAACGCCTCTTATTCTACATATATTCCATTAAAGGAATGAGAGAAGAGGAAGTAGAAAATACATTCAGTTTCAAGAAGGATGAATGAAGGGAATAAAAGCAAATTAACAATGTCTCTTATTTTATGTTATAAGAAGGAGGGAATGGAAAGAGGGGAAGATATTCAGAAAATATTTTAAGAAATAAATAGGGGAATTCTTTCTTTGGTTAGGAGCAATTTTGCTCTGGTTTAAGAGTTCTTAAAACTCTGGTTTAGTTTTTCTTTCGGCATTGTTTCTCGATCTCGTCATTGTAAGAGATACTACTATGAATTTTAAGAAATAATATACTTTTTCTTCCATTAAAATTCTGAGTTCTATCACATTCCTCTATTATTAGATTAGTTTAAGGGTATTTTTGAAATAATAGTATTCAATATTCGTAGATTAGTTGACATTTGCTTATATTTAAGTCCAACAAGTTTAAGCATTTTTTTTTTGCTTATAATTGAGTCCAGAGGGATTACATATCATGCTGGATGATCTTCTAATTGATGGAAATGAAAAAAAAAAAAAACTCCAGTGACTCTATTTACCTTTCAAGCTTTTGTTTGCAAAGTTTCGAAGCATAAAATCAAAAGTTAAAGCTTTCGTGTGGGTGCTAGTGTAGCTCAGTATTCATGTTATTTCATAATGATGGGAAGGAAATTTTGTTCATGAACATGAGTTGCTATGGATGATTTGGAGCCACTTGGTGGTGCTAATTTTTATTTATTATTAAACTTTACCACACTCTGTTTGATTGCTAGTGTTGACGATTAAATTGTTGAACAAGCTTCTTTTCCTTCCCCATTTTTCATCTATTTTTGTGCAGGCACTTTGTCAGTAATTTAACTATGGGCGCTCCAGTCATTGAAAGTTTGAGAAAGCACACAAAGTAACAATCTTCCTTCTTCAGTGATTTAAATGCCTTTGTGCATAATATTTTTTGTTTCTATTGGCATGATATATGGTGAATTTGAGTCAATAGTGATTAACCTTTGCAGGGCATATCTGGACTGTCATCTGATGGTTACAAATCCTCTTGATTATGTTAAACCTTTGGGAAAAGCTGGTGCTTCTGGTTTTACATTTCATATAGAGACATCAAAAGGTTGGTCATGATGGTTTTCAAATCAAGATTCAAATCATGAATCGGAAAACCATTTTTCTGAATCGTTAATTGAATCTTATTATTATTAATTTTTAATAGTAAGTTACTTGACTAATGAAAATATGGCATTTTTAATTTTAAGTAAATGCAAGTGAAATAACAAAATTATAAGCTTATTATATATCAAATACGTGTCTCAATAATTAAAGATTCAAGTCAGCAATGAAATGACAAGAAAGTTGTCCTACTATATGAAGTTGGCAAAAAAGTGGCTGACTACACTAAATTTTGTTTGTGATTCATTAGAATGAATCGGGATCCATCTTTATGATCGGGATTTATGATGGGATTATTGTCCAAATAGATTCATGCTAAAGATTTGAGTCGATTGAATTTAGTTTTGTATTGAATCGACATACGACTCACATGATACGTCTTCTCATATGCTGTTTTCTTCTGTCCACCTTTTATATATTATTTCCTTTTCTGCTTTCTTAAAAGTGGTTTTTGCCGGCAGATAACTGGAAAGAACTTATTGAAAACATTAAGTCACATGGCATGAGGCCTGGCGTAGCGATAAAACCTGGAACATCCGTCGAAGAGGTTTATCCTCTGGTATGCATTTTTAACTTCTCTCGCAATCATTTGGTCTTGTCAACGTAGCTGCATCTTGTTATCATCATTAATCTTCTGTGACTAAGTATCTTGAGTATTTTGTTCATGAACTTGAGAACAGTCTTTCGCTCATAGATCTTAGTCTTAAGAGGGTCTTTCTCCGTGTGTTGTTATAATCTTAGTTTTTTTCACAGGTTGAAGCTGAAACTCCTGTGGAAATGGTTCTTGTGATGACTGTAGAACCTGGATTTGGAGGACAAAAGTTTATGCCAGAGACGATGGACAAGGTATTATTAATTACACTTTCTTAACTTTTATATCTTTTGGCTGACAACAATGTTGTCGATCGCAAATCGTGGAAAATAGCAGTTTGTTCAAATTCCAGCACACTACACAGCTATGAATCTATAACCACTATGTGAAGACACTTTCTACTAAAATTTTATTAAAATTCTGCTACACTATAGCTCTATACAATAACATTTTATTTTAAAATTCCGCTATGCTATAACTCTGTATTGCTGCTATTTGACAACACTGGCTGAGAACTCGAGTATGACATATACTTATATTTTGGTTATTTTCCCCTACTTTTCAAACCAGGTACGGATACTGAGGAAGAAGTATCCAGCACTCGACATAGAGGTATCTCTTCCTATTTTCTTGTTTGCATCTTATTTTCTTTCAAAAATAATTGAAATTTTCAACTTCAATGATTCTTGAACTTTTTAAGTCCTTTACATTTTACACTTTGTAATGTTCTTTGCTACTTGTCCAATGACAAAGGCAGTGACAATAGAATTTTGATTGCAGGTTGATGGTGGTTTAGGGCCTTCAACCATAGACATGGCTGCATTAGCGGGAGCGAATTGCATTGTTGCCGGAAGTTCAGTATTTGGAGCCCCTGAGCCTGCTCAAGTAATATCCTTACTGAGAAATTCTGTTGAGAAAGCCCAGTAAACATATTAACTTGGTATAGTAAAGATATTTCATTTATGTTACAATGGTTGTAACTTCATGTAATCTATATGCTTGTTGTGCTAACTTTTTCAAGTCAAATAAGAGATCAAGTGATGTAATAATGTCACTGTATATGTCTCTCTATATTTAATGTGTACTTCACAAAACTGTAATAAAGGCATAAAAGGAGTGACACATATTGCTGTCACCAAACTCCTATGTTGAATACTAAAAATTTAAGTTTAAATTTTAATTTTAATCCACTATTAGAACTTTACCTTACTTTATAAACAAGACAATGTCAGACACATGATGCACAAACTCCGAGACATACTCCTGACACGACAAGGACACGTCGATGTTGCTAGGATTCAATATCTTCAAGGTAGGAAAGACCTTAAGGCTGACTGCACACTTACAAATCAATTTATATTTTTCTCCCGTCAACGGTACTAGTAGGAATTAAACATATAACATACGAATTCAATATTTGTCTTTCTATTATTAGATCAAACTATTGGAATTCACTTGGGTGATACTTGTCTTGGAAAAGATTAGTATTTGATTTTGAGTTTAAAGATACTTTTTTGATGTTTTAGCATTCACATAAAAGAGCTTTTGAGTTTTTACTGCAACTAGATGTGAAATTGGTATTAAAAAAAATTATGTCCATAATCCGGTTAGTGTCAAGGAATGACACTGGATGTGAAATTTGTATTAAAATAATTATGTCCATAATCCGGTCAGTGTCAAGGAATGACACTATTATGACACTATTAGTATGTCAATTAAATATTTCTTTATCATTTAGAAAACATAAAAATTTAAAACATTATTTAAAATTTAAAACTTAAAACGTTGCTTAAAATTTAAAACATTCCTTAAAATGACTATGCATTTTTTACTTTTAGTTTTCTTTCACGATTGAAGTCCATATTATAGTGTTGTCTATTTTTTGTGAATATATTTATTATAATTTATGAAGATAAATAATTCAGCATAATTATTTTTAAGTGACAATATAATATATTTTTCAGATTCAGTTATTATTACTACTTAGTAGTATTTATTTTTTTGTTTAATTGTTTATAAGTATTCATTATTAAAATTATAACAATTATATTATTAAGTTTATTTTTATTTTTTAGATTAAAATAAATATACATAATATATATATATAGATTTTTTTGTAATTTTTTACTCTCTATTATCTTCCCTTTCTATTTATTGATTTATTATATATATATTTTTTTAAAATTATAATAACTATTTAGAATATATATTCCTCCATTTTTGTTATTTATATTTTTTTTATCATATTTTCACATTTTTTATGGATATATAGTATTTTTTGAAAGCATTTATATAGCTTTTTTTTACATAGAATGAGATTCTTATTTTTTTTTCAAGTTTAACTTAAGGCTCTGACGTATTTTTGACTTCAAAACTACTTTAAAACTCAGGACTTTAACAAAGACATAGAAATTAGTAGAAGATGTGATCGTCAAGCAAGATTATAAATTGTTTTATTAGCTAGTCTCGTAATAAATTCAACATGAAATTTTTTTTCAAGTTCTTTGTATTGTGGAAGAAATCAACGACATTCTTAGAATCGAACTCGAAATAACAAGACCTAATTGAAATTCATGCACCCAATCCAAAGCAAAGAGGAGACCTGCAGCTTCGCCAACATCAACAAAGCATAGAAGAGAAAACCACATTGTTTTTGCTATAACAAAAGCACCGGTTCATCTGAATGCATATACCAATACCAACTCTATTCAAGCGATGAGAGAGTGAGGTGTCCACATTGCATTCATTCCTCCCAACGGCTGGGGGCTGCCCCACCGAACTGCTACTGACAGTAAGTGACTGAGTTGATCGCGGGACAACAGCTTGTAAGCCCGGGCGACCACAGTTTTGCACGTTTCATTTACGTGATTCCAAAGATTGTTGTTGCATTGCTTCCAAATGCTCCCAACTATAACAGCGAAAAAACCGGCCTGCTACTGCGTCGCTATGCATATAAACTCGAATATGGCAGTTGCAATCGAAAGGGCAGCTGTTGCAGCAGTCATGACATCAACTCCAACAACAGTTTTTTTGCCAACATCAGATGGTTTTACACTTTGAATTTTCCAAATTCTTCGACATGACCAGCACATAAAACACAATCTATCAGACACGCAACACCGTGCTGCTGCAATCTACTGCGTGTTGGAAGGCACCCACTACACATGTTGTTGGAACCAAGTTTGTTCTTGCAATTAAAGTTTTGAAGTTAACAAATGTATTTTATGAAAATAACATATTTGACTTAGAAGAAGAATGAAAAATGTCACCAGAAGAATAGATCAGAGGATGACGTTACCAGAAGCAGAAATTAGAGGATGACGTCACCAGAGGATGTCACCAAAAGCAGAAATCAGAGGATGATGTCACCAGAAGCAGAAATCAGAGGATGACGTCACTAGAGGATGATCATCAGAAGAATCTGTCAGAGGAATATGTTAGAGAAAAATGCTCAAAACAGAATTAGAGCAAAAGACTGGAGAAACAGAATCTAGCTAAAAATATGCTCAAAACAGAATCTGAGAAAAATGCTCAAAACAGAATTGGAGCAAAAGACTCGAGAAACATAATCTAGCTAAAAGCATGCTCAAAACAGAAGCGGAGCAAAATGCTCAAAACAGATTAATTGAAATACACTCCAGAAGTAAAGCATCAGTGAGCAAAAGACTCAAAACAGAATATGAGCAAACTACTCCAAAATATTCTCAAAACAGATTAATCGAAATACACTCCAGAAGTAAAGCATCAGTGAAGTCCTAATTTCAACTATAAATAGAGACTTAATGCTGAAGATTAGAGCATCGAAAAATAGAAGAACTCAAGCAAAAATTCATAAGTATTCAGAGAGTTCAAAGGAGAGAAACACTTGCTTAAAAAATAAATATTTTCTGAGTGTTCTTTTCTTAAAGTGTGAAGCTGATCGTCATCATAAATTATTCAGAAGCAAACACTCTAGTTCACTTTAAGCATATTGTGAGTATCAACTTTCCAGAAGTAATTACTCAGTTCTGATTTCGATCCCTTATATTAAATCCTATAGTGTTGAAGTTGCTTCTAAAATCTGGGGTTGTCAGGTTGTTAGAAAAAGACTTAGCTTGTAGGTTAAAGGTTGTGAAGTTCCTCAAAATTCTAGGATTGTCAGACTGTTTGAGAAGACTTGGCTGGTTTAGTCAAGGTGTTGTTGTTACTCAAAAGTCTGAGATTGTCAGACTGTTTGAGAAGAGTTAGCTGGTTTAGTTAAGGTGTTGTTGTTCCTCAAAAGTCTGGGGTTGTCAGCCTGTTTGAGAAGACTTAGCTGGTTTAGTTAAGGTGTTGTTGTTCCTCAAAAGTCTGGGGTTGTCAGGCTGTTTGAGAAGACTTGGTTGGTATAGTCAAGGTGTTGTTGTTCCTCAAAAGTCTGGGGTTGTCAGACTGTTTGGGAAGACTGGCTTGTAGAGTCAGTGGTGTTGTAATTCAAAGGAGTTTGAATTAGTGAAAAGGCCTTCTGGAGGAAGGGACTGGACGTAGCCTAGTTAACGGTGAACCAGTATAAATTGCTGTGTTATTATGTTATTATTATCCGCTGCTGAATCTGATTAGTTATATATTGAATATTTCACATTAACATTCAACAAAACAGCAAAAGTAATCTAGTTTGACAAACACAATTCAACCCCCCCTTCTCATGTTTGCACCTTCAATTGGTATCAGAGCTCGGTCTCAAGGCTGAGCACTTAACAGTGTTTGAGGAAAGATCCAAGGGATCAACATGTCCGGATTCAATGAAGAAGCTACACGAGGAAACATCAACAGACCACCTATGTTTGATGGAGAACGATTTGAATACTGGAAGGACAGGCTGAGAAGTTTTCTTATTTCACAAGATCCGGAACTTTGGGACTTGGTGGAAGATGGTTATACTGCTCCAGAAGATGCTGATATGGTGTTAAAATTTCCAGAAGAGATATGGATGCTGATCAGAAGAAGATGTTCAAGTTGCATCACAAATCCAGAACGTTCATGATCAATGCAATCACGTTCAAGGAGTTCGACAAATGCACTAACAGAGAAACAGCGAAGAACATATATGATAGTCCGATTCTGACTTACGAAGGCAGTAAGCAAGTCCAAGAAGAAAAGGCTAACATTCTAGTCAAGAAGTACGAGTTATTCAAGATGGAAGAAGATGAAGACATTGAAACTATGTTTTCCAGATTCCAGACTCTAGTATCAGGATTAAGGGTACTAGAAAAGAGTTACACTACTGCTGATCATGTAAGGAAAATACTTAGAAGTCTGACAATCAAGTGGAGACCAAAGATCACTGCTATTCAGGAAGCTAAAGATCTGAATACTCTAAAGCTGGAAGAATTAATCAGCTCTCACAGATCACATGAAATTGAGTTGGAAGAAGATGAACCCAAGAAGAAGAACAAAACTCTAGCACTGAAATCCAAGAAGAAGAAGGCTCTGAAAGCAACATTAGAAGATAGTGATTCAGAAGATCACTCAAAGGAAGAAGAGATTGCTTTCTTATCCAGGAAGTTCAGAAAGATGTGGCATAACAGAAGGAATAAATTTCCCCAGATATATTCCAATCAGTCCAACAACGAAAGTGATGATACACATGACAAGAAAGGTATCATCTGCTACGGATGCAATGAATCTGGACATATCAAGTCAGAATGTCCAAATATGGAGAAAGTGAAGTACTAGAGGAAAGATTTCAGAACTAAGAAGAAAAGCATGATGGCTACATGGGATGATTCTGATGAATCTTCTGAAGATGAACAAGCAAATTTGGCTATGATGGCTCACACCAACCCTGGATCCAACACAGAATCTGATTCTGGAAGAGAATCAGAAGATGATGAAACTGAGGTATATTCTGAATTCACTCGATCTGATTTGATTACTGTTCTGAATGATTTTTTAAAAAGTAATTACAAATTATCTTTAAAACTGAAAACTCTTAAGAAAGAAAATACAAATCTAATAGAAGAAGTTAATGTTTTAAAAAATCAGATTGCAGAATTTAAAACAGAAAGTGTCATTCTTGAAACTGATATTGCAGAATTGAAAACAGAGAATGTATGTTTGAAAAACAGTTTTGCTGAACTTAAAGATGAAAGTTTAAATTTGAAAAAATAATCCTAATTCAACAGAAATAGAAAATACCACAAGTAATTCTGATATGCATGAACAAGTTCTTCAAGAATTTCTTAATAGTGGTATGGAAAGAAGCAAATATGCTTCTATGATTTATGGAGTCAGTAGGAACGGAAATAGAGGTATAGGATTTGAAGAAACAATAATTAAACCTAAACCTATGTTTAAACCTGTTCCCTCTAAACACATTGTTTTTGCTATAATTAAACCTAAACACATTGTTTTTGCTATAACAAAAGCATCGGCTCATATGAATGCATATACCAATACCAACTCTATTCAAGCGATGAGAGAATGAGGTGTCCACATTGCATTCATTCCTCCCAACGGCTGGGGGCTGCCCCACCGAACTGCTACTAACAGTAAGTGACTGAGTTGATCGCGGGACAACAGCTTGCAGCAGTCAGTCAGTCTGCACAGCTTGTAAGCCCGGGCGACCACAGTTTCGCACGTTTCATTTACGTGATTCCAAATATTGTTGTTGCATTTCTTCCAAATGCTCCTAACTATAACAGCGAAAAAACCGGCCTGCTACTGTGTCGCTATCCATATAAACTCGAATATGGCAGTTGCAATCGAAAGGGCAGCTGTTGCAGCAGTCATGACATCAACTCCAACATCAGTTTTTTTGCCAACATCATTTGGTTTTAGACTTTGAATTTTCTAAATTATTCGACATGACCAGCACATAAAACACAATTTATCGGACACGCAAGACTGTGCTGCTGCAATCTACTGCGTGTTGGAAGGCACCCACGACACAAGTGTCATATTAAGTTCTTGACTTTGGGTGTTGCTCGCAAATTCAAATGAGATTCCAATCACCTGCAATTCCAATATCACATGTATCAATTAAATCATCAATGCACAAGTGATAAGAACTTCTAGCCGACTAGGAGCCATTCCGTTTTTTGTTCCAAATTCAACGGTCCTCCGAGACCGAGGGTATCATCGATGTTCACAAAATAGCATTTGCAACCTGATTATTAAACAGTTCAAAGACAATAGAGGTATTCCATGCCTTAGCATCAGTTCGAATTAAATGGGACACATGTAGATGTGATATTCGTAGGCATAGGAATCAGATGACCATCGTTGAGCCAAGGTTCGTTCCAAACCAATATATCAACCTGGTTTCAATTAGTTAGCGGTGTTTAGCAGAAAAAACGAATTTAGTGGGCACCCTAAGTTCTTATCGGTTCCTATCGCAACTTGTTCCCCCAAGATATTGGACACTTGTTGTGCTTTACGTACGACATTTCTACTGCAAAAGATCTCATATTTTTGATAGCTTTACCAGACGCTGCCTCTAGCAAGGATATTTTTCACGATCAAAGCTTCATTAAAGTTGGCTTGAAAGAAAAGAAAACATTCGTCCACAAACAGAAGATGAATAACAATAGCTGCATTCCTGCACACTTTGGTACCTTGTATCTCGCCCCGTGTTTCAGCTTCTCATATAAACTATTGAAACCAAGTAGATTTTATACTTAGAGGTTTGATGTTAAAAAAAGTATTTTATGAGAACAATATATTTGACTTCACAGAGTATCAAACAAGATTTTTGTTTTTGAAGATAATCTAAAATAAGATTTGACTTAGATTTAAAATTAAAGAAATTTTTTGACCAAGTTGAAAAGAAGATATGGTCAAGATTTGAAGAAAATATGATCAACATCTTATCAACAATAAGATATGAATTATTTACAAGAAGATTTGATAAATATGTTTCGCAAGAAGATATCAATTATTTACAATAAGATTTGATCAAGATTTATCACAAAAAGATATGAATTATTTACAAGAAAATATGATCAATTTTTTGCAAGAAGAAACACTCACAAGAAGATACATGTATTATTTTCAAAGAATTGATTCAAATTTTGACAAAGGACAAAATAGTGAATTGGACTTAGTCATATTCCTACTTGTGAATGTTCAAGAATTGGTCCAACACTATATTTCCGTCAAGATCAAAACAAGCAATAGTAAGGAATTTCATTTGAAAAATTTGTGAACACAATCTTAACAAGATACGAATAGTATCAATCTGAAGAATTTAAAAACTCAATCTTAACAAAATACGAACATAATCAATATGAAGAATTTACTAACTCAATCTGAATAAAATATGAACATAATCAATCTAGAAGAATTGCTCATATTGGATTTAGAAATAAATAAATGGCTAAAGAACACATTATCAAAAAACATCTTGTTCAGAATTATTTTTGAATAAGATCATTGTTGACCAAGCTAGAATGAAGATACAATTCACTAGAGGAAAGGATGAGAAATGTGACAAGAGAAGCATCATCTGCTATGGTTGCAATGAACCTGGACATATCAAGTCAGAATGTCCAAATCTGGAGAAAGTGAAACATCAGAGGAAAGATTCTAGATCCAAGAATAAGAGTATGTTGGATACATGGGATGATTCTGATGAATCCTCTGATGGCGAAGAGCAAACAGATTTGACTCTGATGGCTCATACCAACTCTGCCTCTTGATCTAACATAAATTCTGACTCTAGAAGTGAATCAGCAGATGAAGAAATTGAGGTATTTTCTAACGTAACTCGATCTGATTTAGTTATTGTTATAAATGACTTCTTGAACAAGAATCACAAATTGTCTTTAAAACTGAAAACACTCAAGAAAGAAAATGCAAACCTAACTGAATAAATTAATGATCTTAAGAATCAAAGTGTTGAAGTTAAAACAGAAAATGAAACTTTGAAAACTGATATTGCCGAAGTTAAGGCTAAAAATCTAACTATGAAAAGTAATCATAGTTCAACATCAATATTGATCAAGATTTAAATTATTTACAAGAATATTGATCAAGATTTATTCACAAGAAGATATGAATTATTACAAGAAGATTTAATCAAGATTTATCACAAGAAGATATGAATTATTTACAAGAAGATTTGATCAAGATTTATCTACTAGAAAATATGAATTATTTACAAGATTTAATCAAGATTTATCTACAAGAAGATATGAATTATTTACAAGAAGATTTGAACAAGAATTGTTTACAAGAAGAAACACTCACAAGAAGATACATTTATTATTCGCAAATATATGATTCAGATTTTGCAAAGGACAAAATACTGAATTGGACTTAGTCATATTCCTACTCAATCTTGACAAAATACGAACAATATCAATCTGAAGTATTTACAAACTCAATCTTAACAAAATAAGAATAGAATCAATCTAGAAGAACTGCTCAGATTTGATTGAGAAATAAAAAATTGGCTAAAGAACATATTATCAAAAAACATCTTGTTCAAAATTATTTGTGAATAAGATCATTGTTGACCAAGCTAGGAATGAAGATACAATTCAAAATTAAACAAAAGACTAAATTGAAGCCCTAATTTTATTTATAAATAGATACTAAAGGCTGAAGAAGATCAATGAAAAATCAGAAAATAGTCGAAGAACTCAAGCTCAAAATTCCAAATTCATCTTAGAGTTCAAAGAGAGAAACACTTGTTTGAATGAGAAATATTTTCTAAGTGTTTTTCTTAGAGTGTGATAGTCATTGTTATAATCAACTTGTTAGAAACAACTACTCAAGTTCCAAATCTTTGTATTTATACCCGATAATGGTGTTAGTCTGCGTACAACAATATGGGTTTTTCAGATTATGTGGAGAAGACTTGGCTGGTAGATTCAAGGTGTGTGTGTTCCTCAAAAGTCAAGGGTTGTCAGGTTGTTTAAGAAGACTGGCTTGGAGGGTCATGTGCTTTGTAATTCAGTTGTTGAATTAGTGGATTAAATCATTATGAGTGAAGGGAATGGATGTAGCCAAGTAAGTTGTGAACCAAAATAAATTACTTGTGTCACTTTATTCATGCATTCCTTAGTTTTGTTATTGCTTTTACTCTAAGTAAATTATCAAGTCTAAACAAGTTTAATCATATAATGAAAAAGTTATCAACTTATTCTAACACTATTCAACCCCCTTCTCGCATTTTCAAATTCATAAGCGTCGAAAGATCCTCCACACAAATGATGAAGATGTGAGGAGAGAGATGATCCCTCTAATGAAGACCCTTCTTGGAAAAATAGGCCCAAATGAATCACCGTTCACAGTAACTGAGTCATCAATCGATTCGATACAAAACATCAACCACGTAACCCATGAAGTAACAATGTCGTTTACAAGGAAAGGGGGTTTGAATTGTAAAGTTGCCTATTTAAAAATTCCCTGTTAAAACATAAGAAAATAACTTAAGATTAATCTTGATTGAGAAAACAGAAAATGGAGAACATTCTTGGTTAGTTAAAACCAGATTGATCTTGGTTGTGAAAATAGAAAATGGAGAGCGTTCTTGGTTCTGGAAACAGAAAACAGATAACGTTATTGGTTAGTTACAAAACATAAATCACTTTTTCCATTTAACTTCAATAATTGAAAGACTAAAAGTACATAGAGATAAAGAAGACACAACACAAAACGATATATCCTAGTTCACCCAACCCGAGCTACGTCCAGTCCTCACAATCGTGAGATTTCACTAAGTGTTCAAATGAAGAACCTTCTTGGTTTTACACCACCTAGTTCAAATCAACCTTGATCTGTTACAAACTACAATCCTTTCCACCCGAAAAGGAGTTTAATCAGGTCACCTATCATTCTTGAGAGGAATTTTACACATCACCTTTTAAAGTTAAAAGATTTTTCTATCAAATTACTCAAGCTATAAACAACTCTTATAGTCTTGAGTTTACACAATCATGATGTAGAGTGTTTGATAGAATATGATTAATCTCAACATCGTTTGAGGTTTAGATTCTTTACAAGAGATTTTAGTAAGCCAACACGAATAAATTCATGAATGAATGGTACTGATTTCTTGTGAGACTTTCAAGTAAGAATGTAAGTGATTGATGGTTTTTCTTAGCACTTGAATATCTTATTTTTCCTTAAGCTCTGGAGTTCCTTTTATAGGCTTCGAGGAGATTCATGACAACTTAATATGACCATTGGAGAGGTTCCCTTGGTCAAAGGTGTAAGACCCCTAAATTTTAAATTAAAATTATGGATTTAATATTAAGTGTATTTTGGGGAATAATTGTAAAATTTTTGATAGATGTATATTTTGGTGTAAAAACATATATATAAATATTTACTTTGGAGGTTGAATTAAAATTAATGGATGAAGGATAAACTAAATTTAATTACGAGTAATTAAATTATCGGGCAGTTAATTTAGATGTTATCTGCTAATTTCGACGAGACTGGTTAAGTGCTGGAGGGTCAAACAATATTATAATGTTATTGATGGATGAGGTGGCACATTTATGTGCCTATATATATGAGAGAGTGGCAAGAACAACGGCAGAAAAGAAACACAATTCTCCTCCCTTACTGCATGAAACAGTAACCTTCTTCTTCCTCTTCCCATTCTGTTTCACGTTCAAAAAAAAAAAAAGAGTTGCTCAAAAGTGAGCTACTTGGAAATCCAAGCACCGAACCACCAAGTACCAAGAACAAAAGTTGTTCCTCTCCTTATTACGGAGCTAGAGAACTAACTTTGGTGGCGGCAAACGCAAACAGAAACTTTGCCGATTTTTGTCGCGAAAACGGGAACAGAAGCAGAAACGTAACAGAGGTAAGGGGCACCTTCCACCTTCTAATTTGCATTTTAGGGCTGTAAATGCATGTTTGATGTGTGATCATATTTTAGTTTCTGGTTTGAAAAACGAAACTATTGTGCATGTTGTTCTAAATGCGAAAAATGCATCATGTTGATGTTTGATGATTCTGTGATGTTTGCTGTTTTGACTGATACAACATTGCTGTTTTGGTTGTGTGGGAACACTGGAAAATGCTTTGCATGTTGTTTTGGTTGTGTCAGAATACTGGAAATTACTTTGCATGTTGTTTTGGGAATGATCAAAATGCAAACGTTAAAAAATGTCTGTTCTGTTTTGTGGTTGACATTCTATTTTGGTGGTTAAAGCAAAACTGTGAGATTGTTCTAGTGTTGGTGATTCTGTTTGTTGCTATGTTGATAACAATCTGGTGTTGGTGATTCTGTTTGTTGCTATGTTAAGAACAATTTGGTGTTGGTGAATCTGTTTGTTGCCATGTTGAAAAAAATCTTGTGTTTATGATGGTTTTCGAAAGAAAAGGATTTAAAATGGTGGAAGTGCTTTTCTGAAAAATCTGTTGTTGATTGTGTTGATGGTGGTTTTTAAAGGGGAAAGATTTAAATGGGTGATGGTGTTTCTGGAAAATTTGTTGATGATGAGAAATGTTTTGAGTTTTGTGGTTAAAGAAAAACAGTGAGGTGATTCAGGTGTTGATGATTCTGTTTTCTGTTGTGTTGTTAAAAATCTGTTGTTGATAAAAAATGTTTTGAGTTTTGTGGTTTCAAAAGAATGATGATTTTATTTTGGTGTTGTGTTAGTTTTTCAAAGAAAATAATTTGAAAACGTGTTGACGTTTTCTGTGAAATTTCACTGAATTCGAAGGTGTATTCGAATACGGCATGAGTGTATTCGAATACAGCCTGCAAAACTTCAGTTTTATGAAAAAACTTCGGCTATGACCCTATTGTATTCGAATACATGACTGCAATTTTTGCTACTGTATTTGCATCTGTATTCGACTACGACAGCCTCGTATTCGAATACAGAATGCTGATTTTTCATTGTTTTTGCCTCTCTATTCGAATACAAGGGAGCTGTATTCGAATACAAGGGAGCTGTATTCGAATACAGCTTGTTTTTTTTCAAAAATTTCAGTTTTAAACAATGGTTTATGAACTTAAAGAGTTGGGAAAATATTGGGAAGGTTTGTGATGAATTAAAATGGTGTTTTTGAGATGGTTTGAGGTGGTGATGATGAGGTTCTGGAATTCTTTATTGATGCTGTGAAAAATGCTGAGTTTACACTGTTGTAGCTTCTGTATTCGAATACAAGGAAGCTGTATTCGAATACAGAGTGTTGATTCTGCACTATTTTAGCTTCTGTATTCGAATACAAGGAAGCTGTATTCGAATACAGATTCGGTTTTTCTAGAAATCTCAGTTTTAAACACTATTTTATGAACTTTAAGAGTTGCGTAAACATTGGGAAGACTTGTGATAAATAAAAATGGAGTTTTTAAATGGTGTGAAGTGGTAATGATGAGGTACTTGAATGTTTTTATAGATGTGATGATAATGAAATTATTTGGGTTGAGATGGTTTTGGGGAAATGATGGAAAGGTAGAATTTTGCTGATGTTTGCATACTGTTTTCAGTGAAGAGAAAACGTTGCATGTTCATGCATTGCATAGTCAGGTGGTAACTGCGATGGGCGACAAAGTAATGCGAAAAACGTGCTGGTTTGTTGAGCGACTGCACGAGTGCTGGTTTGTTGAACGACTGTACTGGTACTGGTCTGTGAGCAACTGTACCTTGATATGCGCAAAACGTGCTGGTCTGTTGAGCGACTGCACGAGTGCTGGTCTGTTGAGCGTTTGCACAGGTGCTGATCTGTTGAGCGATTGCACCCTGATCATGAGGGCCGTTGAGATGTGCTGGTCTGTCGAGCGACTGCACCTTGGTGATTCCAAGAAAATTATGCATGAGCATATATGCATTACATTGTGGGATTTGACCGTTGTGTCATGATTGTTTATATGATGAATGTTGGAAATTAATGCATGTGAGTTCTGTCCAAAATCTGAAATTTCTGAATTTATGTTTGTGTTTTGTTGATGTGTTGGCTGTACTTACCGCATATTCATAATCATTAATTGCTGTTTTGAAAAGGCATGAAAGTCATAAATTTCCAAATGAGCATTATTATTTTCGTCATCATCATAAATTATGCCATGATTAGATGTTGTTGTGCAATACATGCTATGTGAATATTTGTTATTTTCGGTTGGTGACCCCCTTGCCATTATATTGTGGACTTTGGGCTTTGCCCTCAGATGCCTCCCAAACCCGCGCCGCCCGTGGGCACCCGAACGACGGAAACGTCGTTGAATTTCCTTGATCGCTACTCGCGCACTACTTGGGCTTTTGACCCCCTCTCAAGCAGAGCGACGTATACGGGGTGGCTGGAGCGGACAAGTAGGACTGATGGTGTGGAAGACTTCGTAGAGCGCACACACGCGAGCATAGAGTTTCCCGTGCCTTCTCGCCTGGTGCTAGAGGCGCACAGAGTTTTTGACGACGCGGAGGAGTCTGCTGAGAGGGTTGAGGCGGAGGCCACTGTAGGAGTGGTGACTCCCAATCCTGTGATTGGAAGAGAGATACATGAGTCTGATGCGGTGGAGAAGCGTGAAGAGCTGAGACCAGTAACGACTGAGATTCCGGGTCCATCTAGGATTTCCGATGACTGTTACGAGATTCCGGCACCGCCAAAGCGGCCACGAGTGTGTATTGACTTGACTTCAGAGGAGACCGACCCTTCTCTCTATGACGAGGAAAAGGAGGAGGTTACGTCGAAGCGAACTGCAGAGTCAGAGGAGACTTGCGTGGGATGCGGAGGGAATCCGTGCTACTGCAGCTTCAGCGCATGATCAGTTAGACTTATTGTATTAGGTTTTGGGTTGAAATTGTAATTTGTCTTATTTTGGAAATTCTGTACTATTTTCTGCTGAACCATGTACTCTGATATTTACTATTGATGTATTATGACAATGATATTTTGGGATGTATTAATGTTTAAAAGTTAATTTCCAAGATAAGTACTTAGAGATAATCTTGATGAAGTATTTGGTTTACGTTCATCGATTAATCAATAACGTACTATTTTACGAAGACTTTATTTTAATTCTTTTGAAATAAATTTGGGGAAAACTCATTTTAATTATTAATTTAAAAAAAAAAGAAAAATGCACCCGCGCTGTGTTTTAAACTCGGGGTGTTACAGACTGCACTGGTGCTGATCTGTGAGAGATTGCACCATGGTCATGTTGGCCATTAAAGTCTAACATATGAAAATCGTGCTGGTCTGTGAGCGACCGCACGTGTGCCGGTCCGTGAGCGACTGCACCTTGGTAATTCCAAGAAGTTGAGTACATGAGCATATACATATTGCATCGGGGTGTTTGACCGGTGGGTCATGATTTGGATATATGTTGATGATTGGAAATTGATGTATGTAAGTATCTTATAAAATCTCAATTTCTGATGAATGGTTGTGATTGCTGAGTTGATGGTTGTACTTACAACATGTTTTCCATATTAATTGGTTGCTGTTTGAAAAGGCATACATGTCATGAAATTTCAAAATGAGTATCCTTATTTATCATCATTGTTATATGATATGCCATGGTTATAATTGTTACTGTTGATATAAGTGCTATGTGTTATTTGTTAATTTCGGTCGGTGACCCTTTACTATTATTGTGGAAAATTGGGCTTTGCCCTCAGATGATACCCAAACCCGTCCCACCGACGGTTACACTAACGACGGAGACGTCGTTATTTTTTCCTGATCTTCACGTACGGAGTATTCGTGGACAATGTAGAGGGACGGACAACTGGGGTGAAGACGAGACTTATGAAGGAGGCGGTGGAAATTACTTGCTACTGTAGCTTAGTGCATGTTCAGACTAGACTTTTTGTATAGGGCCTAGTGTTGAGGGCTGTATTCACTTATTTTGGGATTATTGTATATTTTCTTTCCGCAACTCTGATAATGTTTTAGTTTGGGATAATTGTATATTTTCCGCACTCTGATAAATATTTTGGTGGGTCGAAGATACAATTTTTGATGTATCTTTATTTTGGCATATTTTGAAAATCAATTTCCCAAAATTTTCTTACGTGGTTATAATCATGGTGTAATTAATTAATTACTTTTAGTCGTTTTGGATTACGACAAATTATTTTAATAAATGACTTAATTTTATTTTAATTCCTTTGAATTAATAATTTTGAAAATTCCATTTATTTATTTAAAAAAAAAATACACTCGCGCTGTGTTTTAAACTCGGGGTGTTACAAAAGGTCAAATTAAAATAATCAGACTTCTACACAAGACTTTTGACTGAAACTTTTCTCTTTTTTGATTGCAAGACTTTCTGATCTGATGCATTCTCTGTCATTTAATTTGGATAGTGTTTTGAAGGTCTCTTTGTCACGAGAATATATGTCTTAAAGTCATGCTGAAGTTCCAGTTTCAAGAATGTTCTTGATCTGTATCACAGAAGCTGGAGAATGTTCTTGAATCATGGAGAATGATTGATCTTGAATGATTATGTCATTTTGTCTTCAGTCATTTTTTCTCTCGTTTGATCTTTTGGAGTATTTCTTTTGCTAATATGAGAGATGTACATTCCTTGTAGATGTACTGGAAATTCATTCGAAATTTGCAGAATCTTTCTTTGCTTAAAAAGCTAACTTGAACTTCTTTGATAAAATGAAGGAACATGGAGAACGTTCTTGGTTTTCTAGAAAAATATCAAGAACGTTCTTGGTTTCTGGTAGTTCATTTTTTGCTTTTTCCTTAAACTGATTTTGCTTGCTTTTGGTTGGTTTTTCTTAGTACCTATCTTGGATTATCACACTCAAAAGCACATGCTAAATAACACATTATTTAGAATCAATATTAGAGTCTTTAATTAATCTTTGTTTGTTTACATCAAAACAATTCATTGAGATTTTGTCTTAATTATCTCCCCCTTTTTGATGATGACAAACATAGTTAATTTTAGATTTAAATTTTGATTGTAACTTTAATCGTAGAGAACGTAAAAACTTCCCCTCAGAGTATGCTATAGATATTTTGAACCAAGCATATAAAATTTCATTCATGCATGAACAAAAATTATATAACAGGTTCAATAAACAGAAGTTCACTTTACAAAAAGACTTCTTACAAATTGATTTACTAAAGGCAATATAAAATCTAACTAAACTAATTGTCCCCCTTTGTCAAAGCATAAAGGAATGGGAGAAGTATAAACAACCAAGAAATTGTTCAAGCAGAGAGGGATGGAGACGATCGTGAGGGATCAAGAACAGGCTGCACAAAGGGAGGTGGATTAAGGGGAGGAGGATCAAGTCCAAGCTTCGGTGCAAGATGTGTGGTCATCCATTCTTTGAGAAATGCAGACTCCTTAGCTTGATAATATTATCTGGCCATGATTTTCTCAAGAGTAGCTAAGATGGCAGAGTTGGATGTATCCTTCTCAGTTTTCCTGCGCTTAGATGGCCGTGCAGTGGCATCTTTGGGAGTAGAAGGAAGGGTACTGGATGAGGGGACGATTATGGTGTAGAAAGTAAAGATGGTGGCGAAAGAAGTGGCTACCGGAGGAAGGGGATTAAAGGGTGATTTGGGATGATCAGAGGGGCCAAGTGTGTCTAGGAAGACCACAAACTGGTTGATTCCAAAAATGGAAGAGCTAGTTTTTGGGGGGATATGAAGGCAGCTGACATAGTAGAGGTTTGATGGATGGGTAGCTGGGGGAAGATATCACTTTGGAGTGGACAAAGGTGGGAGTGGAAGGTAGAAGGCCTAGAGGGAGATTGGTTAAAGAAGGGATACTGGTGTTATGGAAGGACATCTGGAGGGAGAATGATGGTTGGAGGTGGAGCACATTCTTGAGGTGCATCTGGAGAACGTTCTCGAGATGGTTGAGAGTTTGGATTCTAAGGTGATTGTCTTTGAGTTTGTAGGACTCTTGGACTCTATTCAGAAGGAGCTAGAATAGAAGGAGATGCAGCTTTTGATCTAGTTGAGCATTTTCTTTTGGTGATTGGTAGGGTTAAAACCGATTTAGGTAGGTTCCTAGCAGAGGAGGCTTTCTTCATGTTTTTGGCTGAAAATTTTGAGATTTTGAGGGTGGAGGTTTCAGAGGTTAGGGGGATCCTAAAATGCCTAATTTTTTTGTAAGAACCATGCAGTAAGGGACAATGTTCTTCTTATAATCCTTGGTTGTTGCAGCAATAATGTTCTACAGGATTATGTGGGGTAGATTTAGTCATTGTTCGTGGAGGAGGTGATAAATGATTAGAGCATCATTATCAGAAACATACTCGTGGCTGCCACAGTGTGGCAAGACAAAGATTTTGGCTTATGTTATTGAAAACTTTACACAGAGGCCTGAGGGAGGTAGATAGGTAGTTTTTGGATTCGGTTTGGAAGATGTTAGATAAAACTTCCTTTCTGTTAAGGTTTAGAATTGAATACCAGATCTTTCCAAAAACAGTGGGTCCTTTAGTGGGGAGGTTGAGGATGGAAGCTAAAATATCAGGGGTTAACCTTATCTCAATTCCTTTGATGTTAGAAACCAAAAGGGATTTGTCTGGGAAGATTTGAGCCTTGTAGTAGAACACCCTGACCACATCAGGATAGAAGCAATTTGAGAGTTGGAGAAAAAGAGTCCAGCCAAGAGAGTTTGTATGGTTTTTGATGGTTGTTCCTTCTAGAGTGAGATTGTCCAACATGAACACTCTTCCAATTCCAATGGGTCTCTCAGCCCATTTTTTAGTGAAGGTTTTTTGGAGGGAGGAAGGAATTAGATAGGGGAAGCGAAGTTTGGGGCCAGAACGTTCTTGAGAGATAGATGGAGAACGTTCTGGAGTAGACTGTTTTGAAGAAGCAGGAGAATAACGTTCTCTAGGTTTTTGTTTTGGAGTGGTGGTCTTGTATTTTTTCTGGGGGTTTTTTAGTTTGTTTTTAGCCAGAAACTGGGCTAGTGCGGTGGTGGTTTTAAATATTAGGGTTTGTGGTTTAGCATTGGATTTTTGAGGGGATGAAGATGAGGGTTTGGAAGAAGAGAAAATCTCATTTATAGATTTTCGTTTTTGGTTAGGGGGAGTAGCTTGAGATGGTTCAAAAGGAATGGAGGATTGAGAAGGCCTAGTTTGATGAGTGGAAATATCAGTTTAGAATCATCAATATCAGAGATGATCAGAATAGTGGGATCAAAGTTTTTTGTTTTGGCAGTATATACTCCAGCGAGAATGTGCATTGAACGTCATTGGGCTTCAGTGGGTTTAGCCACTAGCTTTCTCAAGCGGGGAGGAGCTTGAGAGACGTTTGAAGGAGGGCATGTATAGAATGGAGGAAGAACGGTGTCGAGGGGTCGTAGGGGAAGAACAATGGGGCTTGATTCACGAGAAGAGGACGACATATAGTCTGAAAAGGTTTTTTCAAAGGACGTTTTAGGAGATGATGGTTTGGGTGGAGGTGACGGTGAACAATTCTGGAAAGGCGAGGATCAAGGAGATGAAGGTGTGTTAGGGGACAAATTTTTACGTGCTGAAACTTTGGTTCTTGTGATTTTCTGAATCAAGAGAAGGTTTGTACAGAGAGGCAAAAGGGATTTTGGGAAGATGAGGAAGCAGAAAATCAAAGAGTAAAAAGAAGAGAGTTTTTGGGAGAAGGGAGGTTACAGACAGTTTTGATTTTCTGGAAGGAAGTTGAAATGATGGTTTGTTGGAAAGGGGAAATATTGGAGGTGGGAAGGTGAAGAGGTGACAGCGTGGCAAGTTTCTTTTCCAAGCAAGCAGATAGGTGTAATAAATGCCATGCAGAAATCACTTTTTTAGTTTTGAGTAGGGAAAACGGAGAATGATTCGCGTAAACGAGGAATGATCGTAAAACCAAGAATGTTCTTGGTTTTGCAGAAGCAGAATTTTCCTAATGCATATAGATTGGATTTTTAATGATTTTCATCTTTTCTTTGATGAAGTTGAAACTTTCCCCTACCAGAGGCTTTGTAAAGATATCAACAAGTTGTTTTTGAGTATCAACAAAAATTAATTCAACTTCTCTTTTATTAACATGATCACGGATGAAATGATGTTTTATTTCAATATCTTTGGATCTAGTATGCTAAATGGGGTTGTTAGACAAATTTATTGCACTAGTATTATCACAGTAAATTGGAATATTTGAATAACTTACAGAGAAGACTTCAAGCTAATTTCTTATCCAAATGACTTGAGAGCAACAATTTGCTGCTGAAACATATTTAGCTTTAGTTATTGATAATGCAATCGTGTTTTGTTTTATGCACGACCAGCTTATTAAAGCTTCTCCAAGAAACTGACATGCGCCACTTGTGCTTTTTCGTTCAATTTATCTCCTGCATAATCAGCATCGCAGTAAGCTACAAGATCAAAATGAGAACCTTTTCTATTCCAAAGGCCAAGATCAGTAGTACCAACAAGATATCTTAAGATTCTTTTTACAGCTGCTAAATGAGATTGTTTAAGTGTGGATTGAAATCTAGCACATAATCCTACCGCAAACACAATGTCAGGTCTACTGTCAGTTTAATAAAGCAAAGATCCTATCATGCCCATATATTCTTTTTCAGAAACATATTTTCCATTTTCATCTTTGTCTAATGAAGAAGATGGATGCATGGAAGTAGTCATAATTTTGGCTTCATTCATTTTATATTTTGTTAAGAGATCTTTTATATATTTTTCTTGACAAATAAAAATGCTATCTTCATGTTGCTTAATTTGTAAGCCAAGAAAATAACTTAATTCTCCCATCATGCTCATTTCAAATTCATTTTGCATGATTTTTGAAAAAGCATCACACATTTTTTCATTAGGTGAGTCAAAGATAATATCACCGACATACACTTGAACTATAAGTAAATCATTTGTATCAGTTTTCTTGAATAGCGTAGTGTCGATTTTTCCTCTAGAAAATCAATTTTTTTGATTAAAAAGGAACTTAATCTTTCATACCAAGCTCTTGGTGCTTGTTTTAAACTGTATAAAGCTTTGGTAAGTTTGAAAACATGATTTGGTTTTGATTGATCTTCAAAATCGTGAGGTTGACACACATAAACTTGTTCATTTAAGAAACCATTTAAGAATGCACTTTTAACATCCATTGAAAAAGTTTTAGAAGTTTATGAGATGAATATGCAAGAAGAATTTATATGGATTCTAACCTTGCGACTAGGGGAAAAGTTTCATCATAATCTATACCTTCTTGTTGATTGTATCCTTGAGCAACCAACCTTGCTTTGTTTCTTACAACCTTACCTTCTTCATCTAGTTTGTTTATGAATACCCATCTTGTTCGTATGATGGTTTAATTCTGTGGTTCTGGAACAAGATCCTAGACTTCATTCTTTTTAAACAAAAGAAGTTCTTATTTCATTGCATCTATCCAAGATTGATCAAGTATGGCTTCTTTGATTGATGTTGGTTTAATTTGGGAGATCATTGCCATGTTGTTGTTGACATCATCCTTGAATGACTTTCTTGTTCTAATTCTATCAATTGTTTCTCCAATGATTTGATTTTGAGGATGATCACTAATCGCTCTCCAGCTCTTAGGAGGAGAATGAAACGAAGATTGTTTATCAATCTGGGTTTCCTGGGGAACATTCTGCTGCTGCTGCCCAGAATGTTCTCCTTCTTTATCATCTTGTTTACTCATATCACGATCATCAAATTCATTAAACAATACATGCATGCTAATTTCAACAATTTTAGTTTTTAAATTGGAAACACGATATCCTTTAGAATCCGTTGAGTAACCCAAGAATATAGCTTTTTCTGATTTTGCATCAAACTTTCCAAGGTTTTCTTTGTTGTTTAAAATGTAACAATAACATCCAAAGATATGAAAGTATGAGATTTTTGGCTTTTTGTTTTTCAAGATTTCATAAGTGTTTTGTCGATAATCTTTCTTATTGATTCCCGGTTTAAAAATGTAGCATGAGGTATTAATAGCTTCAGCCCAAAAATATTTTTCAACATTGGACTCTTCCAAGATTGTTCTTGCCATTTCTTGTAAGGTTCTGTTTTTTCTTTCAACAACTCCATTTTGTTGAGGAGTTCTTGCACAAGATAAATTATGAGAAATGCCAAGTTCATCAAAGAAGATTTTAAAAGAGACATTTATGAATTCTCCTCCATGATCACTTCTTATAGAAATAATGTTGGAATCTTTTTCATTTTGTACCGTTTTGCAAAACTTTTTGAATGCATCAAATGCATCATCTTTTTGTTTCAAAAATAAAACCCAAGTGTATCGTGAAAAGTCATCAACAATTACAAAACCATACTTCATTCCTCATAAACTTGTTGTTTTAATAGGACAAAAAATATCTATGTGAAGTAGTTCAAGGGTTCTGTTTGCGGAAATAAAATCTTTTGGATGAAAACTGCTTTGAACTTGTTTTCCTTTAGCACATGTTTCACATATTTTATCTTTATAAAAATTTATTTTTGGTAATCCTCTAACAAGTTCTAATTTTGAAATCTTTGAAATTGTTTTCATACTGATGTGTCATGTCCTCTTGTGCCAAATCCATTTGTCTTTGTTAATGGACATGAAGCAAGATTCATCAGGTAATTCATCAAGATATAAAACATAGAGATTTTTCTTTCTGGTTCCAGAAAAGAGGATTTCACCAGATTCATTTTTTTTGACTTCACATAAGGTGGGTTTGAAAATAACCTCAAAACCATTATCACATAATTGACTTATACTTAAAAGATTATGTTTCAAACCTTCTACATATTGAACATTAGATATTTGAGCTGAATTTTTCTTACCAATAGTTCATTTACCTTTGATTTGAGCTTGATTGTTGTTTCCAAAGGTTATTGAACCTCCATCCTTCTTTACAAATGACATGAGGCAGTTTTTCTCTCCTGTCATATGTCTTGAGCAGCCACTGTCCAAGAACCACTGTCCAAAAACATTTTGAAATCCAACCTGGATAAGGTGTTGCATTGACTTTAGGTACCCACTTCGTCTTGGGTCCTTGAGAGTTAGTTTTGAAATTTGATTTCTTTTTAATATATCATGTTGATTCAGAGTGACCAATTTTGGAACAATAAGAACACTTTAGTGTTGGAGAATTTTTAGTAAAGTGAGGTTTAAGTGGTTTTGGTAAAATTCCAGAATGCTCTCCTTTTGTTAAATTTTCTGGAGCAAGTTTCATTCCAGAACGTTCACCTTTTTTTAGATATCTTGGAGAACATTCTCCTTTTTTCTGAATTGTGGAAAACTCTGTTTTTGTTCTAGATCGTTCTACCTTTTTAAAAATCCTTTTGTTCTTGATTTTTTCATCTCTCTTTTTAAAATAACATGCATACTCTAGATGTCTAATTTTATCACAATATGAACATTTTGTTTTGCATTTATTTTCTTTACTTTCAATAACATAGAAGTTTTCATACATTTTTTATTTTTGAGTTTTATCAAAACCAAGTCCTACTTTATCAAATATTCCTACTTGAGATCCCATATTTTTAAAAAAAATTCAGTAACTCTAATAAATTTTGACAAGTCATTTTTAAGAAGTTCAACTTCAGTTTTAAGGAGAACGTTCTCCTTGTATGTTGCAGAACATTCTTGACTTTCAGTTTTATAATTTTTAAACTGAGATTCTTTCAGATCTTGAATGATCTTTTTAAGTTCATCATTCATAGCCTGAGCTTTCTCTTTTTCTTTATAAAATTGTTCTTTTAAAGAGCTACATTTTTTAACAAGGAAATTTGAGCCATTTAGTAAATTATCAAATTCTTTTTTCATAAGTTCACATAGAGAGCAGTGTTCATATTTAGTTACCTCATCTTCTTCTGTGTTTGCCATCAAGCATATGTTGGCTTCTTCTCCTTCTTCAGTGTCTGATTATTTTGAATTGTCCAATGTGGCCATCATTGATTTCTTCTTGGGATTTGACTAATCGTCCAATCGTCGAATCGTCCAATCGTCCAAATTCTTCTCCTAGTTTGTGACATCCCAAGCACGTGACTTGACTATTATCCACTTCTATTTTGGGATTTTTCTTTTTACTTGGGTATCCCTTTTTGATTTAGTCTCTTCTTCTCATCATTTTTTGGATCTTTATGGTGAGAAGAGATACTTCTTCATCAGCATCTTCAGTTTCTTCTAAGTCCTCATCTATTAGTGATGGTGACTTTCTTGGAATGCTTTCAAGGCTATTGTTTTGCCCTTTTTGACTGGTCTCTTTTTGTAGTAGCGCTTCATGTGCAGTAAAGTTCTAATTAGTTCTTCCAGTCCGTGTACGTCAAGATTTTTGACTTGGCTTATAGTTGTCACGATTGGTCTCCATATTCTTGGAAGACATCTCATGATCTTTTTGACTCTATCTTGTACTGAGTATGTTTTCCCTAAGGAGCGCATTTCATTTACAATGGTTGTAAACCTCGAGTACATCTCATCAATGGTTTCTGTAACACCCCGAGTTTAAAACACAGTGCGAGTATATTTTTTTTTAAATAATTAAAATGAGTTTTCCAATTTATTACATCAAAAGAATTGAAACAAAATTTCCTTTATTCATTTCATAAAATAGTACGTCGTAGATTAATCGATAAACGTAATAAAATAACTTCATCATAATATCACTAAGTACTTAATTCTGGAAATTTAATAATAAACATTAAGACATTTTCAAAGGATAACAATGTCAAAACATTCCAAAAGGAAATATCAGAGTGCGGAATAAGTTAGTGGTACAATAATTTCCAAAATAAACAAATTACATTTTCCAGCTCAAAATCCTATACATCAAATCTAACCGATCATGCACTAAAGCTACAGTAGCACGGATTTCCTCCGCATCCCAAACAAGTCTCATCCGACTCCACCGCTCGCCTCGATGTAACCTCCTCGTCCTCATCATATGGAGAGGGATCAGTTTCCTCCGAAGTCAGATCAATGCACAGTCTCGGTCGCTTCGGCGGTGCCGGAATCTCATAGCAATCATCGGATATCCTAGACGGACCCGGAATATCAGCTTCTACTGGCTTCGGCTCTTCGTTCTTCTCTTCCGCCTCAGAATCACGTACATCTCCACAAATCACCGGGTTAGGAGTCACCACTCCTACGGTGGCCTCCGTCTCAACCCCTCTAGCTGGCTCCTCCGCATTATCAAAAATTCCGTGCGCCTCCAATATCAAACGAGAAGGCACAAGAAAGTCAAAAATTCCGTTTACTGTTGGTTCCACCTTCGGAACCCGGCAATCCCTCGCCACGTGTCCTGGTTTCTGGCAGTTGAAACACATCAGATCCCTTGCGGTACAAGTAGTAGCAATATGTCCTTCTTTCCCACATCGATAACATCGGACTCCTTGTCCCAATTGCTGTCCAAAATTCTGATTTCCTGGCCGATTCTGGCCTCTCTTGTTGTTTTGTGGCCAGTTATACGGCTTAGCAACTTGCTTTCCTCTATTGTTCTGATTGTGCATTCGACTAGGCCCTCCAGAATTAAAGTTTCCTCCTCTGTTGGCCCTCCTGTTCTTCATCTCTTCAACCTCTACACTTTTCCACTAACACTTGGAAACGCTGAATTCCCAAAGGTAAGACCGAGTCTTGGATCTCATACTTCAGTCCATTTTGAAAGCGATGGCACATAAACTGTTCATCAACTTCTTCCCAGAAGAATCTGAAATGTCTTGACAGCGATTCAAACTTAGCCGCATATTCTCCCACCGTCATGTTTCCCTGGTGCAATTTCAGAAAATCGTCACCCAACTTGGTCCTAGTGCTCATCGGGAAGTATTTATCCAAAAACTTCTTTTTGAACGACTCCCAGTTCACTTCCTCTTTAGCTGACCCCATCAGTAGTCTTGTACTTCTCCACCAATACTCTGCATCCCCTATCAGCAGATACGTGGCATTGTTGACATTTACCGCTGCTCGGCAATTAATCATCTCGAAGATTTTCTCCATCTCTTGAATCCACTGGTCCGCTCTTTCTGGACCCTCATCGCCCTTGAACTTGGGAGGATTATGACGACGAAAATCCTCTAGTCCTCTAGATTTAGCAGCGCGAATCTCTGTTTCCCTCTTTTCCAGATCTCGTTGAGTCTTTGCAGCCGTCTGTGCAGCAACAGACGCAGCCATATTGTTCATCGCTTCAGCCATCCTATCCTCCCGGCTGACGTTGGTTCTTGCGATGTCGTCTCTTCGTGGAGGCATTGTTTCCTACAAAACCATTATCACTTCAGTCACACCACAACTTACACAAGACTTGACACTTTAACTACTTGCTCCTATGCATGATCAGCCAATAACTCAAAACAAATACTTTAATCAGAGCTTTAACCCAAAACTTTAACCAAATGCTATGATACCACAATTGTAACACCCCGAGTTTAAAACACACCGCGAGTGTATTTTTTTTTTGAACTAATTAAAATGATTTTTCCAATTTATTACTTCAAAAGAATTGAAACAAAATTTCCTTTATTCATTTCATAAAATAGTACGTCGTAGATTAATCGATAAACGTAATAAAATAACTTCATCGTAATATCACTAAGTACTTAATTCTGGAAATTTAATAATAAACATTAAGACATTTT